>JAMPIV010001744.1:0-324709 GCA_024509875.1 Oreohelix idahoensis | reverse complement strand
CTTCCACAGGCGGACCACAGATCTGTGTTTTAGTAATGACCCACTGCAGGAGCTGGGCCCGGTAGTGCATTTTAAATGTTTTGATGATGCCTTGGTCAAGAGGTTGGGTTTTTAAGGTCGTGTTTGGAGGCAGAAATTTCAGTGTCACGTTTGTGAGATGTTCCACTTGTGGGTGGACAGGGCAGTTGTCTACTGTCAGTAGAATAGACCGTTTCTTCTTCTTCATTTCTCGGTCGATGCCCCTTACCCACTCCTCAAATAGGGCGCCAGTCATCCATGCGGATTTGTTTGATCTCCAAGTGACGGGGAGGTCTTCGGGCTTCAGGTTCTTGAATGCGCATGGCTTTGCCGATTTACCAATCACGAAGGGCTTTAGTTTCTCTCCGGTTGAGCTAGCGCAAAGCATAACTGTGAAACTTCTTTGGAAAGGTTTCCGCTCTTACATTTGTCACCCTTCATGGTGAGGCTTCTGTCAGGCATCGCCTTGAAAAAGAGTCCGCACTCGTCAGCATTAAAGATGTCGTCGTCTTTGAAGCCTCTGGCGAAGTAAGGAAACTTTTTGATGAACTCTTCCACAGCTTCTACTGGAACTTCATTGGATTCACCACACAACACTTTCTGGGAGATCGCGTGTCGCAGTTTAAATTTCTCGAGCCAACCACTTGATGCTTGGAAATCTTCTGCCACCCCGAATTCCCTTGCAAATTTTTTTAGCAACTTCTTGAATCATCGGCCCGGAGATTCGGGCGTTAACTGCCTTCATTTGTTTGAACCAGTTTAATGTGGCTTCATTGACTTCATCTAGGGGAGTTTTCCTCCTTTTCTGTTGTAGATCTCCGCTTTCCTTACCACATCTCTCCAAGTACTCATGTTTACGTTTTTAGATGTTGCTAACTGTGGTCTTGCTAACCCCAGAATGTTCTGCCGTCTTTCTTTGGCTGCTGCTTTCCAGAAAATGTAGAACATCAACCTTTTCCTTCATTGTCAGCTCCTTGAGTTCTTTCCTTTGGGCCATCAAAGACGTTAGGTTAATTTTGTCAACGATAAAGTGTATAAAACACAGTCTGAGAGAGAACTTACAGTTTAGTAGTTGAATTACTATCAACCGGCAGGGCAGTCATAGCAAGAATGAAGATTTTGCTTAGATGTTGGCCTTTTTATACTGCATGTTTGCGAAAAAATCAAAGAGGTTAGGTTAATTTTCTTTGTCGGCAAGCATCATTCGAAAAGCGGTCTGAAAGCCTGTGCCGACAAAATTCAAAGACACTGATTTTTTAAAAACTGGTCAAGTAATAGAGGGTAAATTACTATTGTGTGTCATAGTCCAAGTGGTCAAGATACAACTTACAGAGGTGGTCAACTTATAGAGGTCGTCTTCCATTGAGTACATGTGGTGCGTGTCCGGTCTATGAAAATGTGGTCAACTTCGGGAGGTGGTCAATGTAGGGAGGTGGTCAACTATGGAGGTTCTACTATATATATATATATATATATATATATATATATATATATATATATATATATATATATATATATATATATATATATATATATATATATATATATATATATATATATATATGCTAGGCACGACTGATAGGGGCAGAATATAATTCATGTTATTTTTCATTTGTGTATTTATGTTAAGTGACTATTGTTTAATACCATACGATGACCAACAGACGCCGACCATTTAATAGCTAGTAACGACAGGCGATGTTTAGGTAAGTGCGCGTATGGACAATTAAAATAATAATTGACATTGTACATTGATCGTTAACGCGCGCGTAAGGGGCGGGGAGGGTTGCATACCTTTATCCGACCTGAAATCGCCGCGCTAGCGAAAATCTGACCGTATAGGTGCAAAGAAAGTCTCCGTGTGCTTTTTAAATTTAATCAGGACTGACGGACTGGAAAAGAGATCGTCTTCTCCCCGTCCGTGTGCATATACATAGCAATATAGGATAGTAGCATTTTTCCATAATGTTTCTTTATTCCTAGCAGACCTGATCACAAGAGCGGCCATCGGTCTTTTTCATCATTTACTGAATGATTAATGTTGTCTATTTCTTGGCTTGTGCGTCCATAAGTTAATTTGTGAACAGGATTGACCAAAGATATACGAGAAACTTTTTAACTTGTAAAGTTAACTGTACTTGCAAAACCCAGCAATTTTTTTTTCAATTTTATCAGCCCACTGGGGTTGTGCAGAAATAATAACATTATCTGACGACTGACAGTCGTATTCAAGTGTATCATCCAGAAATTTACGCTGTTTCAGAATCGGCACTCACCATAGAGCCATCCGATAGGATTATCATCATTTATCTATTGTAACAGTTTTTACGATAGCAACCAGATGTTTCCCAATATCGGAAGTATTTTCCTCTGTTTACGGTGAACCCCCAAGATCTCGGTTTCTAAACTAACTATTCGAAGTGACATTTGTTCATCCAGGAATAAAACACCAAATTAGGCGTCCACCTTATTAATCTTATTTGTTAGAGGATGGACTGGGGCCAATTTGGGAAATACACCTGACATTTTGTATATTCAAGAAACATTGTAATTCCAAGGGATATCACCAAGATTAGGTAAGCGTGATTGAGTGGCCACTGTATGTCGGAGAGAGTGAATATTTTTCTTTGTTACAGGAACTGTACTAACCTGGGAATTTGCTTAAAATTGTTTACTTTACTGAGTAGCATTTAGTAGGAACTTTGTTTTTCTTTACTGTCTATTCTGTAACATAGTGCTAACCTTTGACCTTTGGGCTATTAACTTTTTGGGTCCTTTTCTCAAGAGGGGGAGGGCACATTTATTCTGTTATTTCCTATGTATGTAAATCTGATTTTATTTGGTCTTTCTTTAGATATTTGGTGTTGTCAAGTTTAATGATAATAAACAACAACAAAAACTTAACTTTGTGTGTTGGTCAGACCCATACCCAATTAACCGTAGTTTTTCACGTTTGTGTGTCTTGCTGTCATAGAGCTGTGTGTGTGTGTGTAGTAAACTTATATTTATATATAAGGAGGGCAAGGGTGTCTTATACTAAATTATAGTCGTATAGTTAGGCTGGACTAGAGAAACTTACTCATTCCAGAGACATATCTTTTCCTTAAGCTATTCACCCGTGAAATCTATTTCTCACACCTTGATTTCTCACGTACTTATCACCATCCACTCTACTCAGACGGGACCAAAAGTAACTCACAAACCTATCGGTACGACAACCAGATATAATGCGTTAACAATTGTTCAGCACAATGCAACATTGTTCGTGACTTCTGGGAATATCTTGTGCCCTCCCTTCAGGTAGAAGTATTATTAACCTTCTATCTACATCTCTGCCAACAGTAATCTTGCTCGCAGGTGGATACCTTGGATGCCAATATTAGATACTCTTGAGTTTTGGTCACTGTTGGACCACTACTGCAAAGCAGGGGAAGCAATCCGTGACAAATATGCATTATTTTGTGTGTAACCTGATCTAACAGGTTTATAGCCACAATCATATTTTATGGAATAATCGCACCAAGTACTAAAAGTAGTAATTAAAAAATATGATAGGGATATATATTTTTAATACATTGGCTATTTTATTTACTGACTCTAAAAGTTATTTTTCAGTATTACATTTTAGAAATACTGTATTATCTTCTCAAGCATACAACCCCCCCCCCCCCCCCCCCCCTTTTTTTTTGTCCCCCAAGCCTACAACGGAATGGATGGAATAATATAGTTGATCAGTACTAAAGTCTTACGCGTAAATAAATTTATAATTTTAGTTGTGTTAAAGACACATGCTCCAGTTTTTGTCCGCCGAAAATATTTCTCCGTCTCTGCGCAGGGTATATTTTCTCCCGCAGTCAGGATGGTTATGTTTACGTAGCCGAGAAATATTATTGCTTTGACAGTCGCTGTGTTTCGAGACGTTTGTCTAGCAACAGTGTCCAATTATATCTGATAAGGTGAAGTAGCATGTGTTTACACAATGGAATTATCGTACACGCTGTGATGTTTGTGTGATATCGCTTAAAACAAACGTATGTTTCCCTCCTTAATAAAGAGTCAATGATGACGGAGAGACATTTCACCAAAATTGGCAAGCCTCATGTCGAGTAGAGTCAAGTCGCTGATGCATAAATCGCAAGTCGTCTCGAGTCGAGCTGCTGTGCTGACATAAGTCCGACTCGAGTTCGAACCGATCGACTCGAGTCGACAACACTGGAAACACGCATACAGAGTCGCACCAAGAAATAAAAAAAAATTTCTGAAGTCACTGGTTACGAATGAGAAAAAAATATATGAAGACAAACAGCAATCATATTTTTTACTAAATAATCTATTTAAAGTAATATTTTATTTTTATTTTATAAAACAAAAGAAAGTTTCTACTATAAGCTCTCACATGTTATTAGAACAAATTTGACCAATAATGTAAAAACAAAACAAAATAAAGCAAGAAAACAGAGTATTGGAGTCGCATTTGTATATAAACAATACACACGTACATTAACAACGGGGCATGTAGGGATAACTCTTCGTCAACTAGAGTTACATACGTCCTATGTTTATAATTTGGTCATTTGTAAAACAGGCGCCAATTACACGAAGTGCACTACTGTAAAACTGATAATAGAAAGTAACGAATGAAAATAATAACAATAGAAATAAATAATCAGAGGCACATCTATAATCCAACCTGGTAAGAAAACGAAGATGGCTGTATACCGCTCCACCTATGTCCCAGTCTTGACAAATGGATGCGAGTCATGGGCAATGACTACAACCCACAAAAGCCAGATCCAAACCTCAGAAATGAGGTATCTGAGGAAGGTGGTTGAAGTAACAAGAAGAGACATGGTCCGCAACCAGACGACACGTCAAGGCCTAAAATGCGACCCCCTGCAGACCCAAGTAGAACAGTCCCAACTAAGATGGTTTTGCCATGTCTGCAGAATGGGAGAAGATCGGCTACCACGACAAGCATGGGAAACAAAGAGCCAGGGATCCAGACCCCCAGGACGACCCAGAGTCCGCTGGGAGGAGAACATTAGACAATCTTTGAAGGACCGAGGACTAGAATGGAACCAGGCCAGGAGGAAGACAACCGATAGGATAATCTGGCGCTCTCTCTTCCAAACCTCTACACCTCACGGTAGAAGGGGAACGACTAAGTAAGTAAGTAATAAATAAACAAGAGCGATTTTAGAATAAATGTTCTTTTTTTTCTTTTTGAAGCTACTGTGCCTTGTCATCATTTCCACTTTGGTGACTTTATGGCACCATTTCTAACCTTCTAGTCTACATAGGCACCCATTTTTGAAAGTCTGTTTTTTTTTTTTTTTAATAACCAGCGGCACTTGGGCTTTCAGCCCTTCGGCCCAATGACATGTCATTGCGAGGCTGGGGAACCTGAGGACTTTCCTTCCAACCCGGTCAGGAGCTTCACTCCTTCCCACCCACAGAGGGTTTATCACAGGAGCCGTTCAGGCTATTCAGTCAAATTTCCGGCCGTAAACATTTCTTCAAACGCCGACGCCCGGGTTTGAACCATGAACACCTGGTCGCCAGTACAACGCCGAAGCCATTACACCAGCGCGGCTCCCAAAGGCCATACATTAGACCTGATTTGACATGAGTTGAAGACTGTGATTTTAGCAATTGTACTGTTCCAAAAATACGTCATAACAACATAAATGCAATATTTTATATTATAGTAGCTCCCTTCAGTAATAACTATGGGAATAGCCCCTGAGGTGATAGCTCTCAGCTGCTTTTTTTCTCTGGTGCTACTTTCTGCGTGTTCTGCTCTTCTGCTTACTGTGAGAGCTTTCAATCTGAGGTGATAGCTCACAGATGCTTTTGTTCCTGATATTCCTTTTCGCATGTTCTTTTACTCTTCTGCTTGCTGTGAGAGCTTTCAATCTGAGGTGGCCCTGTAGGGAGAACTGCCACTTGTTACGATCGGCAGCTGCATCCTCCCAGGTTGCTGGGTTTATGTACAGTACCTTCAAGTCTCTCTTACACACATCTTTGAACCTCAGTAGTGGTAGCCCGGCTGTTTTTTTTGCCGTCTGCCATTTGTCCGTTGAAGATATCTTTCGTGATGCCGCCATCTTCCATGTGGTGGACATGGCCGAGCTAAAATAATCTGCGCAGTCTAAGCAGTGTATACTTGCTTTGAAGGCCAGCACGTGATAGCACCTCGACATTGGTCACTTTGTCCTTCCACGAAATACTAAGGATGTGACGTTGACACCGTAGATAAATGCAATATTAGTGGCGTAAATATAATTAAAGTTAACAGGAAAATAGAATATAGTGTTCACAACCAAGTGTTACAATGTTTGTACTATTCTATCGACAAAGCTATATACAAAACTATGGATATTCGTAGATCCAGTCATGTGCACACAATTATGCACATTTTTTGACATAAATATTCAACATAAAAGACAAAAATAATTGTGCACAGCTGCACTCGTAAAAGCTATGTACACATTTAGAATGCCTTACACAGAATGCTAATTCATATACAGACTAAAAATCCAAATGTAAAGAACATAAGTAATATAAACAAATCATTAATCTCATTCAAATTGTACGTAAATCCGCACTCAAGTTCAAGATTTTATCATCATCATCATCATCATCACCACCACCATCTTCATAACCCTTCAGCTCCACATGGAGCACATACATTCAACAAACACATAACAAAGCTTATGGTCCTGTGCCATCCACTCCAGATATTTCCATATCTCCTTTATCCCTTTCATTTCTCCCTCCAGTTCACTTCTCCCTCCAGTTCTCTTCTCCGTGTGTGTCTTTATTCTTCCTCCAGTTCTCTTCTCCGTGTGTGTGTTTATTCTTCCTCCAGTTCTCTTCTCCATGTGTGTCTTTATTCTCCCTCCAGTTCTCTTCTCCGTGTGTGTGTTTATTCTTCCTCCAGTTCTCTTCTCCGTGTGTGTCTTTATTCTCCCTCCAGTTCTCTTCTCCGTGTGTGTGTGTTTATTCTGCCTCCCTCTAAACCTCGTACCCTGGGTATTTCAGGTGTTCCTTGTGGTGTTATCATCTATGTCTCTCGTTATGTGTCCTACCCAGCGCGAGCATCTTCTGGTATTTGCCTGGTTCTTTTCATTACGTCCACATTAGTGATCTTATCATACCATTCTCATTTCCTTGCTGTCTTAAAGTATGAACATTTCAGGTGTTAACTCTGGAGATTTTCCTGGAGGAAAATATAAGGTGAGTCAGCAACCCAGACTCCTTTGGGGCAGTTCACAAATTACGCAACACAATTTTTGACATTTTCAGCACCCCATTAAAATTACGTAATACCTCTGTGCACTGAATGTTCTATCTTTGTCACTGACCAAACACAGTCTTTTGTTCGGGAAGCAGAAACTTTGAATACCCTGGTTCTTATGAATTATCAATGGGTTTTTCCTGCGTTATGTAACAATATTTCAGAAACATCCCCCACCACCACCTTGTAACAAAGCGTAACATCTCCCCCGTTTCCTCTCTTTGCGTTACGTAATTTGTCAACGGCCCTTTTCAGCTTTCTCTGAGTTGCGTTATCAGTCTCATTAGAGGACCATCTTCTATCTTGCATGGTTGCATCGAATTATTTTATTTAGTTGGCTTGTCTATATTGCACAGGTTGTATGTGGCTTAAAGTTTCTACAAGGATGGCGTTGCCGGCCCCATGCTCAACCCTTCTTGGTCGCCTTTTACGACATGATTGAGTGATTATGAAATCCCCAACACCTTGATAGTAGTATTTTTAAATGAATTTTTAGAATCCAGTTTTTCTCCTAAGAAGAAAGAACAGAAGAGAATGTGTTTTACTTTTATTTTATGATGATGATTATTATTATTACCGTGGAGGGAGATGTATATGGTTTGAATAGAAAACAATATTTATTGTGTAGAGTTAGAAAAGTTTAAAAAAGAAATCAAAGATAATTATGACAAGGTCTCTGTTTACACCGGTCTCTCCTTACAACAACCGCTGATACGAACGAGTACATACGACCCATTCATTGTTAACTTCGATTATATTTTAATTAATTTTCAACTAATGTAGCGATATCTATTCGTCACTTTCGAACGAGTGGGTGAATAGCAGACGTACACGCCGGTCATCACTGACGCTAACTCGTAGGTAAGGTAAAGGATCCCGTTACACGCCCATTGTGTCATATTGGGAATATGGTGTTAGGCCCTTATTTTCTTGACCAACGTGATGGAAGGGGTATCACTAGGGGTGATGTTGTCAGCATCATGCCGGCCGCCATAACCTTCCCAGAGTTGCTATCGTACCCGATTCATGGGTCGACCCCGGAGCCGTTTGCGGTCTAAAAAATCCAACCCTCAAATGGGGATCGAACCATAAGCCACCGAGCTAGGAAGCCAGTGCACTAACACCTACGCTACCGCGGCTCCTTACTCTGTAGGTACGTTATTATTTTATAAGTCAGCGCTCTCGTTCTTTGTTGTCTCGCGATGGTAGAGAGATACCTTTAAAAAAATATGTGTATATATATATATATATGTAGATAGATATATAATCTTCTTCTTCGTACATTTTGAATGTTTTCAAAGAAAGCAGTAGTCAGTTTGAGGCTATTTGAATCTCCGTAGAGCTTTTCCACGAATGGTACTGGTGTCGGCCATATGCGCTTTCTCTGTTCCGCATATGTTGGGCTACTTTGAAGCAGATGTTCAGCTGTCACTTTATCAGTGCCACAGTTACACTGATTGGTAGTTCCTATCTTTAGCTTGTTGAATAGATGGTATCTCAATCTGTTGTGGCCAGTGCGGAGTCTGAAGATTACCACTTGTTCTGTTCTGTTGATCTGGTAGTATGCATCATTTTTGTGTGTGACTTGGATGGTCTACATCCTGATTATTTCTGTATCTGATTCTGATAATTTGTAACGTTTGTAGTTTGCAATGTACTGTATTTTGCTTCACTTCCATTATTGATGAGCATTATTCAGTAAAACAAGTTCCAAGGAAAAAAAATCAGACATTTCGCATTTTTATAAAAATTAAGGTAGTGCGTTCAGCACATTGCATATGTCAAAGAAGGTGTAGAAATTAAATTATATTTGAAAACGCATTCCCGTCCGAGAAAATGAAGTATAAAAACATGCCATGCTGTTTTGTGTCATAATGTTTCAATTTTAAAATTCAATTTTCTCGAATTTCATTTGTGTGTATGACATGTCTGGTTTTTCCAATAGAGTCTACGAGTGTTTTTGCTGATGTGTTATAAATGAACCTGACTTGCAAATTCCGATTTGTATACAAAATCATGTTAAATTGTGATGTGAGTATGAATAATCTATTTAAATAGTTTGGTTTTTTCTTGGCTTTGTTAAAAAAAGTGTTTGTCTTTTTTTTCCGCTTGTCTGTGAAGGTGTTTGGCTTTTTTTCACAATTTTCATCTGGCAACCATGTTTGCAAATTCTAACTTACGTACAGTTTGTCCTGAAAATGACGATGGTTGCGTTGTGCCCGTTTACATATCCGACTTTAGCACAGCCTTTTTTGGGACCGGGTTTGCCTTCCTTCTTCGATCCCTACTCTCTCAGCCAGACTGCAGTGATGCAGCCTGTTTCCAGGACCACCACTTGGAGGTGGAGTAGGGTCTTGGTCATCTCTGGCTCGCTGACCCTGACGCTAGCAATCAAGCTATGGGTCGCTGACTGCATTCATCTCTCTTGATGCGTCTTCGGTCCCTAACTGTGAATGAAGGGTGTTGCTGAGATGGTCATGGTCTTGTCACGGTTCAGTCTCACAGCCAGGCGATGGCGATGTTTGTATTGTCCCTGGTTCGAATCCCCTGAGTGCCTGTCAATTCTGTTACTTTTCTGTTATCAATTTTTTTTATTTCTTTGTTTCGAGTGTCCATTATTGTTGTTTTTCTTGTATGACTCTCCGGCTTAAAGTTTCCGACTTTGTTTATATATATATATGTTCACATAACTAATGATAAATCTTTCTTTCTTTCTTTTGAGGGTTTTATTTCTATCTTTCTTCCTTTTGAGTGTTGACCAATGCATGTTTTTGTGTATATGACTCTTAAACCTAGGGTTTGTTTATTCTTATATTCATGTAACTGATGATAGAACATCGACTTGCGGAGACAATGTAAGAATTGTCCTTTTTAATAATACAATTGAAAATGAACTACTTTTTTAACAACAATGTAATTTATTTATATTTACTCGTATATTATTATTACGTGCCTTTTTTATTTGTAATTGTGTCTGTTTTTATTTTAATGTTTAGATTTGAAAATACGCTAACCGCTAACCGATGCAAAAGATTGTGTACCATATAAATGAAAGGCGAAATTGTTTAGCTTGGATTAATTAGACAAGAATAAAGGTTTGTTTCTTTTCGAACGCTATTGAAAGTATATGTTTTTATATGACGAGATCAAACTGAGTAAGAGACGAAAATCTGAATTTATAAAATATTCCGTACAATTTTATTTCATCTGGTTCCCCCAGTTTGTCATATACAGTGTCAGGAGTCTTATTCCCTGCTTCTTCTTCCACTGGTTTGTGTATATATACATACAGGCATACCTCGGAGAAATTGCGGATTCTGTTCCAGACCACCACAATAAAGCGAATATCGTAATAAAGCGGGTCACACCCTTTGTTTTTGGCTTCCCAGTGCATATAAAAGCCTAAAATCATGTTTACACTATGTTTATTAAGTGCATAATAGCGCTAGGTCTAAAAAAAAACCAATGTACTGTAAAATTAAAAATACTTATTCCTTAAAAAAAATGCTAATCTTCATCATCTGAGCTTTCAGCGAATCGTAAACTATTTGCAAAAATATATCGGAAGAAGGCATGTTCTAATAAATAATAATGAATAATTTGGAAAAAAAAGCACAATATCTACGAAGCACAATAAAGAGAAGCGCAATAAAGCGAGGTATGCCTGTGTATATATATATATATATATATATATATATATATATATATATATATATATATATATATATATATATATATATATATATATATATATATATATATATATATATATATATATATATATATATATATATAGTGGTGTCATTCAGCCAGTTCGCACCGGTTTCCCTTCAGCCGATCGTTACAAATTGCCGGGTTTGCGATTTCAAAATTAAGCTGTCATAATTAGGCAAAGTGTGAATTTATAAAATATAATACTGGTGTTTTAAAAATATACGCAATATTAACATTTTGCTTGTGCGTGGTTTAAAAAAAATTTTTCATTCATTCATTTCTTTCATTAAGTCTTTTTTTTTAAACTTTGTTTTAATGACATACATTTTCTATTATTTTCTATTATATTGTACAAATATGAAACATCGTGGTGCGTCTTTCCTAATAGCTATCGTCCTATGTTAAAATGGTGGACAATAGGTCAATAACTGATAGAATTGGATGTTAACAAAGAATGATACCACTCGGTGTGTGTACACACACATATGTGTGTGGGTGTGTGTGTGATTGTGTGTGTAACATATATACTTTTATTTTCCGAAATGTAAAACAAAGGAATTTAAACTAAAGTACAGAGTGAAGGCCAAGGTAACTCCAGACCACGTGGACGTATAGCGGGCTGTGTTGTACGTTCTCCTCTCGTCGTAGTAGAAATTCATTTTGCTGCACAGACTGTTATAAATATTTGGGAACGCCTGTGAGATGAAAGAAACCTGGCTAGAATGCGTTAACAGCGTAATAATGTAAGGTACAACTGTAAAGTGAAGAGTAACACGCACAAATTTACACAAAGAATTTGAAGCGTTATTCGAAATCAGGACAACTTGTATGATCAACCCTCAAGTTTACAGTTCTTCACAATCGTTTATCGAGTCATTCAGTCAGGATACGTTTTATGCAGGGTCGTTCTACAAGTGTCGTTAGTCAAACAAGATTATTTTTTGGAGTCGTCTAGTCAAAATTGCTTGTGTACATTGTACATGGTCGTTCTGTAAGGTTTATTTTTTTTTTTCTTTGACGCGTTCTTAGGTTATGTAAATGACGTCAAGATCAGTGTTCCAGGGTAGTGAATTATTCAACATTTGTATGTGAGGACACCAAAATGCTGTGTTCCTTGTTGCCAGGTTTTTCCCGATACTGATGCTAATTTCTAAACTCCTGTTATCCCATGTCTTTCCCTTCTGTGCAGGGGTCGGAGTGGCTGAGGTATGACGTCCGCCTCAAATTCTAGAGGTACCAGGTTCGATTCCTAGTTGAGGGAATATAATTTATGGAAATCTTTTTCAGAACGAGTGGTCCCAATGATGTCATACTTCCCCCTGGTTTCCTGGGTAATGAAATCGGATGTCTAGCCTTCTCGGATAAGGGCGAAAAAATAGGAGGTCCCGTGTGCAAGTTGCGCATGTTAAAAATCCTACAGCCGTTGGAAATCGTAAAGAGTAGGCCATAAGACCGCTGCCTTGGCAAAAATTTTAAAAATTAGAAATCTACCCACCACAAAAATATTTATAGAATTTTTGATTTCTATATACACACATTGGGATTCTCGACGATGCTACGGAGTTCGTGCACTGTGCTGAGATCCTCCTTGTGTGATCTAAGAGAGGAGATAGGAACACTGATAGAGTTGTCCGTGTGCAATGAAGATAGTCCTTCAAACCAAACCAAACCAAACCATTTCAGAGCCTCTTTTGGGCTCTCCACATAAATTTAGTGCTTGACATTTTTATTGACATAATGGAACCGTCTTAAAGAGTACGGAGTCATATAAATGTTATGAAAGAAACCAAAGCAGACAGGAAGTTTAATACTTGCATTAGAAGTAAGCAATCCAGTTTATTTGGGGTGTAATGAGAACAAGAAAGCTGGAATATATAGTGACAACAACAAAAATTGAAGTAAAAAAAAAGGATAAAGGAAGACAAAGAGAGAAGATAATGGACAGTTTGACATCATGGTATGGAATGACATCAACTACAGAATTGATAAACTTAATTGGAGACTGTTACGTGCAGTCTTTGATATCTTACAATATTATACATAGGTAATTTTTTGTGCTTAAGGGAAAGTCATTATTGAGTTACTTCCCTTGAAAGTTGTGCCATCTCTTCGATCAAACTCCGCGGATAAATCCATTTTACTGCGATTTATTCGTTGTTTGGGTAATAATAGATTGTTCTTGCTTCAGAATATCTATGGCCTGAATTTATGTGTATTGTTTGTCTGAGTAGGACGAGTCTGTCTTATATCTGTATATCTTTACATATCTAAGTCGAACTATATGTTCTGTTGTCTCTAGAGAGGTCAAAGGCTATTCGGCGGATGTGTCGCTAGAGTGTGGTGTGATTTGGCTTCGTCCTGATAGGGACTGTGTGTTTCCTATGTCGGCCTGTCGCCGGGAAAAAGTGATCTCAGTATTTGTGGGGAAAGTGATAGTCGTCTAGACCTATCGTGTATGCTTTACCCCAGTGTTTATTCATATTGCCAAGGAATGGCAGTTCCATATTTCCTCTACCAAGGTAATCAAAGACACTCTTATGAACTCTCGATCGAAGCCACCATTTTCGATAGTTACGATTTGAATGTCTAAGAGAATATATTTGACTCGATGAAAACGACTTCGATTCCTAGCAGCACTATATTCTGTAGAATGCAGTCAATTGTTCATGATCAAATCTACAGAGCAATGCAATGTTTTATGAATGACTAACTTTAGGACAGATTCATTATCTGCATCCAAACGTGAGTGACAGTTCACGAGTGAAGCCATCTTGGAACCAAAACATGTAGCGACTTTCAAGAAGAGAAAGGGGATGCCCGTATTATCGCTTGTTTAGTCCAGAGATCACTGCTACACATGAGAACCCGTTATTAGCGGTTCAATATTATTATATGAAAAAAAATATGTGCTGAACATTATGTGGGAGAATCGTCGCTAAACGAGATTAGGTTTAGAAGCCATCTGAAATATTGTTTATAAGCTGACGTGCTCAGTCAGTGAAGTCAGATGATTTATATGTATGGGCGATGCTGAGGGCTTGGCTACTGACAGTCCATTATAATATTAATCTACATGAGTGCCCATGTAACATAACATTGCAGGACCATTTATCCACTGTACTATGATGTATTATGCCAACCTGTGATTTGTCACTATCTGTGCTGTCGAGTGTGTACGTCCAATTAAACTTTAGAAAAGGTACACAGTCGTTGGTGTCGATGACTTCCAGTCATACATGAGTGTGAGAAAAGAACATTTGTCAACAACACGAACCCTTATCATCATTCGCACATTGTACACTCAATCCATGTCTACACACCACTGCGTAGGTCAAGTTGACATTCCATACACTACAGTGGAGCAAACAACACCATAGAGATCTTATCAACTGATGATGATGATGATGTCTGCTTCCATCCACTTATATCTATCTTTTGGTGGATATCATTAACGGGAATAAAAATCCAACATTATATCAACCTTATCAACTGGTGGACCAGCTTTCTGGGTTTGACCTCGCAGAAGTTCAGAAGTCAACAGATTACCGATACCAGACCGTTTCCTGTGGCTGATACGACACACTTGCAGTATTGGTTTGCTCTTTGTCAACACTTCGTCACGTGACCTGTCAAGTGAATGCAGTATGTAGGCCAGCGTTGTTGACAGTTTTACATTAGACATTACAGAGTTTCACAGAACAGTTGGATCAATTCTTGTCAATGTTAACAGGAAGACAGTATTTGTGTACTAAGAAGTCCTATTTTCATCGATGGATCTTCTTGTTTTCCATATATGAACTTTAATATTTAAGGCCAGAATGTTTAATTGAATAAAGTGGCAGTTTGTTTATGTTCATAAAAATAACTTTGCCATTACTGTAAAACTGAGCCTATTTTGCAACACATACTATCATACACATAATTTATATATATTTATGTTTACATGTTATTTGTTTGTATAGTATGTTAGTTTCTATGTCAGCGGGTTGTGTTTAAGGTTGGGCGGCGTCCTCACAACAGAATATCCCACGTCATAGAGGGTCCGTTGTGGGCGTTTTCTATAGGTGCAATTTTCTTGATTGAAAATTTGCTGCGACAACTGTTGCTTTTGTGTTAGCTGTGAAGACTGTAAGTATTGTTATTTTTGTAATATTTCTTTGTTCTTTAGTTTTGTTTTGAGTTGTTTGTAATTTGTTGGTCTACTCTTTTCTATCTTTCAGTTCTATTCACAATTTATATTCATATATTGTGACGTCATTTGTGTTGTTATTCTTTGCAGATTCAGTGATTATTTTCATTGATTTCCCTATTTAATTTATTTTGATTTCTGCAAACGTTCTTGTATTGTCAGTCCTATTTGTACTTTATGTATTCTGTTGGTTGACATATGTTTTATATAGGTATATTTCATAAGACACAATTGCCTGTGCACTGCACTTGGATTATGGTATAAACCAGTACCTGATTATTATTACTATTATACAAGACCTTATTAAAGGCTTGTGACCCACAGATATTGGGATAGTATACTGATTAATCAAGTCATTGAGAACTTGTGGTATTATTATTGATTCAGGTGATTAGTATTATTGTTAGACATCATGTCTACTTTAGAATACTTCATTACACAAGGGAAAGCCCTTGATAAGACTGGTCAACAATTAGAACAATGGGCAGTTGCTCAATATGACAAAGCATTAGCTGCAGAAGAGAGAAGAGCTATGGCAGAAGAGAAAAGATTAGCTGCAGAAGAAAGAAAAGCTATGGCGGAAGAGAAAAGATTAGAAAGAGAAGCTGAGGCTGCTGCTGAACAAAAGAAATTGCAGATGCAGGTGGAGGAAAGGAGATTTGAAGCTGAACAAAAAAAATTAGAAAGAGAAGCTGCGGCTGAACAAAAAAGATTAGACAGGGAAGCTGAACAAAAAAGATTAGACAGGGAAGCTGAACAAAAAAGATTAGACAGGGAAGCTGAACAAAAAAGATTAGACAGTGAAGCTGAACAAAAAAGATTAGACAGTGAAGCTGAACAAAAAAGATTGGACAGGGAAGCTGAACAAAAAAGATTAGACAGGGAGGCTGAACAAAAAAGATTAGATGCTGAAGAGAAAAAAGCAATAAGAGAACATGAATTTGAGTTGGAGAAATTGAGATTGACAAGTATGAGTAATGTTAATCAGGCATCTAGTGGTAATGGTAAACCTTCTACTTACAAGGTTAAGGTTCCACCGTTCAATCAGTCCAGTGACGATATTACATTCTGGCTGGATAGATTTGAACGTTCTTGTCGTACACATAATGTGGATAAATCACAATACGCTAATCAATTATCAGAAAACTTGAAAGGTGAATCTTTGACTAGATTATGCCTTGTAGGAGAAGCAGATAAGGATAATTATGATGTCATTAGGGCGGCTTTGATAAAAAAATATCAGCTAAGTGAGGAAGGCTATCGCCTTTTATTTAAGACGATGGTACCTGAGACGGGTGTAGAATTCTCAGAATTCACTGCAAAGGCACGTCTCACAGTTGATCGTTGGATTGAGCTTTCCAAAACAGAAAAAACGTATGAAGGACTTATGGATTTGTTGCTCAGAGATAAGATTATGTCATGTGTGAACAAACCTTTCCTTGAATTTATACATGAGCGTAAACCCAAATCTCTAAAAGAAATGGAAGAATATTGTTCCCAATATGTCACTGCACACCCCGACGTGACTTTTGGCAACACTAAGATTAAGGAGAGTATGCCAGTTGCTTCAGCAACACCATACAATCCCAATTATTCACACAGATTTCAGGGACCTCAAAACAGATTTGATAAAAAAGGTAACCATAATAGTTATCAAAACCAAGGTAACCAATCATTTCAGGGTTCTTCTTCAAAGAACTGGAGACGACCTGATAGCTCTCGACACAGGGGTGGTCATAATTATAGGAATTTCCATAGAGGAAGTAATTATAGAAACTATCAGGGTTATCCGTCTTGGAGTCAACAAGATCATAATTACAGAGATACTCATTATAATGAATATGATAATGGTAACCAAGGGAACTATGACTCAAACCCAAATAGGGGTTACAATAGAGGTAACAATAACTACAGAGGTGATAATAACCGAGGTAGATCTCAAAACAAAAGACATAAACCACATTTTCAGGCAAACTCTGTACAACAAGAGTCCCATGAAGCCTATAAACAGAGTAAAGATAATAATGATGCTAGTAATATGGCATGTGCCGCTTTTGATTTTGGGAGAGCATCTCAGTGCCCCCAATGCAAAACGTTATTTGAGCCAACCACAGTGTCTACTTTAAGCTGTGGCCATCCTCTTCCTGCTCTTCCGGCATCAGTCGCGCATGATGGAAGAGGTTCTCTTGTCTTACATAAGGGTTTAGTGAATAACAATCCAGTCTCTGTGCTATTTGATTCTGGATGCACCACAATTGGTGTTAGGCAGTCACTCGTAGATCCTTCCCGTGCCACTGGACAAGTAGTCAAATGTGTAACATTTGGCGGCACATTAGAGAAATACTCTACTGCTATCATTAGGATTGCTACTCCTTTCTTTACAGGAGATGTACACGCATGTCTTCTTCCGAATCCGATCGCTGACCTCATCATCGGTCGCATTCATGGAGTCAAGGAATGCACTCCGCAACAAATTTCCACGTGGGAAAGGCAAAACATGCAGATTGCTAACGCTGTAGTCACTAGAGCTCAGGCTCTTAATGTGCCTCAAACTTCATCTATTGAAGATAATGAAGTGCATAACCAAGATAATCCCTTGGTAATTTCTCGTGACTCGTTTATAAAACAGCAAGAAGATGATCCCACTCTGAAGAAATTCTTCATTCTTGCAACTAAAGGTGATCCGAATAAAGACACAAGTCGCAAATCGTGGATTACAAAGAAGAATGGCGTACTTGTACGTATGGTTCAAGACTCCATTACGTCAAGTCATTCTCAAATCCTGGTTCCCAAGAATTTGAGAGTTAAAATTTTGCAGCACGCTCACGACTCTCAGTGTGCTGGACACATGGGTTTTTCCCGTACTAAGTCAAGAGTCCTTGCGGCTTTCTTTTGGCCATTGGTAAACAAGGACATACGTATTTATTGTCGATCTTGTAAAGTATGTCAGGAAGTTAAATCCAAAGGTCCACGGCATGCTGCACCCATTCAGGCGGCGGACATTCCTATTCGGCCGTTCCAAAAAATGGCTATAGACATTATTGGTCCATTTAAGATCAAGTCTGCCAGAGGACATCAGTTTATCTTGACGTGTGTTGATATGTGCACACGTTGGCCAGAGGCTATTCCTCTGAAGAGCATTACTACTGCTGATATTGCAGATGCTCTTTGGCTTATATTTTCTCGTCTGGGGTTCCCCGGAGAGATATTGTCAGACCATGGCACCCAACTAATATCAGATACCATGTCTCAAGTAATGTCTACCCTGCAGATAGATAGATCTTTAAGTAGTATCTACCATCCAATGTCTAATGGTATGGTCGAACGCCTTAATAGAACACTTAAAAACTTACTGGGGAAGATAACTGAGGATCATCCTCAAGACTGGGACAGAGTTTTACCTGCGGCCCTCTTCGCTTACAGAGAGGTACCCAATGAACATACGGGATTTTCTCCCTTTGAACTCGTCTTTGGCGCGCGTCCGCGTGGCCCTATGTCGTTGCTTCACGATCTCATAACATCTGACAATATTGACGATGACACAAAGTCATCCTACGAATATGTCATCGCGTTGAGACAAAAAATTATCGAAGCATGCAAATTAGCAACTTCTTCTTCTGAATTTGCGAAACAGAAGGCAAGGCAATTTGCCAATAAGAAGAGATGCTTACGACAACTTTGTCCTGGTGACAAAGCATTTGTATTACTACCTTGTAGGGAAAACAGATTACTTATTTCTTGGAAAGGTCCGTACGATATAATATCGAAAATTTCCGATGTCGACTATATTGTCGATATTGATGGGAAGCATAAAACCTTCCACATCAATATGCTTACTGAATTCCATGAACGTCCGGATTATTTGCAACCCATTTTCCAAGCAACGGACAATTCTCCAGTACAACATGGTCATTACTCATCACTGTCCGTGATACAGGATGAGGAAACAAGTTTTTCAGATGTAAATCTTCCTCTTCCAATGATCCCACTTCATTCCAGTGAATCATGGAAGAACGTTACTGTCTCTCCTGATTTGTCTCTAGGAGAACAGCGACAAGTTTCAACTATGTTGCAAACATTTCAGGATGTACTCACTGACATCCCTGGACAAACGAATGTCATTCAACATGACATTGTTCTAACTGACCATACTCCTATTAGGGTTAGACCTTATCCTATACCTATACATTTTCAAGCACAGGTCGAGAAAGAGTTGGATGAGATGATAGATTTGAAAATAATCGAACCATCCACCTCTGCATATTCTTCGCCGATGGTTATTGTGCGTAAAAAAGACAATAACATACGTCTTTGCGTTGACTATCGAAAATTGAATCAAGTAACGAAGTTCGATGCCGAACCTATGCCTTTACTGGAAGAGCTACTTACTCGACTCTCCAAATCTCATTTTTTCACTAAACTTGATTTGTCTAAAGGATATTGGCAAGTTCCTTTATCTGAACGCGCCAAACCTCTCACGGCTTTTTCAACACCTAGAGGTTTGTTCCAATGGAATTTTATGCCTTTCGGTCTTATGAACGCACCAGCTACGTTCGTACGCATGATGCGCCGAATCCTATCTTATCGGTCAGATGTCATTGCATATCTAGACGACATCTGTCTTTTCAGCGATACTTGGGAAGATCACTATTCAGGGTTAGATGAATTGCTGTCTACTTTGCGTGAGCACAACCTGACAGCGAAACCCTCTAAAGCCTATATTGGTTTTAGCGAAATTTCTTTCCTAGGCCACCGAGTTGGTCATGGTTTCCTAAAGACAGAGGACCATAATACTAGTAAGATACTTAACATCTCAATCCCTAAGACTAAAAAACAGGTGAGAAGTCTGTTAGGTCTTATTCAATTTTATGGCAGATTCATTCAGAATCTATCCTCTATCATGGCACCTCTCTCAACACTTCTAAAGAAAGGTTCGCCTAATGTGGTCCACTGGTCTCAGGAATGCCAATGCTCTCTGGATAAGATTAAAACACTGTTTTCAACACCACCTATTTTAGTGCTACCCACTAAAGATAAGACATTCGTTCTTCGTAGTGACGCTTCATCCACTGGGATTGGAGCGGCACTAATGCAAGAGTACTCTGGAACTCTGCATCCTGTAATGTATATTTCCAGAAAACTTAATGCGGCAGAAAGGAATTATTCGGTTTTAGACCGTGAGCTATTAGCTATGGTTTGGTCGATCCTCAAACTACAGAGATTCCTTCTAGGCGCACATTTCATAGTAGAAACCGACCAAAAAGCTCTTACTGCTATACAGAGTAAGAATTTGAAGAGCTCGAGGTCTACTCGATATGCAATTGCTCTTCAACCTTTTCATTTCTCTGTGCGAGCTATTCGTGGATCAGATAATGTGATGGCAGACATTCTGTCAAGATGCCCACATGATTCCACATAACTATTAGGGCTTAGACTTCTTGATATGTCTAGTTCTATAGTAGTTCCTTTTCTATATCATGATAGATACACATTTGTAATTTAATAATATAATGATTGTATCACTACATAGCGGTTCATGGATGTTTATTCACCGCTGTGCTTTGATGATTTTTTCTTCATAAATTATAAATTTAAGATATCTAATACGAAATGATGATATGAATTTTTTAGGCATTGTGTAATTGCCAGAATTGTATTATACTTTGATGACACCTTCCTGGAAAAATATACTTGTAGAGAAATAATTTCTCTCAGTTTATGAGACACATTCTCACCAGTCGACTTAGCCTCATATTAGGCGTTATAGGTATTCCTGATATTTTCATCTGCGCATTATTCATGCGTTGTGAGCCTATTGTACGTTGCTCCTAGATGTATTTCAAAAAGAAAAAAAAAATGTTCCATTTTTTTTTTTCCGGGAGGTGTGGTAAGACTGTTACGTGCAGTCTTTGATATCTTACAATATTATACATAGGTAATTTTTTTTGTGCTTAAGGGAAAGTCATTATTGAGTTACTTCCCTTGAAAGTTGTGCCATCTCTTCGATCAAACTCCGCGGATAAATCCATTTTACTGCGATTTATTCGTTGTTTGGGTAATAATAGATTGTTCTTGCTTCAGAATATCTATGGCCTGAATTTATGTGTATTGTTTGTCTGAGTAGGACGAGTCTGTCTTATATCTGTATATCTTTACATATCTAAGTCGAACTATATGTTCTGTTCTCTCTAGAGAGGTCAAAGGCTATTCGGCGGATGTGTCGCTAGAGTGTGGTGTGATTTGGCTTCGTCCTGATAGGGACTGTGTGTTTCTTATGTCGGCCTGTCGCCGGGAAAAAGTGATCTCAGTATTTGTGGGGAAAGTGATAGTCGTCTAGACCTATCGTGTATGCTTTACCCCAGTGTTTATTCATATTGCCAAGGAATGGCAGTTCCATATTTCCTCTACCAAGGTAATCAAAGACACTCTTATGAACTCTCGATCGAAGCCACCATTTTCGATAGTTACGATTTGAATGTCTAAGAGAATATATTTGACTCGATGAAAACGACTTCGATTCCTAGCAGCACTATATTCTGTAGAATGCAGTCAATTGTTCATGATCAAATCTACAGAGCAATGCAATGTTTTATGAATGACTAACTTTAGGACAGATTCATTATCTGCATCCAAACGTGAGTGACAGTTCACGAGTGAAGCCATCTTGGAACCAAAACATGTAGCGACTTTCAGAAGAGAAAGGGGATGCCCGTATTATCGCTTGTTTAGTCCAGAGATCACTGCTACACATGAGAACCCGTTATTAGCGGTTCAATATTATTATATGAAAAAAATATGTGCTGAACATTATGTGGGAGAATCGTCGCTAAACGAGATTAGGTTTAGAAGCCATCTGAAATATTGTTTATAAGCTGACGTGCTCAGTCAGTGAAGTCAGATGATTTATATGTATGGGCGATGCTGAGGGCTTGGCTACTGACAGTCCATTATAATATTAATCTACATGAGTGCCCATGTAACATAACATTGCAGGACCATTTATCCACTGTACTATGATGTATTATGCCAACCTGTGATTTGTCACTATCTGTGCTGTCGAGTGTGTACGTCCAATTAAACTTTAGAAAAGGTACACAGTCGTTGGTGTCGATGACTTCCAGTCATACATGAGTGTGAGAAAAGAACATTTGTCAACAACACGAACCCTTATCATCATTCGCACATTGTACACTCAATCCATGTCTACACACCACTGCGTAGGTCAAGTTGACATTCCATACACTACAGTGGAGCAAACAACACCATAGAGATCTTATCAACTGATGATGATGATGATGTCTGCTTCCATCCACTTATATCTATCTTTTGGTGGATATCATTAACGGGAATAAAAATCCAACATTATCAACCTTATCATCATCATCATATAAAACAAATTACTACAGATACCATCACTAACCGAGCTTTCTTGCCCGATGGTCCATGGTTCGATACCCAGTTGAGGTGGGATTTTTTAGACCGCAAACGGCTCCGGGTCGACCCAGCCTCATAAATTGGGTACCAGATGAACTCTGGGAAGGTTAAGGCGGCCGGCGTGATGCTGACCACATCATTCCTAATGTGCCGATGGCCGAGGAAATATGGGCCTAACACCATATTCCCAATATGCCTCAATGGGAATGTAACGGGATACTTTACCCTTTTCACCATCACTAACAGCACATTTTGTAGTAGACTACCTGCACAGAGGGGATTAAATGGAAGAATAACAAGGAAGACAAGAGGCACAACTATATTTAACAACAAAATCTTACGCTCATGCACTGTTTGGGAATTAGTTCGCACTCCAGCTCCGTCCTCATGCCAGTGACGCCCCTGGCACATGTCTGGTACTGATGTCTAGCCCAAGCTCTCATCTCGCAGTCCACATGCTCTAAGCGTATGCTACAGAAGTAAAGCATTAACAAAAACTCTGATTACAATCACGTGAGATCCGACTCAATAAAATACGTGTGACAGATGGCGCGTTCGTGTTACCAGCCGAAACAGTTTCCGGTATTTTTTTATTTTTGCTGCTTTTTTTTTTGTGGGTGGAGGGGAAATGCGATGGAGGAAGGGGGAAGGATTTTTCCTGTGTCAGTGATTCATTCATTTGACTGTTCACCCCCTGAGGAGCAGGGAGTCACTGCTAAAATGTGTTCCTTTGCAGGACACAAGAAAAACAAACTTTCGTGTGCTATTCCAGGAGTGGTTTCTGTAACTATTTATGTATCATGGTGAGGTTGCCAGCCAATGTCAAACCTCCTATTCGTCAAACACGATCATTTATTGAGTAATTTTCATCACAACTGTGTGTATGTGCTTTGTGCACGGATGTTTAGTTCGGGTCTTTAATCCTACACGGTATCACCACCTCGATCTTAGTTCGGGTCTTTAATCCTACACGGTATCACCACCTCGATGTTAGTTTGGGTCTTTAATCCTACACGGTATCGTCACCTCAATGTTTAGTTCGGGTCTGTAATCCCACACGGTTACATATTCTTTGTATGATTTGGAAAGTGAGTATTGATAGTTATTGTTCTAGGGTTATACATTACCTATTGTTGAAGTAATTGATAGATATTACATCATTATTAATTGCTATTTTGATAACGGTGTTTCTTCTTCTTCTTTTATCCTTAGCCGCCGACCGTCAAAGCAGTCAGTGGCCATTACGTCTGGTGGCGTCTTGTAGGGCAGCAACACATTGATTCCACTTGGCTCGGTCGGTGGCCATCCTTCGTACAGTGCCCCAACTCTGGTTCATTCTTTGCATCTCAGCCTCCACAGTCCTCCGCCAAGTTGTTTTCGGTCGGCCTCTCTTTCGTTTTCCTTCCGGGGTCCATAGCATAGCTGTCCTTGTGATGGCATCGGGGTCTCTTCTGAGGACATGGCCAACCCAGCTCCAGCGTCTGCCAGCTATGATGGTGTGCATGTTCTCTTGCTTGCTCTGAGTAAGCAGATCGTGGTTGGTGATGGTATTCGGCCAAAGAATTAGGAAAATTTTTCTTAGGCAGGTTGTGTGGAAAGAGAACAATTTCGACATTTCCTTCTCTGTTACTCTCCAGCATTCCGCACCATATAGAAGCACAGAAAGTACACAGCTCTCATATAGTCTTAATTTTGTGTTCGTGCTGTACTTAGAGGACTTCAAGATGTTGTTTAGACTAAAAAGGCTGTTCTTGCTTTGTCCATTCTGTTGTTGATGTCTTTGCTTGCTCCGCCGTCTGGTGTTACTATGCCACCTAAGTATGTGAAGGTGTCTGTCTGTTCCAGTTGCTGATTCCTTACTGTTAAGGGCTCAGGGCTGCTCACATTGAGTGTCATGACCTGTCTTCTTTAGATTGATGTTCAGGCCCACCTGCAGGATATACTTATTATAACGGTGCTTAAGACTGTTAATTTGGTACTTTTGAGAAATTTGCTTACTCTGTAGATCTAGTCAGAGACATTGGAACATGGAGAGTTGTTAGAGAACTATAGAAAACAGAAATAAGAGAAAAGCAATGAGAGAGTTTGATTCAGAGTTAAAGCACTGTAGCCATTACGCAGTGGATTTTCCTTGGACAAGAATAGAAGTTGGATTGAAAAACAGTGTTTTTCATTTGGAGAAGGTGATAATGTCATTATACACATGACGTGCGTTTCAGGCTGTGTGTCGGTAAAGGAGTGAGTGGTTGTTATGGTTGAATGCCACTAGCCTTGTGACATGCGAGTTGTTCATGTTCATGTGTTATTTCTAAAGTAGTATACATGTAGTGTTGTTCAGAGGTGTCATAAGTTGGTGAGATTCATGTGAGCTCGTGGAGAGCATGTTGGATAGTGAACTGTCTGTATGACCGAGAGGAGTGTGGAATGTTAGAGAGGGGTGTGAGACTGACCGTTGTGGAAGATGGGTCAGATGAGATATATTATCTGAAGTGATTATTGTTAGACTGTAGAGTCTAGAAGTGATATTGCCGTTATGGAAGACGGGTCAGATGTGATATATTATCTGAAGTGATTATTGTTAGACTGTTGAGTCTAAAAGTGACGTTAGAATGCGCAATGGTTTGGATGCGCTAGAAGGGATGTTATAAGGCCTAGATGTAAGTTGTATACGCGAGGACAGGATACCGCGTCTGTGTTGACTTTAGGAGTCATTTGTGGTCAGAGGTTATTAATGGTTGATCTGACTTGTTGATTTCTGGTGCGAGGTGCATGCGGCACTTGAGGAGGCCAAGATATTAGACGTAAGGCGACTGTGTACGCAAGAATTCCATCGGTCATGTTACGATGAGCAGTGTAATATGTATGAGATGTGTTTGAAGCTATTGTTAGGTGCCACCGGCTTGTTATTCATATGTTAGTCATACATGATGTTACCGATGTCCAGGATTCTGTATTGGTGAAATATATATATATATATATATATATATATATATATATATATATATATATATATATATATATATATATATATATATATATATATATATATATATATATATATATATATATATATACGAGGTATATATGTACATATGACTGTACAACAGACGTCTGTTGAGTTTATGAACGAGTGTCGCTAGTGAGGCTGTGTTGGTAGTGATCACTCAAGAATTATCATACCCCAATATGAGGACAACAAGCCACGATTAAATAACCTGGGACATATGTTACATTTGGTCCGTGACATATAACTGGTATCATCATCTCGATGTTTTGTTCGGGTTTTTAATCCTACACGGTATCATCATTTCGATGTTTTGCTCCGGTCTTTGATCGTACACTGTATCATCATCATAATCTCGCTGTTTTGCTCGGGTCTTTAATCCTACACGGCATCATCATCATCATCTCACTGTTTTGCTCCGTATGAAGTACGAACTCACCCCTGCAACTGGTCCGCTTGCAGCTTACATGGGTGATTTCTGAAGCAATTAGTATTAAAATGTGAGGTCGTCAATCGAATGCACCAACATTACATGTTCATCACCAAGTATGTTTCTTGCCTTGATTATTGAGAACTCTATTCCACAACTTTTTTTTTCACTATTAATACTACTGATTGAATATTTCAATATGATACTACGAGTAAGTCATCCGACAAAACATGGCAGGAAATAGTAATGTACGTAATGTGTGCGTGAATATGTATGTGTATGTAGGGGGGGGGGGGATGTTCTATGGTTTATATGCTAAGCATGAGAAGAGATCAACGACGCATGTAAGTCACAGCTCTACTTGCTCATGAAACGGTCTCAAACTTGTTCATTCATCATTCATAACATTGTAGTGAAATTGACAGAGATACAACGGTAAAATCCCTCCAAAGATAACATTTAAGGATAAAAACATAATGCGTAGGCTGCTGATGTACATGATCGCCTAGACCGCGGGTCATCATCCTCCATAATAATTGACTTGCTAGACAGGAGGGGAACGGCGGATCAAAAAGAAAAAAAATATGACTGGAAAGGCTAAGGAGACGCAATTGGGGGGGGGGGAAACGGAGAAAAGTCACGTTTCCCAAGTTGACATAAAAAGTAAGCAACTCCACAGAAGGGACCCTAGATATGTTACGCCACAGTCATTTATTGGACGCTTTTGCGATACCAAGCTTTTGATTTGAATGGAGCGGTAAAACGCAGATGTTAGGAATATTACAAAAATTAAAAAGTAATTTTTTCTTAATATTAATGTTAGGAATATAAAAATTAGCTGGCCGGATGGCCTATTCTGAGCAGTGAACTAAGATGGTCTTAATTTTACAAACGGATAGATAATATTGAAGATAATGACAAAAGACAGTGTAGTTCACATCATCGACAGACTGTGTTGAATAAAAAAGTGTCGCAATTTGCACACAAAAACACGACCTTGGACGCAGGTGTTCAAATTTACTTAGTATGGAGGAGAGGGTTTTTTGAGCGGTAGCTGTGTCTAAATATAACTTTTAACGACAAAATTTTGGAAGGGAGAGAAAGGTTGGTTCAAAAACCAAGCACATTTTTTTAGAAACACAAGTAGAGACGGACAGACTAACAGATAAACATCCATACTTGACTGAAGCATGACTGAAATGACTTTAGTGTAGAAATTTTGAAATTCAAATAACCTAGGCAGTGATTGGCCACAGACAATCATATCATTAGCGCTCAGACGCGAAAGTGGGGCCATTCTTCAATAGTTGTTCAGTGATAGACACAGATTTTAAAGTGTGGTGATTCCATATGAAAGCAAGTGAAATAAATTTAGGGACGCCATACTATAGCCAGCAGCTCAGCTGAGTTTTGCTAGCAATTCTGTGTTATTTATTCATAATCTGGTAAGATTGAAATTATTTCCTTATATATTTTGAATATTGTTTCATGTTTGAGTGATTTGATACTGCCATATCGAAATCTAGCCTTACAAACAAGTAGGGATTTGCTCTAGACCCCCCGCCCTAGTCAGGGTCTAGGGACCAACAATGTACATAAACTCCAGCAAGGATTATGCAAGACAGATCAAGTGTTGAGAATAATGATACATATTACCTATCCTCTTTTAGGGCCGAAAACTAATAAACATTTTTCAGGATCTATAGTCTGGGAGGATCTATCTGATGTAAAACCACCATGGTAAATGTGCTGTTTGGTCAGAGAGATCTGACCTGTCTGTATGATGTGGTTGTTGTGTCACTGTTGTGTCCAGACGTGGGTAGAGAATAGATTTTGACACATGGCCCATACTTTGATTGCAGAGCTGCGAGTTTCTGTCGTCAACAAAGCAGTGTCTATTCAGTTGGTGACTTACTCGAGTGTATCTGTACAGTACTTGTGACAGAGACCACCATTGTTGCCCGCCAGCACGGAGAGGTGGGACCACCTGATTTCAGCACCAGAGCGACAACCACCAGATGAGTGAGCCTCTGGTCTGCTGGACTTTCACCAACGCCCTTTAGTTACTAAGAACCCCATAAAAATTCCCACCATTTTCTGGACACTGTGTAGTCAATATAGACAGGTGTGATGAGGCCACCCCAACAGCACAAACAGTACTATCCTCCCAAGTAGATGAATACTAGAACATTTTAATAAAACTAACTAGTATAGTACATATATATGTACACTATTGCATTTATGATATAATATTCCATGCATTTTTTCATAATTTCTAAATCCTTTTAAGTTCTGGTCAACCTAAAAAATTGATGCAGAACAAAATAAATGTAATATAATTCTATCAAGAAATTTTACACACGTGAGTTAGTTCAGTGTATTTTAACATTTGTTAATATTATTAGTCTTCTTAAATATCTGTGGGTGTATTTATAAACTATCACACCACACTACATAACAGTACCCTAGACACTTTACGTAGCCACATTCATTAAAAAAAAAAAAAATTAAGTGTGAGGTCGTAGTGGTAGCAAGAAAGGCCTTCTGACAATTCTCAACTACATTTTATCTCAGGAGCCTTCACAGCTGGCCTCATACAATTTACATTTAGTATAACACTGTTGCTGTCATTTTCGACGGAGTCATCTGTCAAGTTATTTGCTTATGTTTGTATCATAAGTATAATTGTGTCTTTACCTGCGATGTCAGGTTGATTAGGGGTTGTCTTCCCTTGTTTATTCATTCATTGTGTTTGACCTGTAGGGTCAGAGGTTGACAGTTCGGCGTAGGCCTATGGGAAGGTTTTTTAAGCGGGAGTGAGATATACTTCCGGGAAGCCGGGAGGTCCTGTTTTTTCTGAAGGGACCAAGAGTCCATTGTTTTTCGGGGAGAATCTTCGAAGTAACTGCTATGGCAGTTTTCCCCAGTGAATCTCTGTGCGTCGGGATGACGACAGAATTCCTTGTGTAGTTCTGAGGATTCATTTACCAGGTAATACCGACCTTTATGCATTATTACGCTTTTCGGTGGCAGAACATGTAAAGGATTACCTAGGGTGAACAGCAGCTCACTGATCCGCCATTTCAGAACTTATATATATTTGTGCTCGAGGTAGCCATCCAAGACTGTTAGTCTTATATTGTCCAGAAATCCAGTGACGAAGATATATTGTGGGAGCCGCAGATTGGCGGAACTTCTACCTACAATAAGTATTACTGCAGGGTTGATGATAACCTATTTAACAGAAGTACACGGCCGACGTTAGGACGAGGCCTGTGCTTCCGGCTATTATACTACAGCCTGTTATGTGCAATTGGCAGGGAGTGCCAAGTTGCACCTGTGTGTCAAGGTAACTAAGGCATCTGACGCGTTTAGTCAGAGACGCCAAGGGCGACGCTACGAACTGTCATTACTGAAGAACTTTGCTATTGACCATGCACGTCTATTCTGATGTTTACCTTTTTGAATGCCAAATGTATACCTATCGATGTCAGGTCAGCATGACCTTGTTACACTGACTGTTCCTGTTGATATTATGTGTGTTCCCGTCAATAAATGTCTTGAAACATGCCTGCAGTGTCAAAGCATCCTTGATTACTGCATGTGAGAGTATGGGTTGCAGGATCTACATCTATACGAGCCTAAACACATTCGCGTCTTCATTCGCACCCACACTCAATTCATCATACGCTCGCACTACACATCTAACAACATGTATACTGTCTTGGGCCAGTGATCACCTCAACAAGAAAAAAAGACAGTTACATTTCTGGTGGCCAGTTACGTGGGCTCTTATGATACATTTCTTGTCGCCAATGTGGCCTAGAAACTTACATTTCTGATGGACCAGATCTGTGGGTTTAAAAAGAACAGAGCGAGCATTTGACATTATTGTTGACATTTATGGATCCAGAAATTTACATTCCTGGTTGGCTGTTACATGTATGATGTCTCCAGTTTTGTCGAGAAAGTTACAAGAAGGACAAGTACACATTACACTTCTGATCTGTGGGTCTAAGCTACACACGGGACAGCCGTAACACAGCACTAATTCTACACTTGCAAGTTTTGGCTACAACAGGACAGATATAGGTCATCAACGGTTGACACAAATAAACAGTACGAGCATTTATATTATAATGCTACATAAAGCATAACAAGACAAGTACTGAAGTGAACTACTAGGCATTTGCTACGTGGACCATAACTGCATAGAAGGCGGGTTCCTATTGTAAACAGTACTGCGGGTTGTGACACGTTTCATTCAACAACAGACTTTTCTAGGTCAGAGCATTCAAGCTACATTGTTGGAGGTCAAGTGTCTGTAAACAGTACGTGAAATTGTAAACATTCAATGTGCAAGCCCTAATTTGAGAAGGTCATAGTAACTTTGGTTCGTGAATACCACTTTATGTTACAGTGGATTTGACGTTCAGTGCGCGTTTGACATTTCGTTTCTGTGTTCGCAAGGAGCAAGAATTTTATTTTAGTTTCAGCTGTGACTGAACTTGTTCTGCAACACATTGAAATTGATTGCTATATGTTTATGTCACTTCTACTGTTTTTGGTGTATTTTTCGGCGGGTTTTTCGGTTGGTGGGTCTTACGGTAAATATGCCACTTGATCGAGGCTTACTGTAAGCGGTCTGTAGGTGCAAATTTTCTTAATTTGGAAATTTGCTAGTGACAATTGGTCGCTATTGATGTTAGCTGTGATGTAATTGTACTTAACGTTGTTTTTGTAATATTTTGTCTGTTTTTCAGTTTTGATTGTCGATTTGTTTTGTTTGTATTCTGTAGGTCTCTCCTTTCTTGTGTATTTCTCTACACATTTTTGGTTTAAACAGTGTTGCCATTTGTATTGTTTTGTATTTTTGTCTTTGTATTTTTTTTGGTTGTACTACATTACTGTCATGCACAGTCTACATACACATACTTGGTCATGTTTTGATATTATTGATAAGGTAGACTCTTCATATAGAGTTTCTTAATAAAATATTATATAAGATATTTATACAAGTTCTTTGATAAAAGACTTGTTATCTACAAAGATTGAGACAAGGTGATATACAAATTCAAGTTCTTTATAAAAAAGACTTGTGCCCATAGTGAGTAGGATATAAGGGATTTTTTTTTCCCACAGGTACTCAAGTGATTTTTTGGGTACATTATAAACAAGAGGAACATACAAAGTCTTTGTCTAAGACTAAGACAGTAAAATAAAGTGAAGTGAGTATACAAGTCTAGCATTTCAGACTTGTCTCCCATTGAAGTGGGATAAGGTAATTTATTTAATTTTTTTCAGGTTTCTGATCTCATTAGACAGAATGTCTACATTGGATTTCTTCATCCAGCAAGGGTTGACCCTTGGTAAGTCTGGTAAAGAATTGGAAGAATATTCATCTGCTCAATTCGCCATTGCATTAAAGTCAGAAGAAAAGAAACAAAAAGAGGAAATTAAATTGAAAGCAGAAGCTGAACTAAAGAAGCTAGAAGCTGAGAATAGAAGATTAGAACTTGAAGAAAGAAGGTATCAAAGAGAGGCTGAGGAGAGAAAAGCTCAAGCTGCTGCTGAGGAGAGAAAAGCTCAAGCTGCTGCTGAGGAGAGGAAAGCTCAAGCTGCAGCTGATGAAAGAAAATTCCAGATGGAAATGGAAGACAAAAAAATTCAAGCTCAAGCTGCTGCAGAGGAAAAAAAACTTCAAGCTGCTGCAGAGGAAAAAAAAACTTCAAGCTGCTGCAGAGGAAAAAAAAACTTCAAGCTGCTGCTGAGGCTGAAATTAGAAAAATGGAACATGAGGAAAGAAAACAGAAGATGGAACTTGATGAAAAACTCGCAATTTTGGAGTTAGAGAAATTGAAATTGGCGAGTACGGGTGCTCAGCAAACAACTTCGAGTACGACAAAGGAGTTTGTTAGTAGGATTAAATTGCCTCATTTCAATCCTTTAAAGGATGACGTAGCAGATTATCTAGATAGATTCCAATTTTTGTGCGATACGCATAACATAAAAAAGGAAAAATATGTTGAACAACTGATGCCATTTTTTACAGGTGACACAGTGACTACTCTTATGACAATAGACGAACATGAGAGGACTAATTATGATGTTGTCAGGGCAGCATTGCTAAAAAAATACCAATTAAAACAAGAAGACTATCGTCTTCGTTTTAGGACAATGTTGCCAGAAAATGGAGTAGATTTCTCTGATTTTGTTACAAAGATACGTCGTACATTTACACGATGGGTTGAGTTGTCTCAGATTGAGAAAACATATGAAGGTCTAATGGACTTATTATTGCGAGATAAGGTTTTGTCATCTGTTAATGATTCTTTTCTTGCATTCCTTCATGAGCGTAAGCCTAAAAACTTAAAAGAAATGGAGGAATACTGTTGTCAGTATGCCACAGCACATCCCCATGCTACAGTTAGCAATTCTAAAGTGAAAGAAGGGTTGCCAGCTGCTTCGGCAACACCATATGGCCCTAATTTCAGAAAAAAATTTCAGGGTGCTCAACAAAATTGGAATAGGGGAAGTAATCAAAATTACACTCAGAAGCGGAGTAATCCAACACATGATGGTTCTTCGTCTATGCAGTGGAGACAAGATGGTAGTTCTCGTAATTTTAGTGGTAATAATTTGAGACACTTTCGTAAAGGCTATCCAAATAATAACTATTCAAATTTTCGAGGTAATCATTCTCGACGTCAAGATTATGACGATGGTGAATTTAGAAACCGGGATTCAAACCGGAATGATGATTACAATAGGCAATATAATAACAATTACAGGGGAAATGATAGTCGAAATAATTACAGGGGAAATGATAATCGAGGTAGACCTAGGTTTAACAAAAAAAGACCTTACCAACAGGCAAACTCTGCGCAACAAGAGTTTGATGGAGCCTGTAATACAGTAAATGATAGTGGTAACTCTAGGGCTATCACTGGTTGTGCTTTCGATTTTGGGAGAGCAACTGAATGCCCCCAATGCTTAACATTGTTTGACTCATCAACTGTATCTACGCTAAGTTGTGGTCACCCTCTTCCTGCTCTACCTGCTACAGTTGCGCATGATGGGAGAGGATCTCTCATCTTACATAAAGGTCTAATAAATGATAGGCTAGTCTCAGTACTTTTCGATTCGGGATGTACTACCGTCGGGGTTAAGGAGTCTCTGATAGATCCTTGCTGTGCCACTGGAAAAACAATCAAATGTGTTACATTTGGTGGTACTATGGAAAGCTATCCTACTGCTATTATTAGGATTGACACTCCTTTCTTCACAGGAGATGTCCATGCATGTCTTCTTCCTAATCCTATTGCGGATCTTATAATCGGTCGTATTCATGGGGTTAAGGAATGCACCCCGCAACAAATTTCTAGTTGGGAAGAAAGAAACATTCAAACGGTCAATGCAGTGGTGACAAGAGCTCAAGCTCTTAATCCCCCAACTTCATCTGATAATAGTAATGAAGTTGATAGCCAAGACGAGCACTTGGTGATTTCCCATGACTCGTTTGTTAAACGTCAAGAAGAGGATCCTTCTTTGAAGAAATACTTCCTTCTTGCAAAGAAAGGGGATCCCAATCAAAATACGAATCACAAATCGTATATCACTATGAAGAATGGTATATTGGTACGAATGGTACAACACTCGGACAAGTCTATGCATTCGCAAATTCTTGTGCCTAAGTGTATGAGAGCCTTAATTCTTCGGCATGCACACGATTCTCAGTGTGCTGGACACATGGGTTTTTCCAGAACTAAAACTAGAGTCCTTGCGTCATTCTTTTGGCCATTCGTGAATAAAGACATCCGAATTTATTGCCGATCTTGCAAAATTTGTCAAGAGGTCAAGTCTAGGGGTCCGAGACATGCTGCTCCTATTCAGGCTGCAGATATTCCGATTCGGCCGTTTCAGAAAATGGCTATAGACATCATTGGTCCGTTCAAAATTAAGTCAGCCAGAGGACACCAATTTATCCTCACTTGCGTGGACATGTGCACGCGTTGGCCAGAGGCTATTCCTCTGAAGAGCATATCAACTGTCGATATCGCTGATGCTCTTTGGCTCGTATTTTCTCGTCTGGGATTCCCCGGAGAAATACTGTCGGATCACGGCACTCAGTTAATTTCGGACGTTATGTCTCAGGTAATGGCTACGCTAGACATTAAAAGGTCTCTCAGTAGTATTTATCATCCAATGTCCAATGGATTGGTAGAACGTCTTAACAGGACACTAAAGAACTTACTTGGCAAGATAACGGAGGATCATCCTGAAGATTGGGACAGGGTTTTACCTGCAGTCCTCTTTGCCTATAGAGAGGTTCCCAACGAGCATACAGGGTTTTCTCCTTTCGAACTTGTCTTTGGCGCGCAACCGCGCGGGCCAATGTCCTTGTTACACGATTTGATAACTTCCGATAATATTGACGATGATACACAATCGTCATATGAATATGTTATAGCTCTTAGAGAAAAGATTATCGAATCGTGCAGGTTAGCAACTTCATCTTCCGAATTTGCGAAAGAAAAAGCTAGGCGATTTGCTAATAAGAAAAGACGCCTACGTCAACTTTGTCCTGGAGACAAAGCATATGTCTTACTGCCCTCAAGAGAAAATAGACTTCTCATTTCTTGGAAGGGTCCATACACTATAGTCTCGAAAATTTCTGATGTCGACTATATTGTCGATGTGGATGGAAGGCATAAAACCTTCCATATAAATATGTTAACAGAGTTTATTGAACGTCCAGACTATTTACAGCCTATTTTCCAGGCGACGGACGACTCTCCAGTTCAACATGGTCACATCTCATCCCTGTCCGTTATACAGGATGAGGAAACTATTTTTTCTGACGTGAACTTACCTCTTCCAGCGATTCCACTTACTTCAACGGAATCGTGGAGAGACGTTACAGTCTCTTCTAACTTGTCTTTTGAGGAACAGCGTCAAGTATCCTCTACGTTACAATCATATCAGGATGTCCTTACCGACATTCCTGGACACACAGATGTCATAGAACATGACATCATACTTACTGATCGTAATCCGATCAGAGTAAGACCATACCCAATACCTATTCATTTTCAAGCACAAGTCGAGAAAGAATTGGATGAAATGATTCAACTACAAATAATTGAACCATCCACTTCAGCTTATTCTTCGTCGATAGTTATTGTTCGAAAGAAAGACAATAACATACGTCTTTGCGTTGATTATCGCAAATTAAATCAAGTTACGAAGTTCGATGCTGAACCTATGCCGTTATTAGATGATCTACTTATTAGACTTTCTAAAGCTAAATTCTTTACTAAACTAGACTTGTCGAAAGGTTATTGGCAAGTCCCACTGACGGAACACGCCAAACCTCTCACTGCTTTTTCGACACCTAGGGGTCTGTTTCAATGGAATTTTATGCCTTTCGGGCTTATGAACGCCCCAGCGACTTTCGTGCGCATGATGCGACGAATTCTATCAGATCGTGCAGATGTCATTGCATATTTAGACGACATCTGTCTTTTCAGCGATACTTGGGAAGAACACTATGTGGGTCTGAAGGAATTGCTATCTACTCTACGTGAGCATAGATTGACTGCTAAACCCTCTAAAGCTTTTGTTGGGTTTAGTGAAATTTCCTTCCTAGGTCATCGAGTTGGTCATGGTCTGTTGAAGACAGAGGACCAAAACATTTCAAAGATATTAAATATCTCGGTTCCGAAGACAAAAAAGCAAGTGCGTAGTCTCTTGGGATTGATACAATTCTATGGAAGATTCATTGAGAATCTGTCCTCCATTATGGCACCACTTTCAACGTTATTGAAAAAAGGTTCTCCTAATATGGTGCGTTGGTCCCAAGAATGCCAATCTTCATTGGATCAGGTTAAGAATTTGTTCTCATCTCATCCTATCTTAAGACTACCGACGATTGATAAGACTTTTGTCCTTCGTAGTGATGCCTCTTCCACTGGCATTGGAGCGGCACTAATGCAGGAATATTCAGGAACTCTGCATCCTGTAATGTATATTTCTAGGAAGCTGAATGCGGCAGAAAGGAATTACTCGGTTTTGGACCGTGAATTGTTGGCTATGGTTTGGTCCATTCTTAAGCTACAAAGGTTCCTTCTGGGCGCGCATTTCTTTATGGAAACCGACCAAAAAGCTCTTACGGCTATGCAAAGTAAGGATTTGAAGAGCTCGAGATCTACTCGTTATGCTATTGCTCTTCAGCCTTTCCATTTCACGGTGCGAGCTATCCGTGGTTCGGATAATGTGATGGCGGACATATTGTCTAGATGCCCACATGATTCCAGTTAAATCTTGTGTCCTAGTTTTTCCTGATATATTTTCAGACTTAGGTCTGTCCTTAATATCATAATATGTTGTAATACAAATGTATTTGGATGATGTTTAGATAATTTAACAAATTTCATTTTGTCCATCCATCAGTGATATGTTGCTAAAAAATAGCATTGACATTTGTATATTGCTATGATTATATTATTTTTAGTAATGTTTGATATATGATTGGTATTGCCAGCAACTTAGGTTTCTTGAATGGTATCCCTTAGTTTGTTTGGCTTAAAGGAAATATTTTCTCCTATGTTGGGAGATGATTTGTACCCTCTTCTATTGTACCTGATATTAGGTTCATTGTTTGCATGAGCACAGAAGTGATACTGGTGCTATCTTGCTCATGAGCATATTAAAAAAAAAAAAAATTGCATTTTTTTTTTTACAGGGGGGTGGTAGTAATGTTGCTGTCATTTTCGACGGAGTCATCTGTCAAGTTATTTGCTTATGTTTGTATCATAAGTATAATTGTGTCTTTACCTGCGATGTCAGGTTGATTAGGGGTTGTCTTCCCTTGTTTATTCATTCATTGTGTTTGACCTGTAGGGTCAGAGGTTGACAGTTCGGCGTAGGCCTATGGGAAGGTTTTTTAAGCGGGAGTGAGATATACTTCCGGGAAGCCGGGAGGTCCTGTTTTTCTGAAGGGACCAAGAGTCCATTGTTTTTCGGGGAGAATCTTCGAAGTAACTGCTATGGCAGTTTTCCCCAGTGAATCTCTGTGCGTCGGGATGACGACAGAATTCCTTGTGTAGTTCTGAGGATTCATTTACCAGGTAATACCGACCTTTATGCATTATTACGCTTTTCGGTGGCAGAACATGTAAAGGATTACCTAGGGTGAACAGCAGCTCACTGATCCGCCATTTCAGAACTTATATATATTTGTGCTCGAGGTAGCCATCCAAGACTGTTAGTCTTATATTGTCCAGAAATCCAGTGACGAAGATATATTGTGGGAGCCGCAGATTGGCGGAACTTCTACCTACAATAAGTATTACTGCAGGGTTGATGATAACCTATTTAACAGAAGTACACGGCCGACGTTAGGACGAGGCCTGTGCTTCCGGCTATTATACTACAGCCTGTTATGTGCAATTGGCAGGGAGTGCCAAGTTGCACCTGTGTGTCAAGGTAACTAAGGCATCTGACGCGTTTAGTCAGAGACGCCAAGGGCGACGCTACGAACTGTCATTACTGAAGAACTTTGCTATTGACCATGCACGTCTATTCTGATGTTTACCTTTTTGAATGCCAAATGTATACCTATCGATGTCAGGTCAGCATGACCTTGTTACACTGACTGTTCCTGTTGATATTATGTGTGTTCCCGTCAATAAATGTCTTGAAACATGCCTGCAGTGTCAAAGCATCCTTGATTACTGCATGTGAGAGTATGGGTTGCAGGATCTACATCTATACGAGCCTAAACACATTCGCGTCTTCATTCGCACCCACACTCAATTCATCATACGCTCGCACTACACATCTAACAACATGTATACTGTCTTGGGCCAGTGATCACCTCAACAAGAAAAAAAGACAGTTACAAACACCATCATACAATACCAACAAACACCACTACATAAATTGGGGTCTTGTCCAGGGATAATTAGCCCAACAGTAATATTAGGATCTCCTGGTGGGAGAAATAAAAGTATGGAAATAAATTGTAAAATTTCCTTTAAAATTAAAAGTGTCCCTGTAGATAAAAGTTGGTGAATCTTCACAGCCAGTAATAATTAATTAGTTAACTGGTTAGTTAGAATTAGTTGGACTATAGTCATAAGAAGTAGTTAGTGTATTTACTGGTTAGAGATTAAGCTTGTATATTATTATATTGTCTAAAAAGTATGGCGGAGCTGGCAAAATTTAGATCAGCTGCTGTGCTCACCGCGAAGGAGATGGGAATGGATGGTCAAATTTTAATTCAATACGTAACGACTGAATGTGATAAATATATTGAAAGGGAAGATAGAAAGGTAGCTGAAGAGAAGAGGTTACAAATTGAGGCTGATAGAGAAATTAAGAGGCTGCAGATTGAGGCAGAAGAAAAACGACAGCAAAGGGAGGCAGAAGAAAAACGACAGCAAAGGGAGGCAGAAGAAAAAAGGTTGACTGCCGAAAGGGAGGCAGAAGATAGAAGGTTGCAGAGGGAGCACGAATTACGACTAAGGGAGCTGGAATTACAAGGCCCGGCCCCTGAAAATGGTGCCAGCCCTTTTGCCTCAGATGCTACGCCCAGTCTGGGAGCCTCAAACTCAGCTATGGGGTTTCATTTAGACCATTTTGTTGAGAAAGACGATGACATAGACGGGTACCTAGGACGTTTTGAGTTATTAGCTACTACATATGGGTTAGAGAGAGAGAGAGGTGGAGTTTAAAGCTATCACAGGGATTGAGGGGTACTTCTTATGAAGTATTTGCTAAAATGAACAGGGAAGACCAAGACAATTATGACATGTTAAAGCAGGCTTTGTTATTAAGGTACGAGAAGAATGGTGAATTTTATCGTAAGAAATTTAGAAATGCTAAACTGTTGTCTGGGGAGACATACCACCAATTCTCTGCTAGACTAGAAACCTATTTGGAGAAATGGACGGCTCTGGGGAAGACCCAAGATCTTAAAGAAATGATCATGATTGAGCAATTGAGAGAGTCCATGGCTCCAGACATGAGAAAATTTCTCATGGAACAAGGTGCAGAGAAGTTGGGGGAAATTTTAAATGTTGCTGAGAGGTATCAGGCAGCTCAGGCAGAGGTAAGTGGTGCTAAGAAGAAGCACATAGACAATTTTAAAGCTCCACAGCAATTTAATAAATTTGATACTAGAGAGCAGGGAAATAAAGGTAGGACAAACTTTGAGCGGCCAAGAAATGACTATCGCGACAGAAACTCACAGTTCAATGACCAAAAGTTCAATGAAAGAAAACCGTTGAACCAAGGAAAAAGATGGTGTAAATGGTGCAAGAAGGATAACCATAACACCGAATTTTGTAGAAGGAAACCTTCAAACATTGCTGCAATGAAGTCGGGGACGCAAAGATTAAAGGTTAATCCTAAGGGACAACAGGAACCTTATCACCCCCCAGTTTGTGAGGATGTTATTTGTAATGGGGTCACCATAAGGTGCCTTTATGATACAGGTTTGGATTATGATTCAGTTGTGAAGTCTAGCCTAGTGGACCCAAGTCAGTATACCACAGAAACAGTGGAAATACAAGGGGCGACTAAGGACATACCACTCATGACACTTCCCATCGCAAGGATAACGGTGAAAACTCGCTATGTGGAAGGAGAAATCAGAGCAGCAGTGATAGATGAACCAATCTACCCTCTGATATTGGGGTGTAGATACGTCTTCTTGGGGAATCCCGAGAAACCTGTGATAATGGCGACAGTGCAGACCAGGTCACAGAAGAAGGAGGAAGAAGGTGAACCTATAAATGCTCATCCAGAGGAGATGAGGAAGGCGCAGGCTGAGGATAGGACACTCAAGCCCTGTTTTAAAAAATTGCCCAAATGCCACACACCTCCGAGCAAGGGGGAATATTTCATGAAGAACAAACTATTATACAGGAAGACAGGAACTAGATCCACTGGTCACGGACAGTTAGTTCTTCCCAAGATATATAGGGCAAACTTAATAAGGAGCTTACATGTTGGAAAAGATGGTGACCATGAGAAAGTCGGTACCATCTGCCAAAAGATTGCTCGAAAATACTATTGGCCCGACGTAAATGTCGATGTTGAAAACTTTGTAGAAGCATGTGGCGTATTTCATGAGGGAACACCCACAAAGGGAAAATATGTGCAGGACCTAGAAACGCCACGGGGCAACTTTAGGCCTGAAAGGAAAACTAATTATACTCGGGTAGACAAAGTGGAATGGGAGCCCCCTTTTCACACCCAGTCTTCACTTGAATGGATTAACATGGCCACTATGCGAAGAGTACAAAGAAGAACTTTAACCCAGAATAATCTGACAATCCCTCGGTCAGGATTATATAAACTGGAAGAACAGACAAGAGAGCGAAGATCTCTCATAAACAATCTTAAGTGGGGAGACAAACCCCAGAGAAAAATTGGTAGTGGTCGATTTGTGAGTGAGGATTCTAGGAAGAAAAAGCCTCATTATAAAGCTTCTAAGGGACGGGACCAGACGGGTTCCATGAAAAATACGTATGATAAATTAAAGATCCAGATGTAACTTTATTAAGGACCTGGACAGATGAGAAGGCGGAAGAGACTGTTACCTCATCGTATCAATATGTGAACGAACTGACCACTCGTTTGAAAGCTGGATGGAAACTGGCAAATGATAATTTGAAACAAGCCAGGAAGAAACATGCAGCATATTTTAATAGGAAGGCAAAGGACAGGGAACTGGCAGTCGGAGAGAAGGTGCTGCTTCTACTACCCGGAAGCCAGAATAAATTACAAATTGGTTGGCAAGGTCCATATACGGTTCTAGAGAAGGTGTCTAGAACAAACTATAAAATTGACAAAAAGGGGAAGGAAAAAGTTTATCATGTAAACCTGTTAAAGAAGTATCTGGACAGACCACTCCAGGAAAGCACCCCTTTATTGACCTTGGCTATTGCAACCCAGATGCAAAAGGAACCACTCACCTCACATGAATACCCATTACATCCTTGTGAAACAGCAGCACAGGTAAAAGTCAGTAAGCACCTGACTAAAAACCAGAGGGAGAGAGTTCAACAGGTTCTGGAGGAACATACAGATGTATTAACAGATAAACCAGGCCATACAAATTTGCTACAGTATGACATGAAAAACTGGTAGACTCAAACCCAATCTGTATGAGAGCCTATTCTATTCCGTTCGCGAAGGAGAAGGCATTGAAGGAAGAAATAGAGTATTTGTTGAAGGAGGGGATTATTTCGCACAGTGAATCATCTTTTAGTTCTAGTGTCGTTTTGTTGAGAAAACCGTCTGGGGAACACAGACTGTGCATAGATTACAGGAAACTGAATGCTGTCACAGAAGGACAAGTGGATCCATTACCAGACACAAAACAGTTATTTGCCAGACTGAACAAGGCAAAATACTTTTCAAAGGTGGATCTTAGTAAAGGCTATTACCAGATCCCAGTGAAGCCTGAAGTGAGACCTTATTTGGCTTTTAGCACTTCGGATGGACATTATGAATTCAATATGCTACCATTCGGACTGAAAAATGCTCCGAGTGTGTTTTCAAGGATGATGCGAAAATTGTTGGATCCCCTGAATAACCCCTGTATCACAAATTTCATGGATGATATTCTCGTCGCCACCGAGACATTTGCAGAACACATTGAAGCTCTGGAGATGTTGTTTGATAGACTTCGGGAGGCAAACTTAACTGCTAGGCCCACAAAATGTTGTATTGGATGCAAAGAGTTGGAATTCTTGGGACACACTGTATATCAGGGTAATATGACCCCTGATCCTAAGAACTTGGAAAAAACTGCAGAGAGCACCTAGGCCGCAAACAAAAAAGGACGTGCGATCATTCGTGTCGTTATGCGGATTTTATCAGAAATACATCAAAAATTTTAACGCTATTTGTGCTCCTCTGACTGATCTGACTCGCAAGGGACTTCCAGATAAAATTATTTGGACTGCACAATGTGAACTAGCGTTCCAAGAGTTAAAGGAAAAACTCACTAGCAAGCCTATTCTCAAACTGCCTGATTTGACACAGGACTTTGTCTTAAGAACCGATGCAAGTAATGTAGGACTCGGAGGGGCTTTGTTGCAAAGATCATTTTCACCTGATGGGGAACTGAAACCAGTCGCTTATGCAAGCCGCAAATTGAATAAGGCGGAACAAGGATACTCCACAAGCGAAAAAGAATGTTTAGCATTAATCTGGGCAATAAAGAAGTTTCAAATCTATCTGTATGGTAGGACATTTGTGGTGGAGACGGACCATCAGCCTCTCGTGTTCTTGTCTCAGGCTAAGCATGAAAACGCAAGATTGCTGAGGTGGTCTTTATTGCTTCAACCTTATCAGTTTAGTATCCAATATATCCCAGGCAAATTGAATGTCGGTGCAGATTTCCTCAGTCGGCACCCCTGTGATCAAAATTAGAGTAGTGGCAGACGTGAGGAGTAATTTTACCTATGTGTATCGCTGGTTTTGGAACTTGCCATAGGCATGTTTTCAAGTGGGGAGATGTGTAGTGAAATTGACAGAGATACAACGGTAAAATCCCTCCAAAGATAACATTTAAGGATAAAAACATAATGCGTAGGCTGCTGATGTACATGATCGCCTAGACCGCGGGTCATCATCCTCCATAATAATTGACTTGCTAGACAGGAGGGGAACGGCGGATCAAAAAGAAAAAAAAAATATGACTGGAAAGGCTAAGGAGACGCAATTGGGGGGGGAACGGAGAAAAGTCACGTTTCCCAAGTTGACATAAAAAGTAAGCAACTCCACAGAAGGGACCCTAGATATGTTACGCCACAGTCATTTATTGGACGCTTTTGCGATACCAAGCTTTTGATTTGAATGGAGCGGTAAAACGCAGATGTTAGGAATATTACAAAAATTAAAAAGTAATTTTTTCTTAATATTAATGTTAGGAATATAAAAATTAGCTGGCCGGATGGCCTATTCTGAGCAGTGAACTAAGATGGTCTTAATTTTACAAACGGATAGATAATATTGAAGATAATGACAAAAGACAGTGTAGTTCACATCATCGACAGACTGTGTTGAATAAAAAAGTGTCGCAATTTGCACACAAAAAACACGACCTTGGACGCAGGTGTTCAAATTTACTTAGTATGGAGGAGAGGGTTTTTGAGCGGTAGCTGTGTCTAAATATAACTTTTAACGACAAAATTTTGGAGGGGAGAGAAAGGTTGGTTCAAAAACCAAGCACATTTTTTTAGAAACACAAGTAGAGACGGACAGACTAACAGATAAACATCCATACTTGACTGAAGCATGACTGAAATGACTTTAGTGTAGAAATTTTGAAATTCAAATAACCTAGGCAGTGATTGGCCACAGACAATCATATCATTAGCGCTCAGACGCGAAAGTGGGGCCATTCTTCAATAGTTGTTCAGTGATAGACACAGATTTTAAAGTGTGGTGATTCCATATGAAAGCAAGTGAAATAAATTTAGGGACGCCATACTATAGCCAGCAGCTCAGCTGAGTTTTGCTAGCAATTCTGTGTTATTTATTCATAATCTGGTAAGATTGAAATTATTTCCTTATATATTTTGAATATTGTTTCATGTTTGAGTGATTTGATACTGCCATATCGAAATCTAGCCTTACAAACAAGTAGGGATTTGCTCTAGACCCCCCGCCCTAGTCAGGGTCTAGGGACCAACAATGTACATAAACTCCAGCAAGGATTATGCAAGACAGATCAAGTGTTGAGAATAATGATACATATTACCTATCCTCTTTTAGGGCAAAAACTAATAAACATTTTTCAGGATCTATAGTCTGGGAGGATCTATCTGATGTAAAACCACCATGGTAAATGTGCTGTTTGGTCAGAGAGATCTGACCTGTCTGTATGATGTGGTTGTTGTGTCACTGTTGTGTCCAGACGTGGGTAGAGAATAGATTTTGACACATGGCCCATACTTTGATTGCAGAGCTGCGAGTTTCTGTCGTCAACAAAGCAGTGTCTATTCAGTTGGTGACTTACTCGAGTGTATCTGTACAGTACTTGTGACAGAGACCCCCATTGTTGCCCGCCAGCACGGAGAGGTGGGACCACCTGATTTCAGCACCAGAGCGACAACCACCAGATGAGTGAGCCTCTGGTCTGCTGGACTTTCACCAACGCCCTTTAGTTACTAAGAACCCCATAAAAATTCCCACCATTTTCTGGACACTGTGTAGTCAATATAGACAGGTGTGATGAGGCCACCCCAACAGCACAAACAGTACTATCCTCCCAAGTAGATGAATACTAGAACATTTTAATAAAACTAACTAGTATAGTACATATATATGTACACTATTGCATTTATGATATAATATTCCATGCATTTTTTCATAATTTCTAAATCCTTTTAAGTTCTGGTCAACCTAAAAAATTGATGCAGAACAAAATAAATGTAATATAATTCTATCAAGAAATTTTACACACGTGAGTTAGTTCAGTGTATTTTAACATTTGTTAATATTATTAGTCTTCTTAAATATCTGTGGGTGTATTTATAAACTATCACACCACACTACATAACAGTACCCTAGACACTTTACGTAGCCACATTCATTAAAAAAAAAAAAAAAATTAAGTGTGAGGTCGTAGTGGTAGCAAGAAAGGCCTTCTGACAATTCTCAACTACATTTTATCTCAGGAGCCTTCACAGCTGGCCTCATACAATTTACATTTAGTATAACACCATCATACAATACCAACAAACACCACTACAAACATGTCACCTTCAATGGATCACAGGCCTTCAATAAACTCACGCCGAACCTCCCTGACTTGTGCCATCCGTTCATGTCGTAACCAGGGCCGGTGCTACCATTAGGCCAACTAGGCGGCCGCCTAGGGCGCAGACCTCAGAGTTGCGCAGAGTGTAGAGTGTCAGTGTGTTAAGAGAGTGAGAAGTGTGAGAAACCAGAATAATTACGTAGCCTTGCCTAGGGCGCAAAATAGTCTGGCACCGGTCCTGGTCGTACCATGTTTTTTCTTTCCTTATATTTGAATCCCATCATGCCTGTCTCCGCGCCTGGGAGTTTCAGAACAAGGACTGGCATGTAGTGATATGAGCTGATTTCCTCAATCTATGTTGTTTTAAAGGCCAGCCTTTTCTCATTGCCTCATGTTCCAGTGGTATTTGTTTGCTTCTTTCCATCAGTACTGCATTAGTAATCATATCGTACCATTCTACTCCTATTTACAAGTACAATTTTATGAAAGGCTGTAGCTTTTTTTTTCACCCGTATGTTACATGGGCCCAAAAGTGGAGCAAAGAATAATAAGACTGTTGCCAACCATGCACGTTGTAAAAATGATTAAGGAGGGTTGGGCTTTGGGCTGGTTCCCCAATCCTGTAAAAATTAAAAAAATGTTAAACCCCCAAAAATTCAACAAATTTGTTGAAGATCTGTGTTTCTTGGGGAACTAAAGGATATTCATTGATTGAGTGATTGACTGCAGTTTTGTTCTTGTTGTTTTTTCGTTTGTCTCCATGTGTCTGCACATAAAGGACATTAACGACCAATGAATAGGGTAAATTAAAAGCCCCTATACACACGTAGCGCATAGACAGGGGAGAGAGTTGATTTTGCTTAGTTTTCAGGTAAGAAATTACATACATCGATTGTTAGACAGATGACGCAACCTCATGTGGATTAATAAAATCATCCGCAATTATTCTGGTCGATTGATTTAGCAACGCATTTTAGTGGTGTTAAGCTTATATTTCGATGAGATCGTGCAATATGTGTTTTGCATATTGGTATGTGATCTAAGAGAATGTGGAGTGTATAATGGTATTTTGTGTTATTGGGATCACTCTGTAGGATGAAAGATAGGACTTTTAGTTCCGTGGGGTGTTTCTATTGGAACGACTGGTGCTAGGGAATGACTTCATTATTCAGGAATTTTGTGTGTGAGGCGGGTTTTCACCACTTGTGTTATTATTTCTAGACGTCTAGTGCGAGCCTGGGGAAACCAAGGTAGGACGCTACTTTGAGGTGGAAGTGGATGTGACGGATAGATGTAACTTAACTGGAATTCGGAAATTGGAGTAGGGATCTTAATTGCGGTCTAACTACAGTTATGTATGGAGGCGGATATGCGAAGATAGTGTAGGATTCGAACCTGGGTGACGTGGGTAAAAACTCTCCGTGACACGATATACTAGGATTCAATTCTTTTATAAACAGTCTTTAGTAATTATATTATGGTAAATAGTCGATTCGTGGGTTGGCATTAATTAATGGAGTTAGGATAAATAGACTCTATTTGGGAAGTCTTCAGAGGCAGTGTCCTCCATATAGATTAACCCTATAATCAGGTGATTATCCCCACCCCTGATCATTGGTATGTCTTTATAGTAAGGTGATTGAGTTGTGTGAGGAACATAATGAATGTTCAATTAGAGGGGGGTATGGAGAGCGAACTTAGGGGGCGTAGTTTGTAGGGGATAGAGAATGTGTATCTAACACAATTAACAAATTAAAAACCCATTGGATGTTTCCAGGGGGTAAGGGGTACGAAAGTGATTTGTGGTTAGGGTTGGGTAATTATAGGGATTTTGAAATTAAGTTTATTAATGAAGATGTATGGGGATATGTTTTATTTAGTGAATTGTTAGTAAGTTGAAAAGGAATAATGGTTGTTTGTTTTAGTGTGTTGGTGGGTTTATTCAATGGGTATGGTGTGGTAAATGAACAGTTTCGACATTGTATGGGATAAGATTAGAATGTGGGGTATTTTTATAGATTTATGTAACCCATTTAGTCCCCCCCCCCAGTTTTTGTTGGGTTGTTTGGGGTTTTTGTTGGGTTTTTGTTGGGTTTTGTGTGGGTGGGGGTGGGTTGTTTTTTGAATGTTTTTAGTGGTTTTTGGGTTTTTGGTTTTGTGGGGTGGGAAGGGTGGTTTGATGGTTTTAGGGGGTATAGTTTGGGGAGGTGGGGGGGGGGGGTTGTTTGTTGTTTGGTTGGGGGTAGTATTTGTGGGTTTTTTTGATTATTTTTTGGGGATTGATTATGAGATGGGGGGTGGTTGGGGGTGATTTTTTTGGTGTGGTGTAGTATGTGTGGAGTTGATTGGTTTTGGGGGGTTGGGGGGTTTTGGGTGTATTTGTTGGTTGGTTGGTTTTTTGGGGGTGGGGGTTTGGGTGTGGGGGTATTGTGGGGTGTTATTTTGTGGGGGTTTTGGTTTTTTTTGTTTTGTTGGTTGTGGTTTGGGTTTGGTATTGTGGGGTTTTTTTTTTTGGGATTTTCAACTTTGTGGGGGTTTTTAGTAGGGTTGTTTTTGTTTGGTTGTGTTTGGTTTATTTTGGGGGTTTTAGTATTGGTTGGGGTTTGTTTATTTTGTGGGGGGTTTGTGGGGTGGTTTGGGGGGTGGTTGGTTTTTGATTATAAATTGTTATGTTTGGGTTGGGTGTTTTAGGGTTGTTTTGGTTTTGTTGTGTGGTGGGGTTTTGGGGGGTGGTTGGGAGGGTTTGGTGGGTTGGGGGGTTTGGGGTTGTTTGGAAGGGAAGTTTAACGTGTTATTTTTGGGGTTGGGAAGTGGGTTTTTGGTTAGTTAGGTTAGGGGTGGGATTTGGGGGGGTTATTTGTTATTGGGGGTGGGGGGGAGGTTGGGATAATGTGTTGTGTTTGGTTTTTGGGGGGATTTGGGGTTTTTTGTTGGTTTAAGGTTAAGGTTGATTTGGGGTTTGGGATGGTTGGGTTGGGTTTAATGGTTGGGGGGGTTGTTGTTTGATTTATGTTTTGGTGGTGGTAGGGGTTGTGGTGTGTTTTTTGTATTGGGGATAGGTAGGAAATTGGGGTGTAAGGGTTTTGGGGGGTTTTTTAGTGAAGGGTTTGGGATTGGTGATTTTGTTGTTTTTGGGGTAGGGGGGTTATTGGGGGGGGGGGGTTTTGGTTTTTATGTATTTGATGGGGGTTTGGTTTTGAATTTTTGGGTTGGGTGGGGGGGGGTGGTTAAGTGTTTGTTTGAAAGGTAATGGTTTTTTGTTTTTTAGTTTTTGGGTTTGGGTTGGGGGGGGGTGTGGTTTTTTGGGGGTTTTGGGGTTGGGTTATGGGTTGTGGGAGGGTTGTTTGTAGGTTTTATTGGGGGGGGGTGGGTTGGTTTGTTAAAATAGGGGGGGTTGATGTGTTTTGGGGTTGTGGGTGATTTGTTGGGGGGTGTTTAAGTGGGGGGGTTTTTGTTATTTGTGGAAATGTTTATTTGGTTATGGGGGGTTTGGGATTTTGGGTGTGGTGGGTTGTGGGGGGGATTTTTATTTGGTTGGTTGTTGTGAATGGTTAGGGGAGTTTGGGGGGGGGTTTGATGGTGGATTATTTTTTGGGGGGGTGGTTGAATTTAGGTTTAGGGGTTTGGATGGGTTTTAGTGGTGAAGGGGGGATTGTAGTTTTTTTATGGGTATGGTGGGTGGTTGGGTGATAGGTTTGGGGTGTTTGTTTTTTGGGTGGTGATTTTGGGTAGGTGTTGGGGGTTTGGTTATAAAGGTGGGGTTTGGTTTTTTGGGGGTGTGTGTGGTTAATTAGTTTGTGGAGGGTTTTGTTGTTTTGGTTGGGTGGGGGGGGAAGGGTTTGGGATTGGTGGGTGTTGTGGTTTGTGGTTGGGGTGTGGTTGGGGGTAGGTATTAGAGTTGGGGGTGGTGGTGGGGGTGGGTTTTTATGTGGTGTTGGGATGTTTTTTTTGGGGTTGGTTGTAATGATGTTGGGTATGGGGAGTTGATAGGTTTAATTTTTTGGATGGGATTGTAGGGTTATAATTTTTTTAGGATATTTTTGGTTTTTTTTTTTTGGTGATGTGGGGATGGGGGGTTTGGGTTTGGGATTGTGGGGGGAGAATATGGGGGGGAATGTTGATTTTAGGATTGTGGGTTGGGTTTGTGTTTGGGGGAGTTGGGGTTAGAATAAATAGGTGGGGTGTTATATTTTTTTTGGGGTAGGGATTTTGGGGGTTTTTTTTGTATTGGGGGGTTGGGGGTTTTTTTGTAAAAGGGGTGGGGGTATATTGTGTTAAGGTGGGTTGGGATGTTATTTGTTTTGTTGGTATGGAGTTTTGGAATATTGGTGGGAGTTTGGTAATTGGGGGAGGGTTGTTATTTATGGGGTGGGGTGGTTTATGATTTAGGTCGAGGGGGGGTTGGAATATGGGGGGACCTGGGATTTGGGGATTGTATGTTTATATGTGGGGGGTTTGGGGTTTAATTGGGGGGGTTGGGTTTGTGTGGGTTGTTGTTGTTTGGGGGGGATTTAGGGGGGGTATTTAAGTGGGAATGATGGTTGGAATTGGGGGAAAATTTAAATTGTGGAGGGGGGTTAAGGGGGTGGATGGGTTGGTTGTTAGTGTTTTAGGTGGGGGTGTTGGATTTGGTAAATTGTGGGGGGATGGTTTTTGGGGGGTGGTGTAATTTTTTGGGGGATTTTGGGGGGTTTAGGTGGGGGGGGATGTGATTGTTTTTGATGGATTATTTTAGGTAGGGGTTGGGTTTGGGGGGTTGGATTGGGGGATAAGTTTGTTGGGGGGGGAGGTGGAGGTTGGGGGGGAGGTAACTGGGTTGGGTGTTGGGGTTGGAAATTTGTTTTGATAGATGGTTAATTGGGGGGATAAGTTTTTGGTTGTTTATTTTTAATTAGATGGGTTTTTTTATGTTTTTTTTTTTTTGGGTTTTATAGAGGGTTTTTGGTTTAAGTGGGGTGGGGGGTTGGTGGGATTGTGGGTTGTTTAATTTGTGAAGTGTTTTATATGGGGTTTGGTGGTAAGGATTTTTGGGTTATTTTGGGGGGGTTGGGGGGGGGGGGGGATTATGGGGGGATTGTTTGGTTTTGAATTGTTTGTAATTTGGGGGAAATTTTTTGGTTAGGGGTGGTAGATGATTATTAGGTTTTGGGGTAAATGGGGTATTATTGTGTGAGGGATTAGGTGTTGAATTTGGGGGGGGGTAGGGGGGGTTTAAACTTTAGTATGGGGGGGGAATGAGGTTTTGTTGGGGGGGGGGGGTATGTGTGGGGTGGGGGTATAGGGGTATGGGGAAGGGGTGTTTTGTGGATATTGTGGGGTTATTTGGATATTTGTGGGGGAAATAGAGGGTGGGGGGTTGGGGAGTGTAGTTTTGGGGGTTGGTTTTTGGGGGGGTTTTTAGGGGGGGGGTGTGGGGGGAGGTTGGGGTGGGGTTTTGTGTGGGGAGTTATTGGTTGGGGGGTTTTTTTGTAGGGGAAAGTTTTGGGGGTATGAGGGGTTTTAGTGGTAAGTTTTGTGGGTTGGGTTAATTGGTGGGGTGTATGGGTGGAGGGTGTTAGGGTGTGTGGGTAGGGGGGGTTTTTGTATTTATGGGGGGTTTTTGGTATTGGATTGTTTGGTTTTATGGGGGGGTTGGGGGGGGTTGTGTTGTTGGGGGTATTTGTGGGGGGTGTGGGTTGGGTTGTTTTATTATGTGGTTGGTGGGAATTGGGGAGGGGGGGGGATGGGGGGTTATAATGGGGTTAGGTGGGTGGAAGTTTTAGTTGGGGGGGGGGGGGTGTGGGGGGTGGTGGTGGGGTATGGGTATGGGTTGGGGGGGTTTGGGGTGGGGTTGGGGATGGGGTTTATTGGATGGGTGGGTTAGGGGGTATTGTTTTGGGGTTTAGGAATGGTGGGGTTTTATGATGGGGGGGGTTTGTTGTAGGGGGGTGAGTTTTGTTGATTTGGGGTTTTGGGATTGGTGGTGGGGTTGGGTTGGGGGGGTAGGTTTTTGGGAGGGGGTTTTGGGGGTTGGAGATGGTTGGGGGGTGGGTTTGGTGTTGGTGGAATGGTTAGGGGGGGGTTTTGTTGGGGGAATTGGGTGGGGGTTGTGGGAGGTTGGGTTAGGTGGTATTGGGTTTTGGTGAGGGGGTGGGGGGGGGGGGTGAGGGGTGTTGGTTTGGGGGTGATATTGGGGGGGATTTGTGTATTTGGAGTTTTGTTTGTTTTATGGGGTGTAGGGGGTTGGGGGTGGGGTTTTGTTGTGTTGGGGTGGGGTAATGGGGGTTGTGGGGGGGTTAATGGGGGTGATGGGGGGGGGTGGGGGTTATGTAGGGGTTTGGGTTTTGGGGAGGGTTGGTTATGATGGTTGGGAAGGATTGGGGATTATGGGTTAGTGGTTGGTTGTGGTAATGGGTTGGAGGGTGTGTTGGTGGTAAAAGTGGGTTTATGATTCATGGGGGGGTGTTATTGAATTTGGGGAGAATGGGGGGATTTGTGAGGGTGGGTGGAATTTTTTTGGGATTGGTTTTGGGTTGATTGGGGTGGGGGTATGAATGGATTGTTTATGGTTTGGTTGGGTGATTTATGGGAGGTTGGGGGATTATGATGGGATGGAGTTGTTGGTTTGTGTTTGGGGTGTGAATTGGTATGGAGTGGGTTTTTGAAAAGTTGGGGGTTGGGGATGTGAGGTTGTGGGGATGTGGTTTAGGGGGAGAGGGGGTATGGTTTTAGGTAGATGGGAATGTTAAGGGGGTAGTTAGGGTGGTGGGTGGATGGGGGTTGTAATTTTTTGGTTGTGGATGGGTTTTTAGAGGGATAGGGTTTGAGTTTTGTGGTTGTTTTATTATGGGGGGGTTTTGGTATGGGGAGGGTTATTGGGTTTTTTTTTATGTGTAGTTTTTAATGTTGGTTTGTGTTTTTTGTTTGTATGGGAAATTAGTTGATGAGATTAATGTATTTATAAGGTTTGATTGTTGGAATTGGGTAGGGGGGATGGTTGGGGTGAATGAGGTTTGTGTTGGGGGGTAGGGGGTTTTATGTTGGTTTTTTTGTGAGTATGGGTTAGTGGTTATATTGGTTGGGGTGTAGTGATGGGGGGTTTTTTGATAAAAGGTTATGTTTTTAATTTTAGGGTGATATTAGGTGATGGGATTTTGGTATAAAATAGGTATATTGGGTTGGGGTTGTGATTGGATAGGTTTTTGGGTTGTCATTGATAATTTAAAATGAGGGATTGGGGGTGACCTGAAAACAGACTTGATTTAACCACTGTTGATGTTAAGGGAGTATTAAAGTAGATTCCTGCAGCTCTTGGGTTGCCGACCCTGGATCTAGATTAATAAAGTTACTCACTAATTAATGACGCGACTGGATGAATGAAGAAACATTAGTTAGCAGGAATTGTGACTGCAAAGTTAAAGAAACATAACCTCGAGTAAAAGCTACGAAAACGCTCTCAATATTAGTTACCTCCCTGGTTCCGGCATAACACTTCAGTGCCACTTTCGAACGAGCCCAGTTCAATGCCGAGTTCTGCCAGGACACGGGCCGAGTCAGGGCACGACAGGGCCTTCTGTCTAATACACTGAGCTAAGGCGTCGCGATTTCTGAAAACAGAGCGTCAAATGTTTGCAACAAATCATTTTTACATATGTTGATATTCTGAAACAAAATAAAATCAAAGAAGACAGCATACAGACACACGCATGCATACGCAGAATAATTAAAACTGGTTAGGGCTCAAACTTGAGATCCCTACCAAGTCAGCAGTGACCGAAAGTAAGTGTACAGCCCAGACAGGAGTAGTCTCAGTGGTAGGGTGTCTACATGGCTACTCTAGCCGGCACGTTAATTTTTGTGGGTTGTTAGTTGTGGGGAGCTGTTTGTGAATGATAACTATGTGTGTGTGTGTGTATAGTGTGTCCCTGTCGTTCCCGGGGGTCTTTGAAAAGATAAGGAAGGACTAAGACTAGTGCTCCATCAGGCATGTCGTACAAGGCTAATAAGATGAGGTTATGCATTCACTTGGCAACCTCATCATGTAAAACAAAATGGTACAGAAACCACTACTGCAAGAGTATTGAAATGTTTAGTGCAGACGTTCCTTACAATGGTGGTTCCATGCTTCATAATGTGACGGTATTGTCTCCCCTGCTTTGCAGTAGTGGTCCAAAATATTTGAACTTAGCTGCCAATGACGGTTCTGCTCCTTCTTATGGGTTGGATCTTTTCACTCTGCTCACGCTCGTCTCTGATCAAGGTTGTCGGGGGTAGCTCGTTTCCGAGAAACGTCAAGGAGATCCTATCTTCCAATACCACCATCCCAATTACTCAGACTTTACCCTCGATGAGAATTAAATTTACTCCATCGGGATAAAACTTCCTTCACATTTAAATAGAATAGCTTTAGCTTTACATAACATTTAAATGAAAAGGGTAAAAATACAGATAGAGTCTGTTTACATATACATCTCCACTGATTGAAAAGTGTTCACAATATAAATTTAATATGTTTTCATTTATGTTTTACACTGATTGAAAAGTTTGAAACTTCCATTACTTTAAAATGAATATTTTCACATAGACATTTACACTTGCTTAAAGCTTGAAAACTTACATTACTTTTAAAGTGGCTATGTTTATAGGGACATTTACACTGCTTTGAAAATGTAAGTATTATACTTAGAATGTACATCCTTTCTTTCATCTTTCCCTCCCTGCTCCACAGGTAACCTGGAACTACTTTATGCTTTTAATTCTCTTTACGAAACTATCAATAAAGCAATCACCAGCCCGTGCAGTGGTGGTTCATGAATCATCATTCTATACGCTGAGGTTGCCAGCCTCAAATGACTTTGACATCCAATAGCGAGTTTCACCCATTAAACTTCACATGGTTATATATATATATATATATATATATATATATATATATATATATATATATATATATATATATATATATATATATATATATATATATATATATATATATATATATATATATATATATATATGTATTCTTGACTGTGCTAACGACTGGGAGAGGGCGGTAGACCTACCTGGACGGGGGGCATATCCAGAGAGTATCAGAAAATCGCGAAGACGGCCGGATATAGTGCTTCATTCTTCAGCAACGCTTCAGGTCATACTGATTGAACTGACCGTGCCATTTGAATCCAGATTAGACGAGCAACATTCATTCAAAACGGCCAAATACAGCGATCTGGCCGCGGATCTGAGACATGATGGGTTCAATGCAAGGGTCATGGCGGTTGAAGTGGGCGCAAAAGGGCTTGCGGCTGCATCAGTGTATGACTTATTGAAACTGTTGGGGCTGAGGGGACAGTCTAGAACAAGGGCACTGAAGAGGCTTAGTGAAACTGCTGAAAAGGCATCAGGCTGGCTGTGTAACAACCGCAATGGGCAATGGAAATCGTGACAATAAACGCTGCGGTACAGAAAACACCAACATTTTTCTAAGTCCACAACGCTGAGTTTTTTGGTGTACTAGTGAAAGGGCTGCGACTCTGGGGCAACAGGCGATGTATACTATAAGGGGTGTCAGGAACAGAATTTCGGTGGCTTGCGGCGCGCAGGGGCTAAGGCTCGTCGGCTGCGTGCTAGTGTTTCAGTGTGTGTCCTTAGTTGTGAAGGGCGACGGAACGAACGGAATAATTTGTCTTCTCTTTGTTACTTTCACAATTGCCTCCACGGCTGGCGTTGTGGATTTAAAAGTTGCTACCATAAGTGAAATGGGTTCATTTTCGATACAAGACAACAGGAAGCTGAGACGCTTGGGAGTCATGACCCAAGTGGGCCCGCCCCCCATAGAGTGTAAAGGAGTAATCGGGCCGAAACACTTGTCGGAGGGGGGAACTTCTTCTGATGATCAGATTGCTTCCTGTTGTATCGCTCTGTAAAGAGTTTCCTATCTTATATGTATGTGTGTATGTGTGTATGTGTGTGTGTGTGTGTGTGTGTGTGTATGTGTATGTGTATACTGTATATATATATACTGAAGCACATTAACAACGCACCACATGTATAATCCAGGAACAGAGTGTGAAATGTAAATATAAGTGTTTACAAGTTTACATATTTGGAATCTTTATTCATTTTCCTATGAATCCATAGAATTGACTTGCTCAGGCAATGCAGCATTGTTTTCGCTTTTCTGAATATCTTGTTAAACTACCTTGGGATAGAAGCGTCATTATTCTTCTATCTACATCTCTGCCAAGAGTAATCTTGTGCGAAGGTAGACACCTTTGACGACCCACTTTAGATACTCTTGAGTTTTGGCCACTGTTGGACCACTACTGCAAAGCAATGGAGGCAATCCGTGACAAGGGTGATGATGATGGTGATTGGTAATGATGGTGATGATGATGGTGATGATAGTGATGATGATGATGACGGTGATGATGATGGTGATGATGAAGATGATGATGGAGATGATGGTGATGATGATAATGATGGTGATGATGGTGATGATGATGATGGTGATAATGGTGATGGTGATGATAATGGTGATGATGGAGATGATTATGGTGATGATGATGATCGTGATTATGGTGATGATGATGATGGTGATGATTATGGTGATGATGATTTTTTTTTTTTGCGTACGTCCGCTATTACTCGAGGCGAAATCTCAGGTTAGTATGTCTAACCTGAGACTGATTTTTACGTGAGTATCCCTTTGTTTCTTATACAGAGACATGTGTCCCTCGCCATTCAAGCAGATACTCGCCGATTTCGGAGGTACCCATTAGAGCTGGGTCGGCTCAGGAGCCGCCAGTCCCTGATCGACGACACTTCTCCAAATATCCTCGCCAGGGCTCGAGTTAATCCAGTCCTAATCCCGGTCGACGAAAAATCTTCAAACGTCCTCGCCCGGGTTTGATCATGGGTCACCCGGTCGCCAGCGCAGTTTGGTAACAACTACACCAGCGCGGCTCCCTGGTGATGATGATAATGACGATGAATGTGTAGCGTGGCCCAGATGAATTTATTCGATTTCAGGTTCAAGTTATTCTTCTTCTTCTTCGTCTTTGTTCCCCCCCCCCCCCCCCCCCCACCCTGTACATCTCTGGTGTCGCACATTATGGATCATGGAGTGCTCATACTGTGGTGGTTTATGAAGACATTCTTTTATATACTTGCGTGCTATTCTCATCTTGTACAATCTCACTGTAGTCGCCTCTCACAGTTTGCTACAGGACGCACTGGACCATTTATGTCCCTGACTTCTGGGAGTCACCAGGAACTGTTCGGGGTTATCAGTGGTGCGCTTACAGACAGTAGGCATATAGTGCATGCAGATAGTGGTGGTGATGTTATAACAAACAGGCAGGTAGCGGTGATTTTTTTTTTTTTTTCCCGTGCGCCCGCTAATACTCGAGGCGAAATCTCAGGTTATTGTTAATGTCTAACCTGACATTGATTTTACGTGAGTATCCCTTTTTCTTGTACAGAGACAGGTGTCCCTCGCCATTCAGGCAGATACTCTCCGATTTCGGAGGTACCCATTAGAGCTGGGTCGGCTCAGGAGCCGCCAATCCCTGGTCGACGACACTCCTTCAAATGTCCTCGCCAGGTCTCGAGTTAATCCAGTCCAATTCCCGGTCGACGAAAAATCCTCAAATGCCGTCGCCCGGGTTTGATCCTGAATCACCCGGTCGCCAGAGCGGTGTTGTAACCACTACGCTAGCGCGGCTCCGAGCGGTGATGTGATAACTAACAGGCAGGTAGCGGTGATGTGTTAACAAACAGGAAATAGCGGTGATGTGTTAACAAACAGGAAGTACTGGTGATGTGTTAACAAACAGGAAGTACTGGTGATGTGTTAACAAACAGGTAGTACTGGTGATGTTTTAACAAACAGGTAGTACTGGTGATGTGTTAACAAACAGGAAGTAGCTGTGATGTGTTAACAAACAGGAAATACTGGTGATGTGTTAACAAACAGGATGTACTGATGATGTGTTAACAAACATTAAGTAGCGGTGATGTGTTAAAAAACAGGAAGTAGCGGTGATGTGTTAACAAACAGGAAGTAGCGGTGCTGTGTTAACAAACATGAAGTACTGGTGATGTGGTAACAAACAGGAAGTGCTGGTCATGTGTTAACAAAAAGGAAGTACTGGTGATGTGTTACCAAACAGGAAGTACTGGTGATGTGTTAACAAACAGGAAGTACTGGTGATGTGTTAATAAACATTAAATAGCGGTGATGTGTTAACAAACAGGAAGTAGCGGTGATGTGTTAACAAACAGGAAGCAACGGTGATGTGATAGCAAACACAAAGTAGCGGTGATATGTTAACAAGCACACAATAACTGTGATGTGTTAACAAAACAGACAGCAGCGGTGATGTGATAACAAACAGAAAGTAGCGATGATGTATAAAGAAAAAAGAGAGAAGCGATGATGAGCTAACACACAGACAGTACTAGTTATGAGCTAATAAGCAGACAGTAATAGTTATGAGCCAACAAAAAAGCAGCAGCTATGATGAGCTAACAAACAGACAGTACTAGTTATAAACTAACAAACAGACAGTGCTTGTTATGAGCTAACAAACAGACAACACTAGTTATGAGCTAACAAAAAGGCAACAGCTATGATGAGCTAACAAACAGACAACCATTAGCAATGACGTACTTACAGACAAAACTGATGAACTTGGTCCACATTGTCTCCCATGGAAGTGGTCCTGGCTAAGGCAATGTCCGAGAGTTGACTAGGACTTAGGTTGACGTAATTAAAACACTGGCGGATTTCTTTCTCAAGCTGGTAGCGGCATGCTGGAATTATTGACCAATTATTTTAGCTAGTCATGATCAAATTATATATTGATTTATAACCAAAAGGTATGTGAGAAATAATTTGTTTATATGACTGGATACTGGATGATATCATATCCGAATTGAGTACAAGTGCTAATTGTGAAAAAAAATTAACAAATCGCGATAAATTACTTCTTATCTGAAATGAAAGACACTTGGATCATTCAAGTATCAAATTACCGCATCCAGATCTAAGGGTCTTTTATATTTAGAAATGCGCCCTGATATAACCGACTACGTTGAACGGGACACGTCTCGCCAAAAAGAGGAAAAACTTTATTTAAAAAACAAACAAAAAAACTTGGATCATTCGGTATTATCCAGCGCCATAACCAGCGGCGGACACCCGTGTGTTACAGTGCTACCAGGGGCCAGAAAGGGGAGAAAAGAATAGTAACACTGAACCATTTAATGCATGTCATAAAAAGCGTTTAAGGAGGGCTGGGCAAAGGACTGGTTACCCCATCATGTAAAAAATAATTTTGACCACAAAAACTTCCACAAACAATATTGATCAGTCACATACGAATATAAGATATAACCAGAGACATTTGTTCTATTTAAAAAAAAATAAAATGGTGTGTTAAGTAGCCCACTGTAGTCCCGGGGGGGGGGGGGTCTCGGGGGGGGGGGGGGAACAAAGTAACAATAGGACTATAGATCCCTCAAGCATGTCGTAAGATGCGGCTATTGTTAGGTTGTGCATAGAGTTGACAACCTCATCATGTGAAACAACTTGCAACAGAAACTACAGCTGACAGAGCGCATACATGCTTTGTTGCAATCTTGTTGCAATCTTGTTGCAATCTTGCTGCAAGGATACTAGCTGTAGTTGTGGATCGATGTTCCGTAGGGAGTGAAAAGGGGGATGAATGAATCAATAGTATAACCTATGTAATAATCAATAGTATAACCCATGTAACAATTAATAACATAACCTTTGTAACCATGAATAATTGTATCAATTAATTCTATAATAATAATGATAATAATAATAATAGCCCCTTCAGCCATAACTGACTATGCGAATGCGCCCATGAAGTGACAGCCCTCAGTTGTTTATTTTCCTGATGATCCTTTCGACGTTTTATCCTCTTCTGCTTGCTGTGAGAGAGCTTCTTTTCGCCCAATCTGAGGTGGCGCTGTAGAGAGCATCGCTACTTGGTGTGATTGGCAGCTTCATCCTCTCAGGTTGCTGGATTTATGTCCAGCGCCCTCATGTCTCTCGTGCACACATCTTTGAACCTCAGCTGCGGCCGCCCAACTGTTCTTTTGTCATCTGCCAATTGTCCATAGAAAATATCTTTCGGGATGCGACCATCTTCCATGCGCTGGACATGGTCTATTCAGCTTGTCTGCGCTGTCTAAGCAGTGTATACATGCTTTGAAGGCCAACACATGACAACACCTCGACATTTGTCATTTTGTCTTTCCATGAAATATCGAGGATGTGGCGTAGACACCGTAGATAAAAGGTATTGAGCCTTCTTTCTTGCTTAGCATAGGTTGTCCATGTCTCGCTGCCATATAGAAGTGTGCTGCTGACGCAGGTGTTATATACCGCAGCTTTGGTCTTCGTTGTGAGTTAGAAGTTTCCGTAAACATGCGTTGTGAGTTGTGAGGCGAGCAAAGGTAACTGCAGCTTTGCCAATATAGCTGTCAATTTCTGTGTTCAGAGACAGTTTGTCGTTGATAATAGACCCCAGGTATGTGAAGTGGTGTACCACTGCAACTGATACTTCCTTATTGTGCCGACACTTATAGGGTGAAGCCGGAGTGTCCTCTGCACAAGCGTGGGCAAAGTTATATGGAGATCAAGCTGTTGTTTGTTAATTATATATATATATATACAGTAGAACTCCATTTATCCGAACCCCAATTATCCGAACATCCAATTATCCGAACACTTTTTCCAGAAAAAAAAAATCAATCGCCACCAGTCACGTTAGACTACATTTCTGAATCTTTTCATGTGGCAAGCTTCAAATGTGTGCGAACAATTTGTAGAGGATGGGTTGGGGTAATGGTCGGTCGCTTACGTACAGGAAATCAGTTGGATCATAAAGTCAGTTAATATCTGGTTTACCACTCCAGTGTACGTGTGCGTTCTAGGCAGAACACTGGCTAAACAGACAGTTCAACTTAAAATAATTGTGTCTGCTACTACAGCAGAATAATTTTGGTGTACAAGTATTTCTCTGTGCGATATGGCATCTTCCAGTAGGCCTAAAGCATATGAAAGGACCCGCAATGTTTTGTCAATTGAAACGAAAACAGAAATTATCAAGAGACTAGGAAAAGGTGAAACTGTGTCTTCACTTGCGAGGATTTTCAATGTTGGGAAAGCTACCGTCTCTGACATCAGAAGTAACAAGGATAAAATTATGAGTTTTGCATCGAAATTGGATAGTGAAAATGGGTCGAAGAAACGTAAAACCATGAGAAATGCGAAATATTTGAAATTGGAAGAGGCTTTGTATATATGGTGTCTGCAAAGAAGAAGCAAATCGGAACCTATCTCTGGCTCTCTATTGTGTGAAAAGTCACTTCAGTTCAACAGTCAACTTGACGGTCCTCCTGACTTTAAGGCTAGCCAGGGATGGTTAAGAAACTTTAAATCTCGTCATGGCATACGAGAACTGGAGATTCAAGGGGAATCTTTATCTAGCGATGCAACTGCCGCTGAAAATTTTAAAGAAACATTCTTGGTTTTTTTGGAAGAAGAAGGTTATTCACTCGATGATGTGTATAATGCCGATGAGACTGGCTTATACTGGAAATCATTGCCTCAAAAATCACTTGCATCTCAGCGCGAAGCAGCTGCCCCTGGGTTTAAAAAGTGCAAAGAGAGAGTAACAATTTTGGTAGCCGCGAATGCCAGTGGAAGTCATCGTTTACCGGTGCTAATGATCGGCAAAGCCAAAAAACCACGTTGTTTAAAGAATGTGACATGTCTCCCATTGTGCTACAAAGCACAGAAGAGTGCTTGGATGAATAGTGAAATATTTCTTGATTGGTATCAGTTCATCCCAAATGTGAAGAGGTTGAGAGAACAAGAAAAGAAAACTGGAAAAGTAATTCTTCTACTGGACAATGCACCATCTCATCCAGAGAAGGATACATTGAATGCAGTTGATGCACATTTTAAAGTAATTTTTCTGCCTCCCAATGTAACAGCAATGATTCAACCAATGGATCAGGGTGTTATAGCAAAGCTTAAAAAGATGTACAAGAAGGAAGCCCTGCATCGTTTATTGTTGGCTGAAGATGAAGAAAGTGTGGTGGCGTTTTCCAAAAAGCTTAATCTCAAAGACTGCTACTATATGTTAGCTGATGCTTGGACCACCCTGTCACAAGATAATCTCAACAAGGCTTGGAATAGATTGCTTGGGAAAAAAAAGAGGAAATGAAACTACTGCAGTGGACACAAATGATGATTGTATAAATGAAGTTGTGGAACTGTTTCAATGCCCGGATTTTCGGACTGTGACAAAGATGATGCACACATGTGGCTAGAAGATGATAATGATTCTGGTTTTCAGTTTTTGAATGACGAAGAAATTTTGTCTTTTGTGCAAGAAGAAAACCAAATACATGTAGTGACCGATGACGAAGACTCCTCAGAAGTACATGATGTACTTGTAGATTATGAAGAAAACCCAAAACGTCGACCAAGTCCTGAAGAGGCCTTTATAGCACTAGAAACAGCGATGGCTTGGTACGAGCAAGAAGATGACAGCTGTCCTACACAGCTTCTGCTGTTGAAGAGAATGCGGGACTTAGCAGCCAAAAGGAGACTATCCAGTTTGGTGCAAAAGAGGATTCCTCATTATTTTAAATAGTGGGCTACATCTGTGCAAGTACATGTATACGTAAGTTGCGCCTGGTTTTGAATCGTTTGTAATGTTATTTTGAAAACATTTCTCTTTCTTAAAAAAAAAAATTAATACAAGTAGTACATGCACTGCAGTGTAATGAAAGATTTTGGTGATACAGTGATCTAATACAGTGTGGGTATTATTATTACAGTCCAAGTAAATATGATTTATAGTGTATTTTCCTTGTGATGGTTAATTATTTTTAGAAATATGTGTACATGTACTCGATACATTATGTAATCCAATTATCCGAACATTTGATTATCCGAACGATGCTCGGTCCCATGGGGTTCGGATAAATGGAGTTCTACTGTATATATATATATATATATATATATATATATATATATATATATATATATATATATATATATATATATATATATATATATATATATATATATATATATATATATATATATATATATATATATATATATATATATATGTATGTATGTATGTATGTATGTATGTATGTATAATGTCCATGAATGATTGAAAATCAACAGTATTTTTATTGTAAAGTTACTTTCTGAAGAGACGCTGGGAGGAAAGTAAAAGAATAAACAAGCACTGAAACACGGAGATAATGAACGATTGTCCAGGCATCAGATGTTGTAGGAGAAAATGGCGGAGAAGGAGAATCAAAGATAATGGGCGGCAAAGAGACTAGAAAGATGTTTATTTTTCATTTTCTTAAAAGGAGAATGAAGAGAATATTCTAACAACATTTGTTAACTGGTCTTTGAGGCAGCAATTTATACATTTTTTTTTTTCGAATTATTATTTGGTTTATTTATTTTATGTCTTATACCAGTATCTGTCTCAGCGAAGGTCTTTCTTGTCTGTGACTGAATATCGTCTGCTAGGTCTAATTCTCTTTCCTTGTTCCCGGAGCTTTCTATTTTTAGCGTAGTCTTGACATAATTATCTTCATCATCATCACACCTACCTTTTCCCTATTCATTGAGGAAGGAACCACAACTAAAGCTGACCTATTTACAGGAAGCATGTACCGAAGAATTTATGTTCTCATGCAGCAACGTTTTTATTTAACACTTTGTTTGACACGATGAGGTTGTAGGCCCCGTGCCTGGCCTTCTGTCAGTCGCCTCTTACTACATACCTGAAAGAACAGTATGCCAACTCTTTCTGTGTCTCTTCAGAGACCACAGCGGAATACCACAAGGGGTCATGCTAGTAAAGTCAGCTGATCATTTTTATGGTCACGTGATATTATGCACATTATCACGTGATTTTACGTACGCTGACATGCGAAAGAAAATGTGGTAAAAAGGACAATTAATTAATTCACTCATTACCTCTCAGCTGACTGTCAAGCAGGTGGTATTCACGTTCAAACATTCCTATCCTGTGCCACCCGTTCAAATTCATTCCATGTCTTTTTTATTTAGTCTCTTTAAGTTTTTCTGAACTCTCTTCTCTGTAATTTGTTATCTCTTATATCTTTTACTTAGGGAATTCGTAAAGAGAAACCCCCTTGTAATACTATAAGTTTTCTTTTCCTCAGTATTTCTCCTATTCAACACCAGAGTCCTTACAGCAGGCGTGGGAAAAACGTCAAGAGCTGTCCACCGATGGAATCCTGAGAGATTTTAGGATGTCCGTCATATATCAACAAGTTTTTAATTTGTCTCTAATTTTTAAATAAATATTTAAACGTTCAATATTTTTCGTGCCGAAATTTGAGGATGGAGTTGAGGCGATGCAGTGAAAATCGTCATCTTGTTAAGCCTGCGTTTTAAAACTTTTGTACTACTACAACAAATATTGTATGTTTGTTTGAATTTGTTCGTATTAATGTTATATCGTTTTCTTTCCACGTGCACATAATTTTTCTTCCATCATAAACATCTGTGTCTGCATTTTACCCTTTCTTAATTGGGCGCGAATGTAAAGTTATTTTACTTTTTGCAGGTGAAAAACTGTAATACTAAAATCAAAAATTGTATTTCGTAGATCGCAGCCTTATTGAAAATGTAGTAGATCTTGGTCTCCTAATGTGTGCACAGGCTTGGATTACAGGGTAAAATGTAACGTGTATAATAAGTTTATATTCCAGTATGTAACTGGCAATTGCAATGTCTTGCAAGTTTGGTGTACTCACGATAAGAACAAGCGTCATAGAACGCTCCGAATAAGGCATGGCTCTGAGAGACAATTGTTTGTCTATCGACCTGGGTGACGCAAATTGTGGAGTTGTAAAGTCTCTGCGTAAGTGCCTGGCCGCACGTGTCCACTTGTGGGCGAACACTAGACGACAAGTGAGAAAGCAGCGATTGTAATTAAATAAGTTTATTACTTCTGAAATGAAGATAAGTGATTACATTTACATTTTCCAAAAAAAAGATAATGTAATAACAAAGGAACGAAATCGGTTAAACACGAGATCAAGAAGGAAATTAATTAATTAGTTTAGCTACTTTCGAAGAGTTTTACAGTAAGATGCACTAGATACGTATTGGTGCTTAGAAAAAGAAAGTGGCTGGTCACTGGAAGAAAAATTAGGGCCTCGCCATTTATTGACCCCGAAGGACTTGATGGATCTAAAGCTCAAGGAAAAAATCAGAAGAAAGAATTGAAGCCCTTGAGAAATGAAATTAAATAAAATTTGGCGTATCTCATGGAATGAGAAGAAAAGAAATAAAGATGCTATTGAAAAGCTAGGAATGAAAATAGAAATAATAAATAAGATTAAAGTTAGACAAGTAAAATATTTTGATCGTATAAAATGACAAAAAATCTTGCCGATAAGCATAGAGGAAGTCATGCTGAGGCAAAGGTGTCTTGGGACGACAGCGCTATGAATGGGACGATAACATCAAGAGATGGACAGTAAAGAGTCTATCAGAGTGCACCATCAAGATAAGAGACAGAAGACGTTGGAGATCTATTGCAGACGACCGCTGATGTGGAGATAACAGCTGATCTGACGTAATGACAGGTGCACAACAGAATACAAAGACAAGCTCAGACAATGTCCTGATTTCTTGATCTCCATGTCTGCCACACAGCTTATCTTGAACACTTAGTCTCACACATTTACATGCGTACATATAATTTAAAATAAAGAGGCAGAGGCAGATATAACTAGAGGAAGAAAAATATAAAGGAAGACGGGACTAGACATAAACAGATAAATAAAAAAGGAAAGCAAAGACACATATAGAAAAAAATACAGAAAGACAGACAGAAACAAACATATAGAGAGACCGGGGGGGGGGGGGGGGAGACCAACAGAAGCTGAAATCTTTAATAAGATGGAGATACATGCAGAAATAGAGGGAGCCATACAGAAACAGAGAGATGGAGGGAGATATATAGAAATAGGGAGACAAGAGGGAGACATACAGAAACTGAGAGATAGAAGGAGACATGTAGAAATAGAGAACCACAAAAGGACTGTAGTGAAATTGACAGAGATACAACGGTAAAATACATCCAAAGATAACATTTAAGGATAAAAACATAATGCGTAGGCTGCGAATAGTACATGATCGCCTAGACCGCGGGTCATCATCCTCCATAAAAATTGACTTGCTAGACAGGAGGGGAACGGCGGATCAAAAAGGAAAAAAAATATGACTGGAAAGATTGCGTGAGACTAGAAAGGCTAAGGAGACGCAATTGGGGGGGAGGGGGGGGGAACGGAGAAAAGTCACGTTTCCCAAGTTGACATAAAAAGTAAGCAACTCGACAGAAGGGACCATAGATATGTTACGCCACAGTCATTTATTGGACGCTTTTGCAATACCAAGCCCTTGATTTGAATTCAGCGGCTAAAACGCAGATGTTCGAAATATTACAAAATTTAAAAAGTACTTTTTTTCTTAATATTAATGTTAGGAATATAAAAATTAGCTGCCCGGATGGCCTATTCTCAGCAGTGAACTAATATGGTCTTAATTTTACAAACGGATAGATAATATTGAAGATAATGACAAAAGACAGTGTTGTTCACATCATCGACAGACTGTATTGAATCTAAAAGTGTCGCGATTTGCACACAAAAACACGACCTTGGGACGCAGGTGTTCAAATTTACTTAGTATGGAGGAGAGGGTTTTTGGGTGGTAGCTGTGTCTAAAAATAACTTTTAACGACAAAATTTTGGAGGGGAGAGAAAGGTTGGTTCAAAAATCAAGTACATTTTGTAGAAACACAAGTAGAGACGGACAGACTAACAGATAACCATCCATACTTGACTGAAGCATGACTGAAATGACTTTATGGTAGGAAATTTGAATTCAAATAAACCTAGGCAGTGATTGGCCACAGACAATCATATCATTAGCGCTCAGACGCGAAAGTGGGGCCATTCTTCAATAGTTGTTCAGTGATAGACACAGATTTTAAAGTGTGGTGATTTCCATATGAAAGAAAGTGTAAGAAGTTTAGGGACGCCATACTATAGCCAGCAGCTCAGCTGAGTTTTGCTAGCAATTCTGTGTTATTTATTCATAATCTGGTAAGATTGAAATTATTTCCTTATATATATTTTGAATATTGTTTCATGTTCGAGTGATTTGATACTGCCATATCGAAATCTAGCCTTACAAACAAGTAGGGATTTGCTCTAGACCCCCGCCCTAGTCAGGGTCTAGGGACCAACAATGTACATAAACTCCAACAAGGGTTAGGCAAGACAGATCAAGTGTTGAGAATAATGAAACATATTACCTATCCTCTTTTAGGGCAGAAAACTAATAAATATTTTTCAGAATCTATAGTCTGGGAGGATCTATCTGATGTAAAACCACCATGGTAAATGTGCTGTTTGGTCAGAGAGATCTGACCTGTCTGTATGATGTGGTTGTTGTGTCAGTGTTGTGTCCAGACGTGGGTAGAGAATAGATTTTGACACATGGCCCATACTTTGATTGCAGAGCTGTGAGTTTCTGTTGTCAACAAAGCAGTGACTATTCAGTTGGTGACTTTACTCGAGTGTATCTGTGCAGTACTTGTGACAGAGACCACCATTATTGCCCGCCAGCACGGAGAGGTGGGACCACCTGATTTCAGCACCAGAGCTACAACTACAAGATGAGTGAGCCTCTGGTCTGCTGGACATTCACCAACGCTGTGTAGTTACTAATACCCCATAAAAATTCCCACCATTTTCTGGACACTGTGTAGTCAATATAGACAGGTGTGATGAGGCCACCCCAACAGCACAAACAGTAACTATCCTCCCAAGTAGATGACTACTAGAACATTTTAATAAAACTAACTAGGATAGTACATATATATGTACACTATTGCATTTATGATATAATATTCCATGCATTTCTTTCATAATCTCTAAATCCTTTTAAGTTCTGGTCAACCTAAAAAATTGATCCAGAACAAAATAAATGTAATATAATTTTATCAAAAAATTTTACACACGTGAGTTAGTTCAGTGTATTTTAACATTTATTAATATTATTAGTCTTGTTAAATATCTGTGGGTATATCTATAACCTATTACACCACACTACATATCATAACCCTAGACACTTTACGTAGCCACATTCATTAAAAAAAATTAAGTGTGAGGTCGTAGTGGTAGCAAGAAAGGCCTTCTGACAATTCTCAACTACATTTTATCTCAGGAGCCTTCACAGCTGGCCTCATACAATTACATTTAGTAATATCAACATCATACAATACCATCAAACACCACTACAAGGACAAACTAAAATAGACAGGGATAGGGAGACAAAGAGACAAACAAAAATATAGAGTCTTTAGAGAACGACAGAAAGACAAACACAAGCAGAGAGACAGCGATCGACAGAGAATGGCAGACAGAGATCGACAGAAAATGGCATACAGAGATCGACAAAGAATAGCAGACAGAGATCGACAGAGAATGGCAGACACAGATCGACAGAGAATGGCAGACAGAGATCGACAGAGAATGGCAGACAGAGATCGACAGAGAAAGTCATACAGATATGGACAGAGAATGATAGAGACAGAGATCGACAGAGAATGGCAGACAGAGATCGACAGAGAATGGCAGACAGAAATCGACAGAGAATAGCATACAGAGATCAACAGAGAATAGCACACAGAGATCGACAAAGATACAAACATAAATAGAGAAATACGTCGACAGAGAAAGACAGACAGACAACTAACATTGACAGAGTCATAAAGATACATAAAATTAGTGTGAGAGACAGACAGAGAGAGAGAATGAGAGAGAGAGAGAGAGAGAGAGAGAGAGAGAGAGAGAGATTGATGATTGATATATATATATATATACAGTGAGTGTTTTAATGGAAGTTTACTCACACACAAGCCCTGGCTTTGAACGCTGCTGTTCCTTCAGACGGAGCTTGACCTTCTGTTCCGTTGGTAGTGAAAAACCTCAGGTTGTTAAAGTTGAGGCTGGCATTTTGAGCACAGTTGGTAGCGGATCTCAGCCAGGCTTGTTGGCACATGGTTTGAGTTTGACCACAGATGAAAGATGTCAAGGTCACCAGGCTGACGATGGCCACAGCTGAAAGGGAAACAGATAATATTTGTTAGCCAGATCTTGGCAAACTGAACTGGAGACATGAGTCTTCTGGAATACTAGTAAAGTATCCATCATTTCATAACATTAAAAAGTGGCCATCATCCGGAACGTCTTTCATTTCTCCAACTTCCTTGTAACGTCCTTGTAACGCCCTTGTAACGTCCTTGTAACGTCCTTGTAACGTGCGTGTGCAGTTGTGCTACAAATGTAACTCTTCATCTTCTTCGTCTTCTTCTTTTTCTTCTTCTTCGTACAATTTGTATCTCCGTAGAGCTTTTCCACGAATGGTACTGCTGACGACCACATGTGCTTTCTCTGTTCCTCGTATGTTGGGCATCTTTGAAGCAGATGTTCAGCAGTTATTTTATCGGTGCCACAGTTATAATCATCAGTAGTTCCTATCTTTAGCTTGTTCAATGGATGATATCTCAGTCTGCTGTGGCCCGTGCGGAGTCTGAAGATTACCACTTGTTCTCTTCTGTTGAGCTGGTAGTAAACATCATTTTGTGTGTGACCTGGATGCTCTACATCCCATTTGTTTCCATATCTGATTCTGATAAAACTCGAAAGTTATGTTTGCATCAGGCTGAGCTAGCTGTCCATCTTCCTTTGCCAATCTTTCAGCATGTTCATTGCTGTGGGTGTTGCAATGAGAGGAGATCCATTGGATCACAGATCTTCTGAATCGCTGACATAGTCTGACCTACTTAACTCGATGCGTGCCAACGTAATTCAAATTGATTCACTTTTTTTAAAAACTGGAAACCATGTAGCCAAACATTATTATGCGACGTGGCCATCCACTTTTATTCTATATGTTATGATTAAAATTCATAACGATTGTGCCTATTATATGGTTAGCTCAATAGGGCTCTTTGTTTGTTTATTTTATACGGGTCACTGATAAAGACGGGTGAGTGACGTTAAGCCGATATGCTTGGCTGGATCACGTGAAACTAGAGGAGAGAAGTGCGGGGCCTTATACGATTGTGTGTCATGGCGAGTGGACGTATGTGTTTGAGCTCCTGCTTGTTAAAGTGTTTAAAATGGAGTTCTGTTATCACTAATACATCAAGATTTTTGGTGAGATGTATCTAGTCATCTAGTTATCTGTTTTGACAAGAAATATAATTGCTCAGTGTCTAGTGTGAAGAGATATAAAATCATATTGAGAACTAAAGGACAGCGTTCCTGACAGGAACTGACTGCCTACGGTATTTCGTCTACTGCATATTATCTGCCATTATATGTTGGCCTGAACTATTGTATGTGGAGCTGCGTGCAGTCTTAAATAAATTGTATATTGTCCACTTCGTCAGTTGTGAATCAAATAATTCTGAGTGGTGTTGGCTAGTTGCGGTGTCTAAGAGATTTGCTACCCTAGGCGTCTTCTTGGCCACAGGAACCATCCTGTTATTGCCTATTAACATTAACATCAAAAAGACACGTAACACTATACAATAGAATGTGTGGAAATGTTATGTTCTACATTTTGGTTCACTATTTAACAACACTTAAAGTGGTCCCTAAAACTTATTTTGTCCGTTACCTGTTCTCTCACGTGAACCTGTTCGAAACTCAACAAAATGTTTCATTTAAATTATTCGTATCCAGTGATTGCTTAAACACTTTTTTTGTGTGTTAATTGATGATGACAAATGTCCCGTTCAACCCCTCAAGGGTTATATTCAGAATATATAGTGCTTTCTTGTCCAAATAATATTACCATTTTTGCCGATATGCGAAACTGGCATCATATCCTCTGTCCAATCATTGTGTACAGGACTAATCTTCTTCTTCTTCTTCTTCTTCCTCGTTCGTCCTGGAAAGGACGGTGGTTGCGTTGTGTCTGTTTACGCCTAAGCTGTGATATCTGCACCTTTCGGTCGACACATCCGACTTCTGCACGGCATTTTTTAGGGACAGGGTTTGCCTTCCCATTTCGATCCGTACTCGCTCAGCCAGACTGCACTGCTGCAGACTGTTTCCAGGATCACCACGTGGAGGTGGAGTACGGTCTTGATCAGCTCTGGTTCGTTGATCCTGATGCAAGCAGTCAAGCTATGGGTCGCTGACTGCATTCACTATTGCTGCATCTTGGGGTCCGGGACTAATCAAAATTAACGAATTGTGTGTGCATGTTTGTCGAAAAAAAGCAAAAGAGAAATTACAAATAAAAAATAAAAAAAAAACCCCCACCAAACAGAATAAAGAAACAGGGGAAGTAATGTAAATGCATGGTCTTTTAGTCCGATATTTAATCAACTTTCATTTGTCGTCATTAATATGTTTTATAAGAACACCACTAGACCTTCACACTACCTGCCATTTACCCACCTGTTACTATATATTAACTTTTGTTCTTGTTCAATACTGTTTGACTATATTATGCAGTTCCATAAGTCTGGCTATTCTCAACATCTCTTGTATATTTATGGGTGAATTTGTAGCCTGGAAATAATCTAATATTTTGATTCTCTGTTGTTCATACCTCTTACATTTTAACAATAAATGTTCTGTATTATTTTCTTGAAGACATTCTGTACAGAAAAGATCTTCTATTCTGAAATAGCCTTTTCCCAGCTGTAGTCTGAGAAGTTTCTTATTACAGGAAATTTTCAATTCCCTAGATATCTGACATTTTCTTGTTGGAGCCTTGATCGTCTTAGATGCATATCTTCCTTTCAGATTTTTATGCCACTACTTTCCATTCATCTGCTATTATTTCTTTAATTAAGGTTTTAATCTCTGATTTACTTATCCATACATTTATTAGATTGTTATCAGATCTACCGTTCTTAGCTTCTTTATCTGCCTTTTCATTTCCCTCTATGCCAACATGTGAAGGTATCCAAGCGATTAAGACCAAAAAGCCTCTAGAATATAAGTATGTAGTATCCATAAATATCTCCTCCACTATATCAGGTATACTACATTCTCGTAAGTTTCTTAGTGCTTGAATTGTTGATGGTGAGTTTGTTAAAATTGTTAGGATTTTTGTCCATCAACGTTCCACGAGTCTTCAGGTTTCACTTGTCTTTGTCTGACTCCAATTTACAGCCTTATCAGAATATTGCTTTAAATAAAATTGTAATACTGTTTCTGATGATCTATATACATTTCCCGCGGTCTTAATGAGTCAATGCTAAACTATCTCCGTATTGTGATTGTTAGAGTGTTGAGTGAAACAGTGGATAGAGCTCTTGCTTCTCGATTCAAAGTAACCGGGTTCGAAACCCAATAGTGCCACAATCCAATCCACCCAGCTGTAAATTAATATATGGGCCGTGGGTTCTATATGGTTAATTATTTTGCTGATCGAATTCGAACATTTTTCCTGTAGTCGAAGATTGTTTCTTAGGCGTCCTTCAAATCTGCTGATTCCCAATGCCCAGAAACATCTTCTGTCATTGCCAATATTGTTTAACGTAAACATATATACTAGCCGCCATTAAAAACGCATCGCATTAGTTTATGAACCACAACTCGTTGTGCTAAATTTAAAATACATGAAACCACTGATTTTACATTTCTGATCCATTTACTAACCCAAATTTGCTGTATTATTAAACATGAGACAATTCAGAACCGGCTCCTAAGCAGTTGTCAACCCTAGGTGTAAAAACAAAAGTCGCACTCACTGTCATCTTGAGCTAGTGTTGTTACACGAGGTTGACCAAGCCTGGGACGGTCATTGGTGGTACCTGTCGCCCGAAATCGCTGGTTCAGCCTCACTATAGTGGACTGGTCACAATTGAAATGTCTGGCAACTTCTCTGGTCGCCATTCCACTGCCGAGCATACCAACAGCTTGCCATCGTTCTTGTGACGACAGTCGGGGCATGACAAAAACATTAACAGACTTTCTTTCGATGAAAACAGATAATGGCTTTTTACTCGCTGAAACTTGACTAATGCGTGTGCCAAATTTCAATGTGATTCGACTTTTAATAAAGCCAGAATTTATCAAAAACCTTGTTTTGCACGTGAAGCACGCACAATTTGAAGTAAACATCACATCGACAGTAAAGTGGGAATACATGAACTTCATCACTTGCACACTTTCGGGGTTTGAAAATCGCTCACACATAACCATTTCAACAGTGAAAACATGTCACGATTTCGATGCGTTTTTAATGGCGGCTAGTATATTTAAAATGTATTTTAGACATAAATATGTTCATTCCTTTTAGTTTTGCACTAGATTTTCGAAGCCTGGAAACTAGACGATTCTCTAAATATGTAAGTACTTACGTGCGATCAATCGTTTATCCATATTTGTACCGTTTCTTTACACCTGGCTCGAGAACTCTACTAGCAAAGTCTAGTTTTTTATTTACCTGTCTTTTTATGACGGGAGAAGAACGAACCAGTCTAGCTAGGATAATCAGGTGTTCCATCATGTATTCACTTTTGTCACGCTTCAGCAGGCGCGTGCGCATCGCATGAGATATGATTTATTTGATATCGTCAGGATTTCTGACTGAAAGATGACTTTCAACAAATGATGATTTCAGAATTCATTGACACATCGCAAAGAGAACGTGCTCTTAAAAAGAAGATTTTCGCGATGGCTTTTCTGACGGATCGATCGCTATATGTCAATGACAGACTTAATTAATAACGGATTCATATATGTTGCGTTCGTATCCCTGGCTATACATCTTTCCAACCCTGACACGCCCCTCTATCAGCTATGGTGACATTTTATACTGGAGCAGGCGACATGTCTCTAAAATAAATGTTTTTTCCTAGTGCCACTTGTAATTTATGTCTTGAATTTGTGTTCTCGTGAAGTCATGTTTAACTGTCCACCATCTTCTTTCTTGCCACATACAAAACCCCAGGTCGTCTCTGATGAGACAGCGAAAGAAAGGACTACTTCCACCTCAGGCATGTCGTACAAGGCAACTAATATGAGGTTGTACATGAGGCTGGCAACATCATTATGTCAAACAAACCACAACTACAGCAGCATGTGCATGTTTGGTACAAGTTTTCTGGAATGAGGATCAGCTGTAGCTGTAGCTGTAGCTGTGGTTTCATGATCCATAGGGAGCGACACAGACAATATTGATGATGATCTTCTTTCTAAGTCGCGATCTGTCTGTTTGTCTGTCTCTCTGTTTGTTTGTCTGTCTCTCTTTTTGTTTGTCTGTCTGTCTGTTTGTCTGTCTGTCTCGCTGTTTGTTTCTTTGTCTGTCTGTCTGTTTGTCTGTCTCTGTTTGTCTGTCTGCCTGTTTGTCTGTCTGTCTCTCTGTTTGTCTGTCTGTCTCTCTGTTTGTCTGTCTCTCTGTTTGTTTGTATGTCTGTCTCTCTGTTTGCCTGTCTTTCTGTTTGTTTGTATGTCTGTCTATTTGTCTGTCTCTCTGTTTGTTTGTTTGTCTGTCTCGTCTGTCTGGTCTGTTTGTTTGGTCTGTCTGTCTGTCTGGTCGGTCTGTCTGGTCTGTCTGTCTGTCTGCCTGCCTGTCTCTCTTTCAATATATATAAATATGGTATACAAAATTGTGGATGAAGAACAACTTACTGAACCATCTGAGATAAGAACCGGAGTGCGACAGGAATGCCTCTTTTCGCCATTTCTCGTATTGATGGCTATTACTTGATTATGAAAATTACGACATCAACTAACAGAAATCGAATTAATTAGGCGGATGAAACAGCTCGGCGATCTAGGCTTAGCCAACGACCTGTCTCTTCCGTTCCACAATCGTAACCAGATGCAAGACAAAATACAAATTCTTGATGAGGGATCAAAGCGTATGTTTAAAAATGCACATGGAAAAGGCAAAGATTACGATTACAAAAAAATGAAGGAAAAGATTGGTTTTGAAGTAACATCCTTACTAAATTTAGAATGAAACATATGTTAGCAGCAATGCAGACAGAGTTGGAGGGACAGACAGTGATATAAAAAAACAGATGCGAAAGGCAAGCAGAGCTTTCATTGCCCTGGGAAATATATAGACATCATAATAAATCAAGTCCAACACAAAAATAAGAATCTTCAACTAGACGTCAAGTCAATCCTGTTGAATGGCTGTGAAACATGGAGAACACAAACAGCAATCAAGAAGTTACAGACTTTCATAAATGGCGCTGGCGTATAACAGCAGGATTGAAATGTTAGGACATGTGGACCAATTCGATCTGATGACAAGAATCAGACAACTGTCAGTAGAATAAGAATCAGACAACTGTCAGTGGAACAAGAATCAGACAACTGTCAGTGGAACAAGAATCAGACAACTGTCAGTGGAACAAGAATCAGACAACTGTCAGTGGAACAAGAATCAGACAACTGTCAGTGGAACAAGAATCAGACAACTGTCAGTAGAACAAGAATCAGACAACTGTCGGTGGAACAAGAATCAGACAACTGTCAGTAGAACAAGAATCAGACAACTGTCAGTAGAACAAGAATCAGACAACTGTCAGTAGAACAAGAATCAGACAACTGTCAGTAGAACAAGAATCAGACAACTGTCAGTAGAACAAGAATCAGACAACTGTCAGTAGAAAAAGAATCAGACAACTGTCAGTAGAAAAAGAATCAGATAACTGTCAGTAGAACAAGAATCAGACAACTGTCAGTGGAACAAGAATCAGACAACTGTCAGTAGAACAAGAATCAGACAACTGTCAGTAGAAAAAGAATCAGACAACTGTCAGTAGAAAAAGAATCAGACAACTGTCAGTAGAACAAGAATCAGACAACTGTCAGTAGAACAAGAATCAGACAACTGTCAGTGGAACAAGAATCAGACAACTGTCAGTGGAACAAGAGATGTGAATAAGACGCGAATGATAGACAGGACACACATTAGGGAAACCTGTTGATTATATTCCAAGCCTTCCTTGTTCTAGATCGCCCAGGGTAGAAGAGGTTGACCAAAAACACACGGAGAAGAGAACTGGAGAGAGAAATGAATGGCTATGCAGGTAATCCTCAATGCAGCTGAAGGAATGGCTATAGGCCCAAAGCTCGGTGGAATGTGTCACATGCCACCGCTTAAAGCATTCATGGATGACACAACAATTCTGACATCAGATGAACATCAGGCCCGGAGGATGTTAGCACGCCTGGATGAACTAGTCAACTGGTGCAGAATGAGCTTCAAACCCAAGAAGTCGAGAAGTCTATCAGTCAGGAAATGGAAGATAGCAGAGGTCATATTCACGGTTTCTAGCCAAAGAATCCTTACTGTCATTGAAGAACCTGTTAAAAGTCTTGGCAGGGTGTACGATGCCTCTTTAAAAGACTCGAAGGCAGTGCAACAGACAATAGAAATGGCAGACAGAGGACTACAGATCATAGACCAAAGCAGACTCCTGGGAAAGTTCAAACTGTGGTGCCTCCAGTTCATGTTGATACCGAAGTTGCTGTGGCCACTGCTTATATATGAAATAAGCACAAGTACAGTGGAAGCTATAGAGCAGAAGGTCAACACGTTCATGAGAAAATGGCTAGGGGTACCACCAGGTCTGTCAGATGTAGCACAGTACTGCAAAAAGTCAAAACTTCTGCTTCCCTTCAAGTCAGTTGTTGAAGAATACAAAGTTGGAAAAGCAAGGCTTGCAATGATGCTACGCGAGTCAGCTGATGACGTGGTTAAGTCCATTCAGTCCACACTGAAAACGGGAAGGAAGTGGAGAGTGGAAAAAGCTGTTGATGCTGCTGAAGAGTCACTCAAACTGAGAGAGGTAATCGGATACACACAAACGAATAGACGGGGATTTGGGAATGGTGACATCCGCTGGTGGTCCAAGGCATCAAGCAGGGAGCGCAGAGACATGGTAGTTCAGGAGATACGAGGAGCTGAGAATGATAAGAGGTTGCAAAAAGCAGTGCAGCAGGTCCAACAAGGCCAATGGACCACATGGGAAGGAGCCCTGCAGAGGTCCTTGACATGGAGTGATATATGGCATATGGCACCTCTTAGGCTCAGCTTCGTGGTTAGATCAATGTATGACCTGCTGCCGTCGGCCACCAACCTTGTGAAATGGGGAAAGTCGGATGATGAGCAGTGCCCCCTGTGCCAGGGGAGGCAGACACTTGAACACGTGCTCTCAGCGTGTAAGGTGGCATTAGGGCAAGGGCGATACACTTGGCGCCATAACAAAGTGCTAAATGAGCTTGCTGCGACAATAGATCAGGCAAGAATGAAAGCGAATAGCAAAGTCCTGCCAGACACCGCAAACACATACTTTCTGAGGGCAGGAAAGTCAGCACACCCCAAACCGAGTAAACCTGGTAGCAGTTTACCATCTCTTCTTGACTGTGCAAACGACTGGGAGATGGCGGTAGACCTACCTGGACTGGGGGCATATCCAGAGTGTATCAGAAAATCGCGGAGACGGCCGGATATAGTGCTTCATTCTGCAGCAACGCTTCAGGTCATACTGATTGAACTGACCGTGCCATTTGAATCCAGATTAGACGAGCAACATTCATTCAAAGCGGCCAAGTATAGCGATCTGGCCGCGGATCTGAGACACGATGGATTCAGTACAAGGGTCATGGCTGTTGAAGTGGGCGCAAGAGGGCTTGTGGCTGCATCAGTGTATGATTTATTGAAACTGTTGGGGCTGAAGGGACAGTCTAGAACAAGGGCACTGAAGAGGCTTAGTGAAACTGCCGAAAAGGCATCAGGCTGGCTGTGGAACAACCGCAATGGGCGATGGACATCGTGACAATAAACGCTGCGGTACAGAAAACACCAACCAAAATTTTTCCACAACGCTGAGTTTTTTTGGTGTACTAGTGAAAGAGCTGCGACTCTGGGGCAACAGGCGATGTATACTATAGGAAATAAATAAACAAACAACACACAAAGGTAGTTATCAGGCACTCAGTGAGAAATAAAGAAGTAGAAGACCAGACAACAGAAAAACAACAGAAGTGATAGGCTTACCAGGATCGAACCAGGACCTTCCGAACGGCACCCAACCGCCTATGTATACTATAGGGAGTGTCAGGTACAGAATTTCAGTGGCTTGCGGCGCGCAGCTCGTCGGCTGCGCGCTAATGTCTCAGTGTGTGTCCTTAGTTGTGAAGGGCGACGGAACGAACGGATAATTTGTCTTCTCTTTGTTACTTTCACAATTGCCTCCACGGCTGGCGTTGTGGATTTAAAAGTTGCTACCATAAGTGAAATGGGTTCATTTTCGATACAAGACAACAGGAAGCTGAGGCGCTTGGGAGTCATGACCCAAGTGGGCCCCCCCCCCCCCCCCCCCTTTAGAGTGTAAAGAAGTAATTGGGCCGAAACACTTGTCGGATGGGGGGACTCTTCTGATGATCAGATTGCTTCCTGTTATATCGCTCTGTAAAGAGTTTCCTATCTCATCTCAAGACATTGAGCCATATTGATCTTTCAGCAAAGGACAGAACTCGGCATGAGTTTGTTGAAGGTAGGATAATAATAACCGTGACGATGGTTCTTACTGTTTGTTACGCATGTTTATATGAATGATCTGGTGAGTGCAGAAAGTTCGTCATAGGTGGTATTACCAAACGTCGTTTGCTGCCATTATGCTTAGTAGATGGTGACATAACTGTTTAGTATTCTGGAATTGATTGCTTTGATTGGAGAGAAGTTTAATGACCATATTAAAGCCATGTTCCACCAACAATTTTGTTGGAAGAAGCATACAAGAACCATGTAAACCACTGTCTTTACACTAGAACAGCGAGATGAAATGTTTTCTGTACTCAACAATTTTGGTAGTCTATCGTAAATAAGCAAACAACGTGCTTAGAGAAACCCATATTCATAGCCCTTGCCTTTTAAGCCCCTCTTAGGTAATCCCACCCCCTCCACGGGGGACGAACACCCTCACTCTGGGAAACAAATGATCTATATTTGAGAAAATGTTATTTAATAATGTGACTTCGGTTCGGTATTAAATAAACGTTGTCAATATTCTGTTTTGTACAAAACACGTTTATGTTAGGTGTGTTATAATGTGTTTCTGATCATCTCCTTTCTAAAATATCTGGCGTGTCTCGACCTTCCCCCCACCTCCCATTCCTCCCTAGAAGTCGGGTCGGCATGCACACCTAGTTAAGAAACACTGAACTAATGAATATGGGCAGATGTGGTTTGATCACGTGATGAGTTAAGGCAGTTCAAATATCTCACGTAGGTGAAACCGTTTGTAAAAGCCCAGGGCGAGCAACGTCTATCTAGAGTCTAGAGCAGAGTTGTCCAACCTACGGCCCTCAGGTCAGAATCTTGCCCGCAAAGGGGCTCGATCTGGCCGACCAATCACTTTGAAAATAATTTCAGTCCAAGCAGAAAAATACTAGAACTCCAATAAAGTTAGTTAAATTCCAAGCAAAGCACAGAAATATTTCAGATATTTCCCCTTTAAAATTAAAAAAAAAATAAAAAAAATTACGCCATCTATACGTGTAAGAAATGGAAAATTGATATTGAATGTTCTTTTTTTTTCAAAGTTAGTTGTATAAAGTTCATTCTTTTTTTTTAGTACAGTGGGTGTGTTTTATGTATCTAATTTGTCAAGAAACCTTAGCGGTATTCATAGAATACAATATTAATAGATACTATAGCCCCAAACAATCGACTCAGTATGATGGTCTCATCGGTCATATGCTGAGGAAAGTGATTTAACCAATCGGGCACTTCGGACCAGAAAAAAATACACCTAGAAAATGAGGTAAAAAAGGTACAGTGAAAGAGTGATATGTGGTGAAAAAGAGACACACGCAAACATAGAAACTGATACCAGATGAGAAAGATACACGCACAGAAAGTGAGATGAGAATGAGAAAGACACACACACACACACATACATACAGAAAGTGAGATGAGAATGAGAAACACACATACATACACATACATAATACACACACATATATAATACACACAAAGACAGTGAGATGGGAATGAGAAAGGCACACACATATACATACACACACAGAAAGTGAGATGAGAATGAGAAAGACACACACACACATACATACACACATAATACACACATATATAATACGCACACAGAAAGTGAGATGAGAATGAGAAAGACACATACACACATACATACACACATATAATACACACACATATACATACACACACAGAAAGTGAGATAAGAATGAGAAAGACACACACACACAAATACATACAATCACATAATACAAACACATATATAAATACACACACAGAAAGTGAGATGAGAATGAGAAAGACACACATATAATACACACTTACTTACTTAGTCGTTCCCCTTCTACCGTGAGGTGTAGAGGTTTGGAAGAGAGAGCGCCAGACTATCCTATCGGCTGTCTTCCTCCTGGCCTGGTTCCATTCTAGTCCTCGGTCCTTCAAAGATTGTCTAATGTTGTCCTCCCAGTGGACTCTGGGTCGTCCTCGGGGTCTGGATCCTTGGCTCTTTGTTTCCCATGCTTGTCGTGGTATCCGATCTTCTCCCATTCTGCAGACATGGCCAAACCATCTTAATTGGGACTGTTCTACTTGGGTCTGCAGGGCGTAGGATTTAAGGCCTTGACGTATCGTCTGGTTGCGTACCATGTCTCTTCTTGTTACTTCAACCACCTTCCTCAGATACCTCATTTCTGAGGTTTGGATCTGGCTTTTATGGGTTGTAGTCATTGCCCATGACTCGCATCCATATGTCAAGACTGGGACATAGGTGGAGCGGTATACAGCCATCTTCGTTTTCTTACCAACCTCTCTCTTGCTGAGGAATCCTCGATTTATGGCTTGAAAAAGTCTCCCAGATGCTGCTTTTCGAGTGGCCAACTCTTCTTTGATGCCTCCCTTTCGGTCTATAATAGCTCCGAGATATTTAAAGTGGTCGACCTGCTCCAGGACCTGTTCTCCCAGCTTAATCTGATGTCTTCTTTCTTCTCGTGATATCACCATGGATTTTGTTTTAGAGCTGCTTATAACCATCCCTCTCTTCTCCAGCTCTTCCTTCCAGACTTGCAGGTTGGATTGGAGATGTGCCTCTGATTTAGCAATCAGGGCAACATCATCAGCAAATGCCAGCTCCGAAATATAGACCTGTCTCATCTTCCAGTACCCCACTGAATACTTTCTTGTTCTCTCCTTACATGCCTTGATGACATCGTCCATAAGGAGTATGAAGTCTTACACCAGAGGTGGTCCTGAACTCTTCTGACTTATGGTTTGCTGTCCTCACATAATTTCTGCAAGACCTGTAGAAGCTCTGTATAGCATGAATCAGAGGTGCTGGAATATTCTTCCTTGCCAAACAGTCCCAAAGTTTGCTCCAGGGGACCCTGTCAAACGCCTTTTCCAGATCTATGAAACAAAGATGCATCTCACTCTTATACTCAAGGGCCTTTTCACTCAGCTGTCTGAGTGTGAAGATTAGGTCTTGTGTACTTCGGTTTGCTCGGAATCCGCACTGGACCTCATCCAATTGTGGCTCAGCTAGGCGTCGGAGTCTCTGCTCTAGGATTCTAGAGTAGATTTTACCAGGGACACTGAGAAGGGATATACCTCTATGGTTTCCACACTGTCGATTGTCACCCTTTTTGAAAATTGGTGTTATGATGGCAATCTCCCAATCCTTTGGTATGGTCTTGTTGTACCACGCTGCCTGTAAAACCCTTAAGAGTAATAGGTCGCCTGATGCTCCCATGAACTTAACCATTTCTGGTGTTATACCATCATGCCCTGCTGCTTTGCCCATCTTGATTTTCTCCAGTGCTGCCTTCAGTTCTTCCATCTTTATGTCATCTTCCCCATCATTGGTTTTCTCTTCTGTGATAGTGTTTATCATTTCTGATGCTTCACCATGCTCACAATCCAGGAGTTCTGAGAAATATTCTTTCCATCTTTCCATTACTTCCTTCGGGGCAGTAAGCAGTTTGCCTTGCTTGTCCTTTATAAATTTGAGAGGGCATTGTTTTTCCTTCCTCATGTTCTTTAGGGTCTTATAGAACAATTTCTGGTTTTCTTGTGCATCTTTTTCTAGCTTTTCTCCAAATTCTTCCCAGGACTTCTGTTTTGCTGCTAGCACTTTGTTCTTTGCTTCTGTTCTGAGTGTCACATATTCTCTATATTTTTCCATTTGTCCTGTTGTGTTTTTAGCTCCTAAGTATTGTTTCCATGCCATTTTCTTCTCTCTTATTTTCTCTTTGACTTCCTCTGTCCACCAAGGTGTCCTCTTTCTCTTGTTCCCAAGTCGGACTTCACCGCATGCTTCTGCAGCAGCTGTCTTTATGATATCCTTGAATTTAATCCAGAGGGTTTCCAAGTCATCAGGTCGTTCTTCTGTGTTGCTCACCGCTGCAGCAATAAGCCCCTTATATCTGGTCTTAATTTCTGGCTCTCTCAGCTTGTAGGTCCTAATGCTCATTTCTCCTGCTCGTTTACTTGGTTTCTTGCGTGATGTTGGGCAGTTCCTAGGCTGAGCAACTCTTTCAGTTGTTCTTTTGATTGTTAGCAGGTAGTGATCACTTCCAATCTCTGGCCCCCTCCAGACTCTAGCATCTCGGACATATTTGAATGAGCTTCTCCGAACAATGGCATAGTCGATCACTGACTTCTCATTCTTTGTTGATTCACATCTAGTGTATGCATGTATGCGCTTATGGGGGAACTTTGTGTTTGTAATGATCAGATTCTGCTCACTGCAGAATCTAAGGAGTCGCTTTCCATTGTCATTGAGAGTATCTTCTCCATATCTTCCGATAACTCCACCCCATCTAGCATGGTCATTTCCAACTCTGGCATTGAAATCTCCGAGCATGATAACTTCATCTAGGCAGTCATCCACTGTCCTTTGAAGCAGCTGGAAGAATTCCTCCTTGACCTCTGCTCTCTCATCCTCATTTGGCCCATACACTATGACCAGGTTGACTATGGTTTCTCCTTCTTTTAGTTTAACAACCATAATGCGCTCCGAGACAAAGTTCCATCCCTTGATACTATCTTTTTGATTTTGGGCCACAATGCAACCCACGCCCCCTTTAGCTCTTTCAGATATGTGTACACCACTGTAGAGCAGCGTGTTGCCATCGAGATCCATGACTCCTTGTCCTTTTTTCTTTGTTTCCGTTATAGCCAGGATTTCTAGTTTTGTTTTCCTTATCCTTCCACCAGCTCCTCTTCCTTCCCATTTATACTTCTTGTGTTCCAAGTTCCATAAGTCGTAGTCCGTAGTCCGTTCCAGTTCGTCGCCTTTAGAATCAGTCCAGTTTTCTCTCTTGTATTGCTCGTAATCGTGATTTAAAGCAAACAGGTGATTGGCCTGTTGTGCCTTTGCATGGTAGAGGGGCTGCCTCCTTACGGCCTCCATGCAGGCCGCCCTCCTCCTTTTTTATCCGGGCTTGGGACCGGCATAGGCGGAGTTATATAATACACACACATATATAAATACAAGAAGTTTAGATCGTCATTGCAGGATGTAAAGGTATATAGAGGAGCAGATGTGGCATCAGATCACCACCTTCTGATAGCCAAAGTAAAAATGAAACTCAAGAGATATGCAACAATGCAAAATTATAGACAACAATTTAATGTAGGACATCTAAGAAATCAAGAAACAAGAGACAAATTTGCGGTCACAGTATCCAACAAATTCCAAGTGCTCCAACAGCTGGAAGGTGTAGAGAATACAGAAGACTATTGGCAGCAGGTCAAAACTGTATGGAATGAGACATGTGAAGAAATACTGGGGAAAAGGGAACGACAACAAAAAGCATGGATAACAACAGAAACCATCAATAAGATAAAAGACAGGAAAAACAAGAAAGCAGATTTAAACACAAGCAAAACCAGAAGTTCCAAAGTCAAGGCTCAAGAAGTGTACACTGAAGCAAACAAAGAAGTAAAAAGAAGTATCAAAAGAGACAAGAGGAAGTATATTGAGGAGTTGGCAAAAGAGGCAGAAGATGCTGCAGCCAAAGGAAATATAAAGCATAAAGAAGCTAACAGGGAAATACAAGCAAACAAGTTGTCTCATAAAAGACAAGAATGGAAAACTGCTCAGCAATATACAAGAGCAAATGAAGAGGTGGACAGAATATTTTGAGGACCTTCTCAATAGACCAGCTCCACAAAACTTCCCGGACGTCCAGCCAGCAGAAGAAGAGCTACAAATTAACGGTGAAAGACCAACAAAGGAAGAAATAAAGAAAGCCATAAAGCTTCTAAGAGATGGAAAAGTGTCTGGACCTGATGGCATTCCAGCAGAGGCCATCAAAGCAGATATCGACACGGCTACAGAGATGTTATATAAATTACTTGGTAAAGTCTGGGAAAAGGAAGAGATACCAGCAGTGTAGCGGGAGGTTATTTAAAATTATTTATTTATGAAAGAATAGGCTTGGCAGATCTATATCCAGGTGCCAGTAAAGAGTTCTGGTCTTACAAGTAATACCCCAGTCTTAGAAATAAGCACTGGTGTATTGATATCATAGAAATAGTCAGACTGTGAAAATCCTGGCCCAGTTGGTAAGAAGTAGTACCAGGATTTAAGGTGTCTCCTCCCTGTGACTATCTTATGATTACTTAATGTCTAGGGGATAAATAAAATGAACATTCACTTTAAACACCAGGGTAAAAAGTGAATAAGTCCTCAGGTGCAATTTAAAACTTTTAATAATTGCACTGATCTTCTATTTCTGCTATTTGGAAATGAGCATTAATATATACAAACACTGTGACACTCACATACATATAACACTCTAAGAGGATATCTTAAAGGAGTCACTGATAACTTTTCAAATAACAATATGTATTCAGTGCTGTCATGAATGTATATGTGTCCTGATTCAAATACAAAGGGAACCAGGAATCACAATCAATTTTAATTACAAGTTATATGTACAGAATTTATTAATATGATTCATGTAGTGACATATATTATTAATGGTATCCTATGTGTGTCAGTTGTGTAGTGGTAATATGAGGTAATACTGGTTTTGTTTTGTTCAAGCTCTGTTGGTATTTGTCATCATGACTTCAATAGTTTGTTTCTATTGGAACTAGTATTGGAGATGTTCTCAGTTCCTGGTATTAAAACAATTAAATTCCCCTCTTAATTTTAGTTTATAATGTCATTTTAAGATGGGGGTACATAATGTTGAGCTCCATGGCCACACTCTCTTATCTTGCGTGATGACTGCAGTAAAAGACTCCTCTGCTCGAGTACTGTAATGAGTTCTGGAGCCACCCCACTGGTTGCTATATGGACCAAGGAGTATGCTGTCCACCTCTGGCTTCAACAAAGCTCTGACCAGGTGCTGCTCAATAACTTTAAGACCACGGTCCCTGAAACAAGAAGGTTGTACCTTCTACGTCAGAACTAATTTATACTCCATTTTTACAATGAGCACAATACATCACAAACATTGAGTTCAGAGCGTTAGGCCAACTGTCAGCTTCATCTGAAATACTTTATACCAGTATTTCCCTCCCTAATGGTTACTACGCCTCTGCAATTCCAGCATTATTTCTTTCTAGTTAATAATCTAGGTGTCAGTGTACTGTTTGGCCATTCCATGCAGTTTTACTTTCCTCCGACACCTTCTGTTCAGGCTGGAGCACTATAGGCTTTACATCATGTTAGCTACTGAACCACACATATATACAGACATAAATTATCAATTTACATTCAATTTTCATTAAAAGATATTGAATATTTCAAGCTTACCACAATTCATGGAAATAATAATAAACAGTTTCGTTGACTGGCAATGAATATAGCACAACTCCGATCTGCCGATGTCCCAGGCTTTATTTTATAAAAAAATATACACTGGTGCTCAACGCACTGCTTCTTAGTAGGTTTATTACAAGATGTGGCAATGAACAGACGCTCTGAATTGTGTATATTCGCAGCTCTACCCAATCACACCACGTCTACACATCTTTTCAAAAAAGTACCCCTTTCTCACGTTTCCCCTGACAACATAAGATAGTATTTATAGTCCGACCAATCGTGTTTAGTCTTTCATTTGTTGCGCTCCAATCACATAGGAGTTAACATGGTAGGCTATTTCCGTAACGTAATGTTTCTTCAAACATGTTATAAAAAATTTTATGAGCAGAAATGATTTCATGCTGTCAGGCACCCCCACTATTTTATTTTGGCCATAACTTGGTAATTCCTAGACTATTTGCGTAACGTTTTACATATTCTTTGTCAGCAAACCCTAAGGAATCCAAATATACGAATTTAAGGGAGCTAGGTGGCTGCGTTCAAAATGTGCATTTTCTACCACCTCCTGTTCACTTCACTCCCCATGTGGTGTCTGGGTACTGTCATGTTTTCAAACGTAAACCCATCTAATGTCATCTTTCCCAATAAGCGTTTTTCAGGATTTTAAAACCTAACTCTGGGAAGGGTAGTGAATTTTATCACTGTCGAATTGAAATAAAGTTAGTGCATGTGTTGCCGTGTCCCTGCTTTCTGCCTCTCCCTTCTCTCTATCCTTTAGTCCATCTGTCTTTTAGTTACGCCGTGTATAAAATGGAATGAATGAAATATTAAATTTAGGTCATTGATCAGCTTGCGTATCTCAAGGTTTTCCCAAGAAATCCAGTACACGTTTCATTGAAGAAAGCGGGTAATAATACAGTAGGCTTTTACTATCAACGTGAAAGCGTTACAATTTGCAGACGAAGTAGAAAACAAGGGGGATTTCGAGTACAGGCATTATGACAGCACTGTTCTTTACCATTCTTCTTTCCTTTTATTAAATTTATTTGTTAGGCTTTGCATTTACGTTTTAATTTATATATGGGGATTAGAATAATTCACGACATCTCCCCTCTTAAAACAGACATTATATGTCAGTCCTTTATTCTATATACACATAGAGAAATTTATTATTATTTCTGGGGTTTACGGTGATTCTCATCACACGGATGGCGGCTTAAAAAATCCGCTCCCAAATTTGTTTTTCCAGATATATACTCAATGCTAAAATTATAGGGAGCCAAAAGCAAGGACCATCGGAGTAACCTAGAGTTCTCATGCCTAGCCTGGGCTAGAAACGATAAAGGTTTGTGATCCGTTTGCAACTTAAATGCCTTCCCATACAGATAAATATTGAATTTCTTTATTGCCCATATTACTGCAAGGCATTCTTTTTCGCTAGTTGAGGAGTTGATTTCAGCTTTATTCAATTTTCTGCTAGCATATGCCACTGGGCTTAATTCCCCATCCAATGCATCTGATTTCTGTAGTAGAGTTGCACCTAACCCAATATTACTGGCATCCGTCCTTACTATGAATTCTTGACTTAAGTCAGGTAATTTCAAAATAGGTTTACTTGTGAGCTTTTCCTTCAATTCTTGGTAAGCCATTTCACATTGTGGTGTCCATGTAATGCGATCTGGATGTCCTTTACGTGTCAAATCAGTTAACGGTGCACATATGGAATTAAAGTTCTTGATATACTTCTGGTAGAAACCACATAATGAGACAAAGGATCTCACGTCCTTCTTGGTTTGTGGTCTCGGAGCTTTCTTTAGTTTCTCTAAATTCTTTGGGTCAGGGGTCATGTTTCCCTGATAAACTGTGTGTCCCAAAAATTCCAATTCTTTACATCCAACGCAACATTTGGTTGGTCGGGCTGTTAAATTTGCTTCCCTAAGTCGATCAAACAGCATCTTCAGAGAGTCAATGTGTTCCTCAAATGTTTCTGTTGCTATAAGGATATCATCCATGAAATTTGTTATACATGGATTATTCAGAGGGTCAAATAATTTTCTCATCATTCTAGAGAAGACACTAGGCGCATTCTTCAATCCAAATGGCAATCTATTAAACTCATAGTGTCCTTCTGAGGTACTAAAAGCTAGGTATGGTCTAACCTCAGGCTTTACTGGAATCTGATAGTATCCTTTACTCAGATCCACTTTTGAGAAATATTTAGCTTTATTTAGTCTGGCAAACAGCTGATTTGTATCCGGCAATGGATCCACCTGTCCTTCTGTAATAGCATTCAGTCTCCTGTAATCTATACAGAGTCTATGTTCTCCAGAGGGCTTCCTTAAGAGTACAACACCGGAACTATATGAGGATTCACTGTGCGAAATAATTCCTTCCTTCAACAGATAGTCTATCTCTTCCTTCAAAGCTTTCTCCTTAGCAAACGGAATCGAATATGGTTTCATACAGACAGGTGTGGGGTCTATCAGTTTCATATCATATTCCAATAGGTTTGTATGCCCTGGTCGGTCTGTTAACACCTCTGCATGATTATTTAGAACCTGTTGCACTCTCTCTTTCTGAGTTTTTGTTAAATGTGTACTGATTTTCACCTGTACTGCTGTCTCACAGGGGTGTAATGGATATTCAAATGATGAAAGTGGTTCCTTTTTCATCTCCATGGCGATGGACAAGGTCAACAAGTGTGTCTCTTCCTTATGTTCTCTTTCCAAATATTTCTTCAGGAGATTCACATGATAGATTTTTTCTTTCCCCTTCTTATCTATCTTATAATTTGTTCTAGACACCTTCTCTAAAACTGTATATGGACCTTGCCATCCAATCTGTAACTTATTCTGACTCCCGGGGAGAAGAAGCAGTACCTTCTCTCCCACAGCCAAATCTCTGTCTTTCGCCTTCCTGTTATAATAGGCAGCATGTTTCTTCCTGGCTTGTTTCAAATTTTCATTGGCAAGTTTCCAGCCAGTTTTTAAACGAGTGGTCAGCTCATTCACATTTTGGTATGAAGATGTAATGTTTTCCTCTGCCTTTTCATCAGTCCACGTTCTTAACAAAGCTTCGAGTGGACCTTTTATTGGCCTTCCAAACAATAATGTTGCCGGGGCCATACCGGTTGAACTATGGGGTACCTCCCGATAAGCAAAGAGGGCGGCGTGCAGGTACTGGTCCCATGTATCTGGTTTTTCGTGTGCCAACTTTCTCAGGATCGACATCAACGTGCCGTTAAATCTTTCCACTTGGCCGTTCCCTTGGGGATGGTACACACTACAATGGAAGTGTTTGGCCTGGAAGATCCTGAAAACTTCTTCAGTTAGTTTCCCCTTGAACTGAGAGCCATTATCAGTCAAGATTTGATTGGGAAAGCCTAACCTTGTGAAAATTGTGAGCAATGCCTCTGCCACATGTTTAGAATCAATCGATGACAGGGCTACTGCCTCTCCCCACATAGAACAAGTGTCCACCAGAGTCAGAATGTAGCTGTTCCTTCTCTTGGTTCGGGTGAGAGGTCCCACAAGATCCACGGCAACTCTCTCAAAGGGTGTTCCCACTATGGGCATTTCCCCCAGAGTTGCTGGTGCAGTCCAATGTTTAGGTGCTACTCGTTGGCACTCTGGACAGGATTTTACATATCGTTTGATATCTTCAGTTATTCCTGGCCAGAAATAATGACAAGCTATTCGCTGTCCTGTTGCGCTGATTCCCATATGACCACTGAAGGGAATCGCATGCCCTAATTCCAACACTTTAGTCCTATATGAAGTGGGAAGTACCAGCTGTCCGTGACCATTGGATTCAGATCCAGCCTTCCTATATATCAGTTTGTTCTTCATATAAAACTCTCCCTTGCCTGGAGGTGTATGAGATTTGGGCAACTTCTTGAAACATGGCTTGAGTGTTTTGTCCTCAGCCTGTGCCTTCCTCATCTCATCTGGGTGAGTATTTATTGGATTATCCTCCTCCTTTTTAGACTGTGATCTGGTCTGCACTGTTGCCAATATCACAGGTCTCTTGGGATTCCCCAAGAAGACATATCTACACCCCAATATCAGAGGGTAGATTGGCTCATTTATCACTGCTGCTTTTATGATTCCTTCCACATATCGCGTTTTCACTTTTATTCGGGCGACGGGAAGTGTCATGGTAGCTACATCCTTGGTTTCAGTTTGAATCTCCACTGTTTCTGTGGTGTATTGATCGGACTGCACCAGGTGAGAACTCACAACGGAATCGTAATCTAAACCGGTATCATATAAACACCGTATAGTGACACCATTACAGATGACATCTTCACACACTGGGGGGTGGTATGGTTCCTGTAGTTCTTCAGGTTTGACCTTCTTTTCCTTTTTCTCCGATGTCATAGCAGCACAATGAGGAGGTTTCCTTCTACAATGGTCAGTGTCATGATTGTTCATCTTACAATTTTTACACCACCTTTTTCCTTGGTTGAAAGATTTTCTTTCATCATATTTCCTTTCATCGAATTGTGGGGTTTTATTTTTATTTCCATACCGTGGCCTATCAAACTGGTGCTTACCTTTGTTTTGATCCCTAGGATCAAATTTATTAAAGTTCTGTGGTGCCCTAAAGTTATCCACTTGTTTCTTTTTATTACCTGTTACCTCTGCTTGGGCTGCTTGATACCTTTCAGCAACATTTAGCAACTCACCCAGCCTCTCTGCACCTTGTTCCATGAGAAACTTTCTCAGGTCTGGAGCCATGGACTCTCTTAATTGCTCTATAAGGACAATTTCCTTAAGATCTTGGGTTTTCCCCAGAGAAGTCCATTTCTCCAAGTATGTCTCTATTCGTGCAGAGAACTGGTGATAGGTTTCACCTGACAGTAGTTTAGCATTCCTAAATTTTTTCCTATAAAATTCTGCATTCTTTTCATATCTTAACAAAAGAGCCTGCTTTAGCATGTCATAATTTTCCTGATCACTTCTGCTCATTTTAGCAAAAACTTCATAAGCTGCCCCACGAAGTCTCTGAGATAACTTTAAGCTCCACCTTTCTCTCTCTAACCCATATGTGGTAGCTAATAGTTCATACCTATTTAGATAGCTCTCTATATCATCGTCTTTCTCAACAAAATGATCTAAATGAAAATTCATAGCTGAGGTTGAGGCTCCTTGGCTAGCAGTAGCATCAGAGGCAAAGGGACTGGCACCATTTTCAGGAGCATGGCCTTGAAACTCAAACTCCCTTAGTCGTAACTCATGTTCCCTTTGTAATCTCTTCTCCTCCTTTTCTGCTTCCCTCTCTGCAGCTAATCTCTTGTCTTCTCTTTCTGCAGTCAATCTTTTGTCTTCTTTGTCAGCCTCAATCTGCAACCTCTTAGCCTCAGCCTCAATCTGCAACCTCTTAATTTCCTTTTCAGCTTCTAACTTTCTTTCGGCCTCTTTTTCTAATCTTCTTTCTTCTCGTTCAATATATTTGTCACATTCAGCAGTGACATAAGAAATCATAATTTGCCCGTCCATTCCTAACTCTTTCGCAGTCTGTACAGCAGCAGATCGAAATTTTGCCAGGTCGGCCATTGTCTAACAGATAAATGTCTAAAATATTTAACTAAACAATTTTATCTATGACTAATTAACTCAGGACAACATAGGCACTGTGAGCTCAACCTTATTTATTTTCACCCAAGGATACCTTTTAATTCTTATTATTCCCTGAAGTGAGTTACCCCCAATATTTGTAATAGGGAAAGATTCAAAATCGCGAGGGCGAGACCCCAATATATGTGGTAAAGTGGGATGTTATAAATATTTATAGGGGACTTAGTGTACTGACTGAGATCAGCTGTGAAGGTATCTATATCTAATAAGAGTAGTGTATTATAGATAACCTTACTTACTGCCACATATGTATACCTCAGTCAGAATTATTCTGGAATAGTGTGATGACTACGTTATATGTCTAGGGTATGTGTATGATGGAGTGTAAGTCATAACAACAACAGACAGATAAACAATTTAATTTATTCCACCACACTTGACAACACTGTGACACTCACATACATATAACACTCTAAGAGGATATCTTAAAGGAGTCACTGATAACTTTTCAAATAACAATATGTATTCAGTGCTGTCATGAATGTATATGTGTCCTGATTCAAATACAAAGGGAACCAGGAATCACAATCAATTTTAATTACAAGTTATATGTACAGAATTTATTAATATGATTCATGTAGTGACATATATTATTAATGGTATCCTATGTGTGTCAGTTGTGTAGTGGTAATATGAGGTAATACTGGTTTTGTTTTGTTCAAGCTCTGTTGGTATTTGTCATCATGACTTCAATAGTTTGTTTCTATTGGAACTAGTATTGGAGATGTTCTCAGTTCCTGGTATTAAAACAATTAAATTCCCCTCTTAATTTTAGTTTATAATGTCATTTTAAGATGGGGGTACATAATGTTGAGCTCCATGGCCACACTCTCTTATCTTGCGTAATGACTGCAGTAAAAGACTCCTCTGCTCGAGTACTGTAATGAGTTCTGGAGCCACCCCACTGGTTGCTATATGGACCAAGGAGTATGCTGTCCACCTCTGGCTTCAACAAAGCTCTGACCAGGTGCTGCTCAATAACTTTAAGACCACGGTCCCTGAAACAAGAAGGTTGTACCTTCTACGTCAGAACTAATTTATACTCCATTTTTACACTGAGCACAATACATCACAAACATTGAGTTCAGAGCGTTAGGCCAACTGTCAGCTTCATCTGAAATACTTTATACCAGTATTTCCCTCCCTAATGGTTACTACGCCTCTGCAATTCCAGCATTATTTCTTTCTAGTTAATAATCTAGGTGTCAGTGTACTGTTTGGCCATTCCATGCAGTTTTACTTTCCTCCGACACCTTCTGTTCAGGCTGGAGCACTATAGGCTTTACATCATGTTAGCTACTGAACCACACATATATACAGACATAAATTATCAATTTACATTCAATTTTCATTAAAAGATATTGAATATTTCAAGCTTACCACAATTCATGGAAATAATAATAAACAGTTTCGTTGACTGGCAATGAATATAGCACAACTCCGATCTGCCGATGTCCCAGGCTTTATTTTATAAAAAAATATACACTGGTGCTCAACGCACTGCTTCTTAGTAGGTTTATTACAAGATGTGGCAATGAACAGACGCTCTGAATTGTGTATATTCGCAGCTCTACCCAATCACACCACGTCTACACATCTTTTCAAAAAAGTACCCCTTTCTCACGTTTCCCCTGACAACATAAGATAGTATTTATAGTCCGACCAATCGTGTTTAGTCTTTCATTTGTTGCGCTCCAATCACATAGGAGTTAACATGGTAGGCTATTTCCGTAACGTAATGTTTCTTCAAACACGTTATAAAAAAATTTTATGAGCAGAAATGATTTCATGCTGTCAGGCACCCCCACTATTTTATTTTGGCCATAACTTGGTAATTCCTAGACTATTTGCGTAACGTTTTACATATTCTTTGTCAGCAAACCCTAAGGAATCCAAATATACGAATTTAAGGGAGCTAGGTGGCTGCGTTCAAAATGTGCATTTTCTACCACCTCCTGTTCACTTCACTCCCCATGTGGTGTCTGGGTACTGTCATGTTTTCAAACGTAAACCCATCTAATGTCATCTTTCCCAATAAGCGTTTTTCAGGATTTTAAAACCTAACTCTGGGAAGGGTAGTGAATTTTATCACTGTCGAATTGAAATAAAGTTAGTGCATGTGGCCTTACACGCGTGATGGCAGCAATTGTGTATCGCGCGACGCGTGTTTAGTGTTGCCGTGTCCCTGCTTTCTGCCTCTCCCTTCTCTCTATCCTTTAGTCCATCTGTCTTTTAGTTACGCCGTGTATAAAATGGAATGAATGAAATATTAAATTTAGGTCATTGATCAGCTTGCGTATCTCAAGGTTTTCCCAAGAAATCCAGTACACGTTTCATTGAAGAAAGCGGGTAATAATACAGTAGGCTTTTACTATCAACGTGAAAGCGTTACAATTTGCAGACGAAGTAGAAAACAAGGGGGATTTCGAGTACAGGCATTATGACAGCACTGTTCTTTACCATTCTTCTTTCCTTTTATTAAATTTATTTGTTAGGCTTTGCATTTACGTTTTAATTTATATATGGGGATTAGAATAATTCACGACATCATAGAAGCAAATAATAATAAAAACTGTATGTCCAGAGGAAGATTGGTATCTCCCCTATCTATTAACAGTTGTTTCAGTACAATATAATGTTGCCTTCTCCAGCAAGGCAAGCCTGGATGCGGCGAGGCATACTTCCCACAAGTGTTTGTAGGTAATTGTGAGTCAGACTGTCCCAGTATTTTTCAGCTTCCTTCTTCAATTGTTCAACGTCTCTGAGTCTATTCTTTTTTTAAATGCTTCTTGAGTAGTGCCCAAACGTTTTCAATTGGGTTTAGGTCGGGACTGTTGCTGGGCCACTTCAGCACTATCACATTCTTCTCTTGCAGCCATGCTTTGGTGGTATGAGCTGTATGCTTTGGGTCATTGTCATGTTGAAATGTTCACCCATCGGAAGACATGACCTGCATAAATGGCAGAAGGTATCCCTCTAGTATGTCGATGTACCTTTCTTTCGTGATAATTCCTGTGAAAACACACAGTGGGGTGGCACCTCTTGCTGACACCCCTCCCCAAAGATGGAATTTCTGGGTATGTTTCGGTCGCTGGTACACAGGCGTTACAGAGTCTTTCGTCCAAATATTTATTTGAGCAGGATAAGACCAAACAGAACATTCATCTGAAAAAATCACATTGTCCCATGACAATTTTTTGTTTTCGTGGCATCAGTTCAAGTGCATCTGTTTGTGAGTCTCTGTGAGCAATGGCGACGAAATTGCCCTTTTTGTGTACTCTACGCTCTTGTCTTTTTAGGGGCACTTCAGGATCTTGAACAATAAAGTTAATGAAAACTGGAATCACTTTTACTGTATCACTGTTCTTTTAGTCCTCTGACTTTACACATTACTGTCCTCATTTGACTGAATGCTTTAATGGTTTGAATACTGTTTTCAACTATGGCTGTTGGTTCATATATGGGTGGTCAGTGTCTTAAATGACACTTATCTTTTCAACTTGACAATGCTGACACTGAACTGTCCTTTGTAGATATCAGACTTGGTAGACCCAGCTATAGGAATATCAATGACCAGCTGTGGTTCACTCGTTGGGGTCCTGCACTTTTGTGGGATTGCCTCTGATGAACAACACAAGCTTCTGACACTTGACAGTCTGGGGTGAGTTATTTCATGGAACCTGAAACATCATATCAGCCTTGGCTAGTATCTGGCTAGACTTGTAACTGACTAGCACAGATGTCAGACCAGTCAGTCATCAGATGTCACAGTTATACAATCATAGTAAGTAAGGACATCATTTCAGTGATACAGAAATATTAACATTTCAATTAATTGTAACTGACTAGCACATATGTCAGACTAGTCAGTCATCAGATGTCAAAGTTATACCGTCATAGTAAGTAACATCATTTCAATGATACAGAAGTATTTACATATTTAGTAATAACCATCATCTGGCTTGTTCCTCTCCTGTACATCCTTTAATTTTTTTATAGCTTGATCTTTCTAAACAACATCAAGTACAAATTAAAATACTGATGCCATTCTTAGCATCTACACAAACTTAATACACTATTAGCTAAAGTGAGTGACCGACTGACTAAGCGATCTTCTTCTTTTTTCTTCCTCGTTCGCCCTGAAAAGGACGGTGGTTGCGTTGTGTCTGTTTGCGCCTAAGCTGTGATATTTGCACCTTTCGGTCGACACATCCGACTTCTGCACGGCATTTTTTTGAGACCGGGTTTGCCTTCCCATTTCGATCCGCACTCGCTCAGCCAGACTGCACTGCTGCAGACTGTTTCCAGGACCACCACGTGGAGGTGGAGTGCGGTCTTGACCAGCTCTGGTTCGCTGGTCCTGATGCAAGCAGTCAAGCTATGGGTCGCTGACTACATTCACTATTGCTGCATCGCACCAAGCGATCAGGTTGCTTTCTTCTAAAGCACAACTACATGGTTTTGGAACTGAAACCTGGCTGTGGAACACTCCAGTTTACCAGATGTAATGGGCACTCAGTTGTGCTCTCGAGCTAGGGAAGGAAAATGCAGCGAGGAAGGGGACTGGTCACCTAACCTCGTAAAAGCGGTATCTTCCATGATGAAGCTTCTAACACTTCATTTGCCTATGACAATCTCTGCCATGGCCCGATCCACAGATACTCAGTTATTAAGGCCTAACTTCTTGGCACATTTCACACGTTTATTTAAACAATACTCCACATTGCATATGGTACGACATCAAGGCTTTTACTAAGCACAGGTCGCTGCTGTCCTCGATTCTGATACTTTCAGTTTTAATGGGACATTCACTTACGTGCTCAAGAATTTCACACACTCTGCTTAGACTAAACTGACATTATACAGTTAATAAATGCATAAGGCAGTGATGGTAACATATCTTGCAGGTGTAATATGAATATGCCCAAAGGCAATTAACACAATCTAAAATCAGGTCCTACTGGACACATTCCATGCATACTGGTCAAACGACACAAGCAGAATCCGGTCTAGAGACGCGTTCGTGTTCCAGATTAACAAGCCATCGTCTGCTACTATTTTGTGCAGAAGTCAAGACGTCACTTCCGGAAACTAATGACAACGGTCTATAAACAATAAACCAGGAAGTGATCGTATACAACCAATGTTATGATATTTAAACATAACAACAAGCAACAATCATCCACATAGCACATGTTTATATCATATTAAAATTAGCAATACATTTATACCGATAATTATTCTACGTGCATATTTTGTGAAGACTATACGAACCTGCAATTAAAAAAAAATATTATACATGATAGTTATCATAATTTCTCCTACCCTCAGACTCCAGACACTGGACTGAAAATTTCTGGCGATCCGCTCACAATTCAGATGGAATATGTGTAGTGGCGAGCTCTGCCTCCAGTCTGTCTCAAACCTACTTTCAGTGTGTCTTTTCTTGTTGTTGTTGTTGTTTTGATGCGTTGATGGGTGTAGAGCGGGCTCTTATCTTCTGACCATTCTTGCCTCTTCTCATTCCATCTTGTTCTACCCTGTTCAGCCTGAAAGTTGGTTATAATTGGGGTATTTAGTGTCATTTTTTTTTTAGTTTTGTATTCAATTTAAATATCTATTGTCTTTTACGGCTGATTTTTATTTATATTAGTATTTGTCCATTTTATTTTCTCTTTTGTGTTGTTTATAGATAACTATTGTCCTTTACACTTGGTTTTGATTTGTATTGGCATTTGTTCTTTTTGAGTTGTTGCCCTATTTTTTTCTATACCTCGTTGTCTTTCCTTGTCCTATGAGTAGTTAGTTTTTGGTAATGCTTTGTTAGTTCTTGCTGTTTAATTTTTATTTAGTTGGATGTTTTCCCTGAAGTACTAACCTTATATGTTTTCCTTTGTTTTATGTATATATCTTTTAAGTATTGATTGGGCATCTCTTGGGGCATCTATACTTAAAACCTTATCACCTGTTAAGTCTATATTGTGATTTCTATAGTAAGTTTTTAATTCAAGTCTTTGTTGATCATACTTTTTACAGTGGATCAGGTAGTGGTCTATGTCATTCTCTTCCTGGCATTCTTGGCAGTGTGGTTCTTCTATCATAAAGTATGCTGCACCGAGACGGAGACGCCACAGTTTTTTGTTCGAAGGTATCTTTAATTCTTCTCTGACCTGGCACGTCCTCGTTGGTTCATTTAGCAGTTAGAACGCATGTCTGCCTTTTCTACTTTCCTTCCATGTTGTCTTTCATTCTTCGTTTATAGTTTCCTTCACTTGGCTCTTGATCTCCGACCTTCCCAGTCCTGCTTTTATATTGTTTTTACTTGTTCTTCCATTCTTGGCGGTCTGGTCTGCCAACTCGTTGCCAGCAATACCTATGTGTGCTGGAACCCACACTAGCCTCACACTACATCCTCTGTTCCCTAGTGATGTATTAATTGCTAGAATTTCTTCCTTTATGTCTGGCCGGCTACATTTACCTGGGTGTTCTAGTGCTTGTAGTGATGATAGTGAATCTGTAAAAATCGTAACCGCTTCTAGTGGGTTATCTTCGATTATTTCTAGACTTTTAAGAATTGCTACCATCTCTGCGGTAAAAATCGATGCTCCTTCCGTTACACTGTAGCTCTTTTTTATTCCCCATTGTGGTATTACAACTCCAGCACCTAGTTGCCCACTATCACCCTTGGATCCATCAGTGTATTCAGCCAGACTTTGTTTAGTTAGTTGGTCTATGAACTTTCTACTTATCATTTTGGCTTCCTTATCTTCTATGTTTTGTTTGATCTTTTCAGTGAGTGAGTAGTCTATGATTGGTGTTTTTAGTTCCCAGGGTGGTATTTTGCTTCTGTATTTATTACTATTTTCAATTGTGTTTGATAGTTCTTTGAACTGCGTTAGGTCTTCTATAGTTCTCCACCTTGTTGGATATCTATCTTTATTTATCTGTCCCATACACTTGGTTGGTTTTTGACAAATGCTTTATGTGCTGGGTGGGTCACTTCTTGTGCTACTTTACTCCAATAATTTAATCTTAGTTCTTTCCGTCTTAGACCAAGGGGAGGTATGCCGAGAGCTACTTCTAGAGCTTCTACTGGTGTTGATATAAATGCACCTGTAATGGTTCTCATGGCTGCATTTTGAATCATGTCCAGTTTTGCTTTGTTAGAAGCTGCAGCTGAGTCATAGACTATGCTGGCATAATCCAGTTTCCCCCTGATGAAGGACTTGTAGAACATAAGCATTATTTTATTGCTGGCCCCCCATCCATTACCTTTTACAATCCTTAGTATATTTAGGGGTCCCCTACAGCTTTCTACCAATTTATCTATATGTTTATTATAATTTAGTTGCTTATCTAAAGTTATGCCCAGAAATCTTGTTGTTGAGGAGGTACATATTTTTTGTCCCTTAATGGTTATATTGATTTTGTTATTTTTTTTTTAAATTTCCTTTGCTGAAGATCATACCTACTGTTTTGCTTACATTAATTTGTAAGCCCCAACTTTTCATCCACTCTGAAACTTTGTCTATTTGATTTTGAAGTTTTTTTGTAAACATGGTCCAAGTTTTTTCCAGATCGCCGAATGGCACAGTCATCTGCAAATTGTGATACTGCATTCTTTATTTCATTAAATTCATCTGCTAAATCATTTACAGCTATAGTGAAAATTGAAGGAGAAATCACTGATCCTTGAGGAATCCCATTCTGTTGTTCATATATTTCTGACCTATCATTATTCACCTGTACAGCAAAATACCTGTCCTGTAAAAAGTTTTCTAGATACCTATAGGTTTTACCAGTAATGCCAATCTTTTTCATTTTGTAAAGAGCTCCATCTCGCCAGCATTCATCATATGCTCTAGCTACATCTAGAAAGACTGCCACTGTTTTCTCTTTTCTCTTGAACCCTAGCTTTACATCATGTTCTAATCTTACAAGCTGGTCTACTGTACTTCTGTCTGCTCTAAACCCTGACTGGTTTGGGTTATATAACTGGTTTTTTTCTAGGTAGAATTTAACTCTTTTATTCACAATAGTTTCCAGTATTTTACCTAGTTGTGATGTTAAGGAGATAGGCCTATATGAACTTACATCATGGGCTTCCTTATTGGGTTTTAGGATGGATACTATCATCGCTATTTTCTATGCTTTTGGTATCTTTCCTAAGCTCCAGATTTTGTTATAAAGGGAAGTTATTATGTTTATAGTTCTTTTGGGTACTTTCTTAAGGATTTCATAGCTAAGTATATCTTGCCCTAAGGCAGTATTAGATTTATCTTTTATTGCATTAGTTACTTCTTCCTCTGTTATATCAGCATCTAAATAGTTTGTTTCATCTATCTGGTCTGGTAGTTCTTTTGAAAACTGTATCCTAAGTCTTTATCTTCTCTCATTTTCTTCCTGTCCAAGACTACTTTTGGCACTGACTTTATAGAAATACTCGGCAAGGGCATTAGCTTTTTCTTTATCTGTTTCTGCTCTCTTTGGTAGTTTGATTGTTGGCATTATTGTTTTCTTATTGTTCCCTTTGATTGCCTTGAGCTTTTTCCATACTTCTCTAATTTGAGTGCTAGGTTTAAGTGACTGACAAAACTCCTTCCAGTTAGTTTCTTTAGCTTTAAAAATTATTCTGTTAGATTCATTCCTAATAAGTTTATACTCATCATAGTTTTCTTCTGTTCTGTTATTTCTATATTTTTTAAAGGCCCTTTTTCTTCTGTTATGAATTTCTGCACAGCTTTTATTCCACCAGGCAACTGGTTCTTTATTCCATTGAGTTTCTCTTTTCTTATTAATGTTACTTATTGGTTTAAGGTGCTGTGGCATATTTTTATTTGGTATATATTTTATTGCTATTTTCAGAATTTCATTGGTCAGTGTTTCTGCCCACAAATCAGTATCATCTGATTTCATGTCTTTATATTCCATCACCTCCAGCTGTGATTGGAAAGCTTCCCAGTTTGCTTTTTTATAGTTGAAGATAGGTTTCTCTGGTTCTGGGTTTGGAATGACATTTTCATGCATGGTTATTACAATGGGCAGATGATCTGAGTTTGTGTCTTGTAACACTTCCCAATTTACATTCGCTAGGTTGTTAGTTGCTATACTTATGTCTATTGCTGAGTCTGCCCTATTAGCTTGTGGATTAATTCTTGTTGCAGATCCATCATTTAGTATTAGTAGTTCATTGTTTTCTCTGAAGTCAAGAAGGCATTTTCCTGCATTATCTGCATGTTGTCCACCCCAAGCATAATGATGGGAATTAAAATCGCCTACTATGATTGTTTTGGGGCCTAGTCTGGTGCTTATGGCTAGTATTTCTTCATCTTTAATTGTGCCATCTTTAGCGTATACATTTAGAATTGTTAGATTGTTTGGTTCAGCTGCTATAGTAACCTGGATACCTTCTATATTGGTTGTATTAAATACTTCCCAGTCTATGATTTTAAATTTTTCGCTAACTAAGACTGCAACACCTCCTCCTCTACCTTCTTTCCTATCGTGTCTAAGTATCTTAAAGCCCTTACAACTATATCTATTGTTTGGGTTTAAATGGGTCTCTTGAAGAGCATATATATCAGTAGTTCCTCCTATCTCTGCTAGTAGGGGTGCAAAATTCATTTTGATACCCCTACAATTCCACTGTATAATTCTAAATTTTTCTAAATTGAATTTTAACATCATCTAGTATACCTTTTATTTTGGTTAGCTATCACACTTGCTCTTATTCTGCATTTCCTGTACTTGTGGACCCATTATCAATCAAGTTCTCAAGAAAATCCTCATTTATACTTGTCATTATATCCCTAACTTCTTCCGCTAAGTGTGGTAAAAGTGCCTCAAAATGTTTTTTGATAGTTTCTTTAATAGTTTCTTCTATGTTGCTTTTGTTTTCCTGTTGCCTTTTGTTCTTTTTGACCACTTTCCTATTTTCATCCAATGCTACATTCCCTTCTCTCCCCATGTTAATCTCCTGTCTTTCACTTTCCATTCTTTTTATTATTATTTCAATTTCTTCTTTTAGTTCAGACAGTTTGACTAGTATTATTTCATTTTCTTCTTTCATTACAGTCAGTTTAGCTACATCCTGGGAAATTTTGTGCTGTATGGCATTCACTTCTTGAAGCACTGCCTCTGCTCTTTTCAGTGTACTTGTGTCGTCCGAGGATGTAGTTGAATCATCTGACTGGTTTTTTGGTACTATTTTATTACTTTCTAACTTGTTCTTACTTTCTTTTGCCATCTGTAACTTTATCATTTTGACATCTTCTTGCACACTCTTAATTTCTGTTATAACTTTAGTGTTCATATAAGTATCGTTTTCCTTTAATTCTTTAATGACCGTTTTGAAAGGGGTTTGGGTTGTTATAGCTTCCTTCAGTGCTTTTTTGGTCTGCTGATATACTGGGCAGCCCTGGAATCTGGCGCTATGGTTTCCTTTGCAATTAATGCATTTTCTGTTTGCGTTATCCTTTTTATAGTCAGTATCTGACTTTGCCTTTTCGCATTGTATGAAAGGGTGTGCCCCCGCACAAAACCTACATACTGCCTTCCCCCTGCAAGTGTGTCGACCATGGCCAAACTTCATGCAGTTGGAGCACTGCAACACTGGGGGAATGAAGGCTTCTGTGTTTTTTAGTGTTTTCCCAAATAGTACCGTCTTGGGGAGTTCCCCACCTTCTGTTGTTATCACTACCACTGGGGTTACGATACTCCCTTTCACCTTTATTCGTTCTATGTGCACCAGCTTTAAATCTGGGTTCTGTTTGGCCAGGTTCTTTAGAACATCCTCATCTGAAAGGGCTGGGTTTACCCCTTTAACAACACATTTTCTAGTTTCTTTTTCAATGTCTATTTCTATTTGGATGTTGTGGGCCAGTTGGATCATTTTTGGTTTGTCCTGAAGTTCTTGTAGTAAATTTTTTGTTTTTTCTGTTACATTTAGGTGTGTCTTTTCAGTTTAGCGCCCCGCCTTTTATAAAGATCTGGCGGACGTATCGGGGGCAATGACGTCACAGCCTAAAACTCGGGCTGAAATTTCTTCCTGAAGCCGTGATTTCACAAGATCTGTGCGTTGCCTGAAACTTTCCCTTTCTCATCCTCGGCTTATATATTATTCATACTGTTCCATCCTATCTTGTTTTATACAGCCGATATATCTCTATTTTCTTATCCAGGTAATTTCACAAACTGTTATTTGTTGATTTTAGTATTTAGAACAGAAGTGGGTTTACTGGCTTTCAGCTTAACTGTGGACAGCCGTAATACGCATTGATCTCCGTAAATGATAACTTCCTACTGTTTTTCCTTATATACAGTTATACACAATCTTCTACTGGAATAAAAGGTGAAATCCTTTTCACAATAATTCCATTTTGCTCCTATTTATCCTTGCCGATTGCCGATGTCTCATCGACAGTTTGTCGATACACCGCCATTTTGTAAGCGGCCGGTCCCGTGATAAGCGAGAGGTGAATGGTCTGTAAAACTATGCGAAGCCGCGTTTGCAATGTATTGAAACCAATTTTGCGACAAGCAGAATGGAAGGAAGGATATCTGGTTAAGTTGCCTAAGAAGGGAAATTTACAAGAGTGCACAAATTATAGAGGAATAATGTTACCATCAGTGCCAGGAAAAGTATTAAACAGGATTATCCTTGAGAGACTAAAAGAGTCCATAGACAAGAAACTGAGAGATGAACAAGCAGGTTTTCTTTATTCTGCTACCAGTCCTACACTGCAAAGTCTACTACTCTCATCATCCCACAGTAGCTAAGTTTATTTGGGTGAATGAGGTTGGATGAATTATCAGTGCCTTACTAAAGGACTTATTTTTAAAAATGGTGCTGCTTCAGGTCTTTTGAATCGTAGTCAGGATCACCAACTCCGTGACTCCTGGCTGAGAAGATGGGGTCTATCTCCAGGATTTATGTGGAGCACTCAACTCCCACACGCTCTTCTTCTCAAGTATGCAGCCACGATGTAACTTCGTGATATAACTTCGTGATATAACTTCGTGATATAACCTGAAAATGAAGGACAATCCCTTCCTGCCTTAATCAATTCACCCCTAAACAATATTAAAACTTACTGTGGTCAGGCATGTGGGCTAACAAGTTGCACAAGACCTTGAATTTCGTTGTCTATCATCGGTTTTCATGCCATAACTCTGTCTCTGGGTTCATCAATGCTTGGGTACCTCGTTCATGTTTGGCTTCCATACAATAATCAGGGCAAGTACAATACAGCATGTGACCTGTTGATTACTTCATTCTAACCTTCCCTATAAGTTTATTACATGATCTATGAACAGTGTTTCACTCCAGAAGAAAATACTACATTAAATCGCTTCTAACACTCACTGTCGTAAATTTGCAAACACTATACACCAATTTTTCAATTCGAACAAGCCTGCACTTACTACACACATTCTTACTTAGGTCAGCGTGACACAACACATCTCGTCGCTAGTTACACTTTCGAACAAATATGGCACACAAAGCCTGTTTACTTTACAGGTCAATTCTTTAACAAAGTATGCAAATAAAATTATCAATCTTACCCTCAGGTAAATAAGCTCACACACACTCAAGCTGACTGGCTGTAAATGGGTTCTTAGTCCTCGCTACCCGTCCAAACGGCAAAGGCTTGGTCTACAGACTTTTGGTATACGTCAGCTCAGTGTGATTTTTATGATTTCAATGGCGGAAAACTATAAAAGTTGGTTACTATTTATAGAACTACACCGAACCAATCAGAGGTGAGTCAAAAAGTTAATTTTTTTTGACTAGTAAATTATGCGATTCTAAGTGTGTCTGTATGATCTGACTAAAGTTGAAAATATTATATTTTTGTTATTTGTGGACCGATTTTAATTATCAAAAGTGATAACTAAACGGCCAATTATTCTCTATCGTTCTATATAGTTATCCCTGAGTTAATCATTTGCATTCAAATGTGGGTAATTTTTTTGTAATTAATTTGGGCCTTACACTGATGTGAAAATATCACTAAATTAAATTTTCTATTACCCTAAAATTTTATTATGAGGGAATCTCTATGTATATATGTTAAGCAATATCAGCGCTATAATTTGAGATATCACTTTCATTTTAAGTGTCTTTAGTTATTAAGAAATAAATTATCTACGTTCGGTCAAAAACACAAAATAGGTATTTATTTCTCGTCAACCAAAATTTTCTTATCACTACAAAATATGGAAACGATTTGATTGGTTGTTAAATTTTGTACTATGCTCTGCGATAATTTTTGGTGTGGGCGGTAACTTTTTACTTGCTTTCTTATAAAAATTCAAATCCGCTAGATAAATTGTTGGCGGTAACTTTGACTAGCCCCTTAGACAAATTTCAAATATTGTAGTTATTTATAGATGTGAAAAATACGATAGCTAGTTTTTGAGCGGGGAATTTTTGAGCGTGTTGTTATACAGATTCACTTCACTACACTTACACATTATTAGCTTAGGTACGCCCCTGATTTTTATCATTACAAATGGAATAAAATTATAGTTGAATTTTTTAAATTTTTTTGGCAGGAAGCAAAAGCTCCCCTAGATTATGAGGCCAAGGGCTGCAGCACGATCAGTCCATAGGTAAATCCGGCACTGCCTAAACTATTGACTTACAAAAGAGTTGATATCCTTTGTTGGAAGTGAGAACCACACAAAAACAGTAGGCTAATAAGTTGGCACAGAAGAAATCATTCTCTACTCAATAAGGATTAGCAATTTTTATTGGATTATTATAATTACAACTTAATGATCACGCTAACGTACCGTGAGCTGTAGATATAATAATTTATATTCAAGGGGTTAACTGACACCTAAAAATTATTTCAAGGGTTCCTTCAAGATAAAAAGGTTGAGGAAGGCTTCTGTATACATACATCCTTACATCTGCTGTAAATGTTAAGTTAGAGGCAGTGAACATTATAAATGTAATATAACAACATACATTTACAGTATCAAATTATTATTATTTTTTTTAAATTAATGAAGATAAACATTAGATTAAAGTAGTAAATAATAGATAGCTAGATAGATAGATAGATAGATAGATAGATAGATAGATAGATAGATAGATAGATAGATAGATAGATAGATAGATAGATAGATAGATAGATAGATAGATAGATAGATAGATTAGGGTTCCCATTCGTCCCGTTTTTCCCGGGACAGTCCCGTTTTTTGATAAATGTCCCGGTGTCCCGAATTTATTCCAAATGTCCCGCTTTTTAAGGGTCCTTCCTGAAAAAAAAAAATCTTTGGGTAACGGATTTTATTTCGTGTTTTAGTAGTGTTACTTTATCAATTTCCGGTTACAGTGGACCCTCGGTTTGAATCTCGAACAAAAATTCGAAAGTCGACCAAAACAGTGTTCAGTGAGCATCTACCAAATGATTTAATGCGTATTAGCATTATTATACAGTATTTTTATCGTTTTTCTTCCGCATAATGCCGAAACGTAAGTGCAGTATAAATGATAACATTACAAGAGAATTTCCCTTCATTAAAGGTGTAGATGAAAATGTGGAATGTACTTTATGCAGCTCTAAATTTTGCATTTCACATGGTGGTCGGTCAGACGTAGTCGACCACGTGACAACGAAAAAACATAAAGGTGCTGTTGAAAGTAAGGCTTCCAACAGCAGTATAAGTCATTTCTTAAATGCGAAAACCCAGAGTGAAAAGGAAATGGAAAAACAGTTATCATTGGCAGCTCAGGAAGCAACCTTCGCTTATCACACGGCGGTGCATAACCACAGCTTTAAGTCCATGGACTGCACAAAGGTGTCAGTGAAAAATGGTGTGAGATGTTCGCTCATTTTACAAAGCAGGATATAAATGCTGAGAACCTGAAATGCCTAGTTAGTTTTTGTTTGGCACTGCCAGGATCCAATGCAGCTGTTGAACGTGTTTTTTCGTTAATAAATGCGCTTTGGACAGAAAAAAAAACAGACTTAAAATTGAGACAGTGAAAGCTTTAACTATTATAAAGACCCATTTTAAGGATTTCTCTTGTGCTGAGTTCTATGTCCAAATATCAGAAGAAAAAAAACTTCTTGAACAGGCCCATAAATCTGATAAATATTCTGATGAATCTGAAATATAAACTTGACTATTGTGTATTTTTTAAAGGTGCGATTTTTCTAATTAGACTAAGTATGTTTGTAATTTAGAATTCTTTTTTAAAGTGGAAGTTGTGTTAGTTAATGTGTGTATTTTTATACCAGTATCTTATTTTAAGTGCAACATATAATATATAATAGATTTATTTGTGCTTTACCTTAATTTTTAACATGTCCCGTTTTTTTACAAAATGTCCCGGGTTTTTTAGGTAAAAATTTGGAAATGTCCCGGTTTTTAAACAAAACATTATGGGAACCCTAAGATAGATAGATAGATAGATAGATAGATAGATAGATAGATAGATAGATAGATAGATAGATAGATAGATAGATAGATAGATAGATAGATAGATAGATAGATAGATAGATAGATAGATAGATAGATAGATAGATAGATAGATAGATCAGTCTGCTTTGAATATTTCAGGGGAGTTTACTAAGGTAAGTTTATGTTTTTAAGGGAAAGAATTACACAAACATTAAAATATAAATTCAGAAGTAGTTTATTACTTATTTTAATCTATTAATAATTTAAATAACTTTTTTTTTCTTTTTCGCCGGACACTTTTATGTAGTTTGTGAGACATGTTTCATATTTTAAGTATAGTAATCGTATTGGCGTCTTATTATTTAAAAAAAGATACATTTTACAACAGCACGCTGCGTATTCAATGATTTTTTTATATATTCGCATATGTAACTTTTAATAGATAATCCTTACGCCTTGCGTGGTCCTTTCAAGTTTCTTTTGTTCGAACCGATGTACAGCGCGAATAACGCTGTGAAACCCAACGCCCTAATATCTGGCCTTTGGCTAGGATCATGCGATTACTTCTGATTTTACTGCCAGTCAGATAGTAACTAAGTTAGGACTTAAACATGGCTGGTTTGCCTTAGGCACCAGCTATGGTGGTGCTGCCATCCTTCAAATAAGTGAAGATTGGGAAACAGTGCACCATAGAACTGACAGTTGTGGCAGAACTGTCATAATTCAAATACAAAACAAACACAACAAACAAGACATACACACACTTATTAACATATACGCACCTGCAGTATACACTGACCAACCTAAATTTTATGACGGACTGTATGACACTATAGATAGGTATTACAAAGGAACCAAAATAGTGCTAGGAGGAAATTTTAATTGTGTTTTGACCAGTTTAGACAGTAGTTCCTTTGGCCCCGAATCACAGAGAAAGAAAATTCAGATACCCTTATCAATACGACACTTACAACCTATTCTTGACAAACATGACCTAGTAGACGTTTACAGAAAATTACAACCGCACACACAAGCTTTCACATTCCATGACAAGACAAACCCATATTTTAGACAGGCCTCAAGACTGGACAGGTTTTACGCATCAAATAGTTACAATACACACAAAACTTACCACATAAAAAATACGCTAAAATTTACAGATCATCAAGCAGTATACACAGTTTTAAGTACGGGACACACACATATAAAATTAAAGAGATCCCCGCATTGGAAATTCAACAATAACTTGCTAAAAAATACTTTCTTCACGGAAAATATAACACAACTCATTCAGGGTTACACACAGGATATTCCCAATAACAACATTGCAGAATATTGGGACCTGTTAAAAAACACAATAAGGGACAGAACACAGATTTTAGCAACAACAATACACAGGGCTTTTAGAAAAGAACAAGATATATTAGAAGATGCAATAAGGTTAACTAAACAGATAGATAAATCTAACCCACACATTCACACTTTAGAAGAGCAATTAGACCTTTACAAACAACACACATACCAAGGGGCTCTACTTAGGACAAAATTAAATACTATTACACAAGAAATACCCAGTAGACAGTATTTACAGATAGAACAAAATGTACAAAGCAGTAGACAGATTCACGAAATAGCAGACATGAATGGGCAACAGCAGACAGAGGATACTAGTATTAGACACGCTTTTTTTTTTAATACTACACAAAATTATACACTAAAGAACAAACCAACGTAGACACACAGGATAAATTTCTACACTACACAAAGCGTTTGAGTGAAGATGAGAGCAAGAAATTAGATGAAATTTTAACTTTGGAAAACTTAAGAGAAGCTATCAGCACCTTCCAAAAAAATAAATCACCCGGGCCAGACGGGTTGACCGCGGAATTTTACTTTTTCTTTTTCCCGATTTTAGGCCCCTTATTAATTAAAGTATTCGAAGAAGCCTTCCAGAAAGGAGAGCTTCCAAATAGTTTAAACGAATCTTTCATAACGTTAATTTCTAAAGATAATGCTGACAAAAAGTCAATCAAAAATTACAGGCCTATTTCTCTTCTAAATACTGATTATAAAATCCTGGCCAAGGCTCTCACTCTGAAGCTCAAACCGTTTATGCAACGAATGATACATGAAGATCAACAATTCAGTGTACATGGTAGAAACATTTGTAGACACACACACTTTATAAGAGATTTGATAACATACACGCATGATAGACAGTGTCAAAGTGCAATATTATCATTAGATCAGGAGAAAGCCTTTGACAGAGTATCGCATTCTTTCTTACATAAAACTTTACAAGCAAACAACATTGGGGAATATTTTAGAACATGGTTAGAAATCTTATACAAAAAACCTCACAGTATAATATTAATTAACCACAGTTTAACTGACCCTGTTAGACTGTCAAGATCAGTGAGACAGGGGTGTCTTTTATCGCCCCTTTTATACGTATTAACACTAGAACCAGTTCTAGAAAAGATAAGGCAAGACGTAAACATCACGGGAACTTTTGTTCCTGGTAGAGGAGAAAGGAAATTATTGGCGTATGCTGATGATACAATATTTCTTCCAGGAACAATAGATTCTATAAAAAAAACATATTGGAAGTCTTTACAGAGTTTGGATACGCTAACGAATCCAAACTAAATGTTCAGAAATCTAGTATAATGGGATTAGGCAGATGGGCAAATAAAACAGATTTCCCTTTTCAGTTAACGCAAGTTAACAGAATCAAAATTTATGGAATAAATTATTCCTGTAACCCTCATGGCCCCAATACAGATACATGGGTAAAGTTATTAGAAAAAATCCAAAACATGTTAGAAAAATATAAATACAAGACAGCTACTATTTTTGGAAGAAGCATCATAGTGAACTGTTTCATTATGCCTAAAATAATATATGTAGCAAATATACAGATAGTCCCCAAAAAGATTGTGACAAAAATGAACAAGCTAATTAGGCCTTTCATTTTTAGGAGCACTATAGCTAGTATTAAGCGCCAAACACTAATACAACCAAAAAACAAAGGGGGGATAGCCCTACAAGATATTAACACTAAAATTAAAGCCTTAAGGATTAGATACATAGGGGAGATCATTAAATACCCAGACCTTTACCCAATAGCGCATTACTATATGGGGATTAGGTTAACTAAATTTTGTCAACTTGATAATAATAAACCTCACTCTTTCGGCACCCCACCACCTTTTTATAGAATATGTTTACAAAATTTAAAACGGAATGAACATTTAATAAAGCAAGACACCAAACTCATATACAAACTATTAGTTGCGGCACAGGAACCCTATTTAGGTACACGGATAAAACGAGGGTACAACCTTTTCATAACAGACTACACGCAAAGCTTCACAAACATTCATGCATTATAAGTTAAGCCACAAGCCAAACAAGTCACATACAGGTTACTGTACAGTTTAACACCTATTGTGAGTGAGCGATCGGCAAAAAAAGCTGGCAAAGCGCCACCAAAGTGTAAACTGTGCAGTAGCAACACAATAGAAACAGAGGACCACTTGTTTTACACATGTAAAACAGTGGCCCCCACCCTAAACAAACTAAGAACACTGATAGCTTCCAAGACACCGAAATTACTCAACATGTACCAAGCGGTCATGTTGAATACTTTACCGACGTTACCGAGACAGACGGAGCTTATACTCCTAACCCTATTAGCAGAATTCAGATACTTAGTATGGATGTGTAGGAACAGAGCTGTACATGACGGTATACATTACGATAGTAGAATATTTACTCAAATATACGAACAGATAACACAAGACACAACAAGACAACTTTAAAAATTTATCGACCCTTGGGTCGTCATGCAAAGTAATATAGCTTTGCTTGTAAATATTTCACAATGTAAATATCCTTCACCCTTTTAAGTTTATACTATATAATGTTAAAGAATTTGCTTGGTAATAATTTTGTAATAATATTTTGCACATTGGTTATGCATTTGTTGTACTGCTATTTTAGGGGTGGGGATGGGGGGGGAAGGGAAGTTTTTCATATCTTATATTATGAAACAATTTTAGAGTGGAAAAATTTTGCTTTGTGGTAATATTATGTTTGTTTGGAATTTTTGATATGATGAGTAATTTTGTTGAGTGTTTGATATTGATTTGTTTGTATTGAGGGATGGGGGGAGGGGGGGGGGTAGGATAACTATATATATTTTATATCTTACATCATGTTAAACTCTTGTAAATAACATTGATGGTGTTTGTAATCACGACCTGAATAAAGGTTTAAAAAAAAAAAAAGTCTAGACACAGTGACCGGTACAGTGACATTCATGTGTCATTAGGTCCCTTGTGTGAGAACACAGAGGATCACTACAGTGACACAGTTTGTCATTGGGTCTTCTTGTGTTGGGACATGTGGTCTTGACCAGAGCCGGGTTTGGGGTGGGTGCAAATGCGACCTCATGCGAGGAAAAAATATGCGACCTCATGCGAGGGGGAAAAAAAAAAATTTTGTTCGAACCCCCTTCTGACTTTTTGGTTATACACACGTGTGTATCTGCGCAAGTGCAGTTCTTTAACACAACTACAAACCAACTTTAACCCCTTTAATCCGATGATTTTAATTTATCATGCTTATTGCTTTGTACTCTCTCATTAGTTTTTTCTAAGGGTGCGAATGGAAGTTTTGGAATGCATGAAAGGTTTTCTATATGAAATTTCAAAATTTCTATGAATGTAACATGTACACGATTTTGTAAACTGATTTGAAAAGCAAATACAGTTCACTTTAAAAAAAAAATCATTAATAAATTTACTAGATACCTTCGATAAATTTAGCAAAACTAGCGGTTCAAAGATCAACATTAAAAAATCACAAATAATGGGCATGGGACATTAGGCAAACAAAACAGACTTTCCCCTGCAGCTAGCACAAACTAACAATATGAAAGTATATGGAATAAATTTCATGTCTATACCATATAAAACAAACAAAGGAATGTGGAAAAATATAATCATAAAAACTGAAAATAAATTAGAATGTTACAAATATAAAAACGCTACAATCTTTGGTAGGGGCATTATAGTAAACACGTATGTTATCCCTAAGCTACTATATATATGCAATATTTTTGAACCCTCCAAAAAGAATTATAATAAAAATAAATTCTGTAATCAGACATTTTATCTTCCGTCACACAATACATAACATAAAACACAAAACATTAATACAGGATAAAGTAAGAGGAGGAATATCCCTACAGGATATATCTACCAAAATTCAAGCTATAAGGATCAAACTTATAAGTAGTATAATAAACGAACCACAGGGATATCTCTTAGCACATTACTATGTTGGACTATCATTAGCAAAATTATGTAAGTTTAACAATACAGTACCGCACCATTCCGGAGTCTTACAAAATTTCTATAAACAATGCGTCGCATGCATACAAGGAAATGAAACAATAATACACCGAACAACCAAAGAGATATATCAAAATTTAGTGTTAGCACAGGAACCTCCGCTTTAGCAAAGAATAAAAAAAGGATAAACGAGGGGCGTTCAGAAAGTAATGCACCACATCGTTTTTCTCAGGAGCTGTTTATTCAAAAAGCATGAAATTTATACACAATATGCATGGATATGTCATGTAAACATCGGTATTATTCAACATAATCCCCATCAACTTGTACGGCTTTATGCCAGCGCAAAACAAGTGCATGTATTCCTAGCCCGTACCAGATATTGTCTTGATCATGTAGCCATTTCTTCGCTGCATGAATCACTCCTTCATCATCTTCAAACCTTGTCCCACGGTGTGCATCTTTAAGTGGACCAAATAGATGAAAATCAGAGGGTGCCAAATCGGGTTTATAGCGTGGATGGGGTAGAACAGTCCAACCCAATTTGGTGATTGCTTCCCGTGTTGCCAGACTTGTGTGAGGTTGATCATTGTCGTGAAGGAGAAGCAGGTCTGCTGTATTCTTGTGCGGCCAAACTCTGCGAAAACGTTGATTGAGTTTTTTCAATGTCTTAATGTAAGCTTGCGAATTGATTGTCTCTCCTCTTGGCATAACGTCCACAAGAATCACGCCTTCAATGTCCCAAAAGACAGTGATCATGACCTTTCCAGCTGAAGGAATTGTCTTGAATTTCTTTCTTCATGGTGATTGCGGATGATGCCACTCCATTGACTGTCTTTTTGTCTCAGGTTCAAAATGATGTGCCCAGGTTTCGTCACATGTAACGATCTTAGCCAAAAAGTTCTCTCCATCAGCATTGAAACGCTCCAACAATTCAGAAGAAATTGCTTTCCTTTGCAATCGGTGGTCATTTGTGAGACTTAGAGGAACCCATCTTGCGCAAACCTTAGAAAATCCGAGTTTTTATAACTGCATTTGCACTACCAATGCTGACTGACAGCTGTAAGGCCAATTGTTGAGTAGTGATTCGCCTATCAGTAACAATAATGCCCTCAGCTCATTTCAACATTTCTGCGTTGGTGGCTGTGGCAGGACGTCCACAGCGCGGCCGATCAAGCAACTCCGTATCTCCACTTCCTGATTCTTTGATTCTCTGAACCCAGCGACTGACTGTACTCCTGTCGACTGCAAAACTTCCATACACATCACATAGACGATTGTGAATGTTCACAACAGTTTCCTTTTCTGCAACGAGAAATTCTATCACAATTCGCTGCTTATAACGCAAGTTGCTAACACGCTCCATTTCAACGGTTTAGGGCAGCCGTATTATTTGGCCCGTTGCGGTGCAATTTGGTGCACACAATTGGCATATGCCATATTTGAAGTGTGCAAAATTTCATGCTTTTATCTTCATTATTAGCTGAGAAAAACGATGTGGTGCATTACTTTCTGAACGCCCCTCGTAAATATGGTGTATCAGACTACTCGCAGGTTTTCACTCATTTACAAAAGACAAACACATCACCAAGGGTGAAAGAAATAACTTATAGATTATTATTTAACTCAACACCAATCATGTGTAGAGAAAGAAAAACAAATTACGGTTTTAATAAAATGTAAACTCTGTAGACTAAAAATCATGGAGACAGAAGAACACATTCTCTTTTCATGCGATACAGTTACAGATGCGAAAGGCAAGAAAAGCTTTCATTGCTCTGGGAAATATATAGACACCACAATAAATCAAATCCAACACAAAAATAAGAATCTTCAACTAGACTTCAAGTCAATCCTGTTGTATGGCTGTGAAACATGGAGAACACAAACAACAATCAAGAAGTTACAGACTTTCATAAATGGCGCATGCGTATAACAGCAGGATTGAAATGGTAGGACACGTGGACCACTTCGATCTGACGACAAGAATCAGACAACTGTCAGTGGAACAAGAATCAGACAACTGTCAGTGGAACAAGAATCAGACAACTGTCAGTGGAACAAGAATCAGATAACTGTCAGTGGAACAAGAATCAGACAACTGTCAGTGAAACAAGAATCAGACAACTGTCAGTAGAACAAGAATCAGACAACTGTCAGTGGAACAAGAATCAGACAACTGTCAGTAGAACAAGAATCAGACAACTGTCAGTAGAACAAGAATCAGACAACTGTCAGTGGAACAAGAATCAGACAACTGTCAGTGGAACAAGAATCAGACAACTGTCAGTGGAACAAGAATCAGACAACTGTCAGTGGAACAAGAATCAGACAACTGTCAGTGGAACAAGAATCAGACAACTGTCAGTAGAACAAGAATCAGACAACTGTCAGTAGAACAAGAATCAGACAACTGTCAGTAGAACAAGAATCAGACAACTGTCAATAGAACAAGAATCAGACAACTGTCAGTGGAACAAGAATCAGACAACTGTCAGTAGAACAAGAATCAGACAACCGTCAGTGGAACAAGAATCAGACAACTGTCAGTGGAACAAGAATCAGACAACTGTCAGTAGAACAAGAATCAGACAACTGTCAGTAGACCAAGAATCAGACAACTGTCAGTGGAACAAGAATCAGACAACTGTCAGTGGAACAAGAATCAGACAACTGTCAGTAGAACAAGAATCAGACAACTGTCAGTAGAACAAGAATCAGACAACTGTCAGTAGAACAAGAATCAGACAACTGTCATTGGAACAAGAATCAGACAACTGTCAGTAGAACAAGAATCAGACAACTGTCAGTGGAACAAGAATCAGACAACTGTCAGTAGAACAAGAATCAGACAACTGTCAGTGGAACAAGAGATGTGAAAAAGACGCGAATGATAGACATGACACACATTAGGGAAACCTGTTGATTATATTCCAAGCCTTCCTTGTTCTGGATTGCCCAGGGTAAAAGAGGTTGACCAAAAATACACGGAGAAGAGAACTGGAGACAGAAATGAACGGCATAACGAAGACATTGAGCCATATTGATCTTCCAGCAAGGAACAGAACTCGGCATGAGTTTGTTGAAGGTAGGATAATAATAACCGTGACGATGGTTCTTACTGTTTGTTACGCATGTTTATATGAATGATATGGTGTGTGCAGAAAGTTCGTCCTATGTGGTATTACCAAACGTCCTTTGCTGCCATTATGCTTAGTAGATGGTGACATAACTGTTTAGTAATCTGGAATTGATTGCTTTGATTGGAGAGAAGTTTAATGACCATATTAAAGCCACGTTCCACCAACAATTTTGTTGGAAGAAGCATACAAGAAGCATGTAAACCACTGTCTTTACTCTAGAACAGCGAGATGAAATGTGTTCTGTACTCAAAAATTTTGGTAGACTATCGTAAATAAACAAACAACGTGCTTAGAGAAACCCATATTCATTGCCCTTGCCTTTTAAGCCCTCTTAGGTAATCCCACCCCCTCCACGGGGGACGAACACCCTAACTCTGGGAAACAAATGATCTATATTTGAGAAAATGTTATTTAATAATGTGACTTCGGTTCGGTATTAAATACACGTTGTCCATATTCTGTTTTGTACAAAACACGTTTATGTTAGGTGTGTTATAATGTGTTTCTGATCATCTCCTTTCTAAAATATCTGGCGTGTCTCGACCTTCCCCCCACCCTCCATTCCTCCCTAGAAGTCGGGTCGGCATGCACACCTAGTTAAGAAACACTGAACTAATGAATATGGGCAGATGTGGTTTCATCACGTGATGAGTTAAGGCAGTTCAAATATCTCACGTAGGTGAGACTGTTTGTAAAGGCCCAGGGCGAGCAGCCTCTATCTAGAGTCTAGAGCAGAGTTGTCCAACCTACGGCCCTCAGGTCAGAATCTTGCCCGCAAAGGGGCTCGATCTGGCCGACCAATCACTTTGAAAATAATTTCAGTCCAAGCAGAAAAATACTAGAACTCCAACAAAGTTAGTTAAATTCCAAGCACAGCACAGAAATATTTCAGATATTTCCCCTTTAAAATTAAAAAAAAAAAAAAAAAATTACGCCATCTATACGTGTAAGAAATGGAAAATTGATATTGAATGTTCTTTTTTTTCAAAGTTAGTTGTATAAAGTTCATTCTTTTTTTTTTAGTACAGTGGGTGTGTTTTATGTATCTAATTTGTCAAGAAACCTTAGCGGTATTCATAGAATACAATATTAATAGATACTATAGCCCCAAACAATCGACTCAGTATGATGGTCTCATCGGTCATATGCTGAGGAAAGTGATTTAACCAATCGGGCACTTCGGACCAGAAAAAAATACACCTAGAAAATGAAGTAAAAAATGTACAGTGAAAGAGTGATATGTGGTGAAAAAGAGACACACGCAAACATAGAAACTGATACCAGATGAGAAAGATACACGCACAGAAAGTGAGATGAGAATGAGAAAGACACACACACACATACATACAGAAAGTGAGATGAGAATGAGAAACACACACACATACATACACATACATAATACACACACATATATAATACACACAAAGACAGTGAGATGGGAATGAGAAAGGCACAGACATAGACATACACACACAGAAAGTGAAATGAGAATGAGAAAGACACACACACACATACATACACACATAATACACACATATATAATACGCACACAGAAAGTGAGATGAGAATGAGAAAGACACATATAATACACACACATATATAAATACACAAAAAAAAGTGAGATGAGAATGAGAAAGACACACACACACACACACATACATACAATCACATAATACACACAAATATATAAATACACACACAGAAAGTGAGATGAGAATGAGAAAGACACACATATAATACACACACATATATAAATACAAGAAGTTTAGATCGTCATTGCAGGATGTAAAGGTATATAGAGGAGCAGATGTGGCATCAGATCACCACCTTCTGATAGCCAAAGTAAAAATGAAACTCAAGAGATATGCAACAATGCAAAATTATAGACAACAATTTAATGTAGGACATCTAAGAAATCAAGAAACAAGAGACAAATTTGCGGTCACAGTATCCAACAAATTCCAAGTGCTCCAACAGCTGGAAGGTGTAGAGAATACAGAAGACTATTGGCAGCAGGTCAAAACGGTATGGAATGAGACATGTGAAGAAATACTGGGGAAAAGGGAACGACAACAAAAAGCATGGATAACAACAGAAACCATCAATAAGATAAAAGACAGGAAAAACAAGAAAGCAAATTTAAACACAAGCAAAACCAGAAGTTCCAAATTCAAGGTTCAAGAAGTGTACACAGAAGCAAACAAAGAAGTAAAAAGAAGTATCAAAAGAGACAAGAGGAAGTATATTGTGGAGTTGGCAAAAGAGGCAGAAGATGCTGCAGCCAAAGGAAATATGAGAGAACTGTATAGCAGCATAAAGAAGCTAACAGGGAAATACAAGCAAACAAGTTGTCTCATAAAAGACAAGAATGGAAAACTGCTCAGCAATATACAAGAGCAAATGAAGAGGTGGACAGAATATTTTGAGGACCTTCTCAATAGACCAGCTCCACAAAACCTCCCGGACATCCAGCCAACAGAAGAAGAGCTACAAATTAACGGTGAAAGACCAACAAAGGAAGAAATAAAGAAAGCCATAAAGCTTCTAAGAGATGGAAAAGCGTCTGGACCTGATGGCATTCCAGCAGAGGCCATCAAAGCAGATATCGACACGGCTGCAGAGATGTTATATAAATTACTTGGTAAAGTCTGGGAAAAGGAAAAAATACCAGCAGAATGGAAGGAAGGATATCTGGTTAAGTTGCCTAAGAAGGGAAATTTACAAGAGTGCACACATTATAGAGGAATAATGTTACTATCAGTGCCAGGAAAAGAATTAAACAGGATTATCCTTGAGAGACTAAAAGAGTCCATAGACAAGAAACTGAGAGATGAACAAGCAGGTTTTCGACAAAACAGATCATGTACAGACCAGATAGCCACTTTGAGAATAATAGTTGAGCAAAGTCTGGAATGGAATTCACCACTATACATTGGATTTGTGGACTATGAAAAGGCATTTGACAGTGTAGACAGAGAATCACTTTGGAAATTGTTAAGGCATTATGGAGTTCCGCTGAAGATCATAAATTTAATAAAGAAAACATATGAAGGCATGACATGCAGAGTTCTTCACGAAAGGCAGTTTATGGAACCGTTTGGGATAAGAACAGGAGTGCGACAAGGATGCCTCTTGTCTCCATTTCTTTTCTTGCTGGCAATAACTGGGTTATGAGATCATCGACAACACACAACAGAAATGGAATCCAGTGGACTCTGATTAAGCAGTTGGATGATCTGGATTTTGCTGATGACTTGGCTCTTCTGTCCCATAACCGTAATCAGATGCAGGACAAATTGAAAACACTCGATGAGAGGTCACATCAATTGGGTCTGAAAATACACAGGGAAAAGACAAAAATAATGAGAATAAATGCAGGTAATGTTAAGAGGGTTGAACTTGAAGAAACACTAATACAAGATGTAGAATCGTACACATATCTTGGCAGTAATATAGACAAAGTTGGAGGGACAGACAGCGATATCAAAATAAGAATACAAAAGGCAAGAGGAGCCTTCATTGCATTGGGAAATATATGGAGATCAAGAGAAATCGGATCCAACACGAAAATAAGAATCTTCAACTCAAATGTGAAGTCAGTCCTATTATATGGCTCTGAGACATGGAGAACAACAAAGACAACAACCAAAAAGCTACAAACTTTCATAAATGGGTGCTTGCGTAGAATAGAAGGACTAAAATGGTATGACAAGGTTACCAACGTGGAACTGATGATAAGAACTAGACAAGTGCCAGTGGAACAAGAGATGAGAAGAAGACAATGGCGATGAATTGGACACACACTGAGGAGACCTGTTGATAGCATTACAAGATAGTCCTTGTTCTGGAACCCCCAGGGCAAGAGAGGCGGAGGTAGACCAAGAAGCACATGGAGAAGAGAGCTGGAAACAGAGGTGAAAATGATGAAGAGAACGTGGAAAGAACTCGAGATGATGGCACGTGACAGGAGGACTTGGCATGTGTTTGTTGAAGGCCTATGCTCCTTTGGGAGTGGAGGATTATGAGATACAGACTCTAAACACAATTTTGTACTGAAGAATGGGGTATTAGTGAGAGTTATACGAGATACTGATTCATCCGTACGGTCTCAAATTTTATTACCTTCTTCAATGAGAGCTCGTATTTTGCGTCATGCTCACGACTCTTAATGTGCAGGTCATATGGGTTTTTCACGAACCAAATCTAGAGTGCTATCTGCATTCTATTGGCCAGGTGTTCATAGAGATGTGAATATCTACTGCCGCTCTTGTGTGACATGTCAAGAAGTTAAAGTTCGTGATCCATACCACGCAGCTCCTATTCAAGCTGCTGACATTCCAATTAGACCATTTGAGAAAATGGCAATTGACATTGTTGGTCCTATTCAACCTTCTGCTAGAGGACATACACATATTCTCACTTGTATTGATATGTGTACTCGTTGGCCTGAGGCCATACCTCTAAAGAATACTTCATATGCTAGTGTCGCAGATGCACTATAGGTGATTTTTTCACGTTTAGGTTTTCCTCGTAAGATATTGTCAGACCAGGGTGTTCAGTTTATATCTGACGAAATGTCTCAGGTCATGTCTATGTTGCATATTGATAGATCTCTCAGTTCAATCTACCACGCCATGTCGAACGGTTTAATTGAGCGTCAGAATAGGACACTCAAACAACTATTGGGGAAGATTACTGAGGATCATCCTCAAGATTGGGACAGAGATCTCCCTGCTGCACTTTTTGCGTATCGAGAAGTTCATAATGAAACCACTGGCTTCTCACCATTTCAGCTCGTCTTCGGTGTTCAACCTCGTGGACCTATGTCGTTACTTTACGACTTACTCACCGAGGAGAATATCTCAAATGACACTCAATCCTCTTATGAGTATGTGATTGCTTTGAGGAAGAGGATAATAGATGCATGTAGGTTAGCTACCATATCATCAGAATTGGCAAAAGAAAAAGCTCGACTTTTTGCTAATAGGTATCGACGTCTTCGCCAGCTTTTTCCTGGTGACGAGGCTTATGTATTACTGCCTCGTAAAGACAATCTTCTACTTTTTGCTTGGTGTTACGACAGGGTTTATGATGTTAGCCACTTTGATAATGGGCTCTGTTAAAGTTACGCATTAAGGGGTTTAAAATGCTATTAATATATATTATGTTTCGCGCTTCACGGTAATTGATAGATTTCTGATGACGTGTTGCGTTGGTATGCTAACACGTGACGACATTATAATTGTACCCTTTGTATTCTGGATTTCGTCCTAGACGGACGCGATTTTGCAACGCTCACATTCATGATAGTAATTGTGTAGAGGATTTTCTCTATTATATGGCACCAGGGTCTGCCTATTGGATATGGATACAATTTACGTCTCATTTTTGATGAAGTGGAATATTCTTCAGATCGGATATAATGTACAGGGAGCAATTTAGATTAAGAAGTATCCAAAATCATATTGATCGCTTAACTCTAGCTATTCGCTACCGGATTGCCGATCCACGGAATCACGTGTAAACAGCCTGACGTTATGACGACTTACTGATGTAAACTCAAGAGACGGATTATTTGATTTATTTGATGATTATCAATGTCTTGTTGGATTCAGGCTGAATAAATGTACTATATGGACTCTTACCACAGCGGCCTTTTCAATTAAATGCTATTGAAGTGTTTTACCAGTTTTGCTCACCATTTGCCATTACCACCAAAGCACGATGCGCTCTAAACATAGAGACTTAATTTTAAACAGAGAACCTAAATAGTAGATGACCAGAGCTAACGAACATTTACTAAGAAATCAATAAAGCAGGAATTATGTCAAAACGACGTTGCCGCACGAACTGAAGTCACCAGCTAGAAAAGTGCGGTAATAGAAAAGTGGCAGCCATCGCGGGGAACGAAACATTTTTTCTTATTCTTGCCTAAATGAGATCAAATTTAATTTAAAAAGGACAAAAAGTTTGCATTGCCAAAGAATGTTTACGATTGTAGAAGCTCACGTGACTTGTAAATTATGACGATGTACGCATAACAACTCAAGGGCAACACAACGTCATCAATCTGTGTGCAAGATGAAAGTCAAAAGTCAAGACCGTTTGAAATCTTGTCGAACGTCAACCCAAGAGCTATAAATGGATCCAGAAGAGAACCAGTACTTGCGAACATTCAATACTAGCTTCAAGAAACACATATCTGTACCGTTGGTGCATGCCAGCACTGTTCGGGGGAAATTATCGAACTCAAAAAGCTAAGTACCCGTTTGTGGTTCAGTAAAGCAAACCGTGGTCCATTTTATTTAGTAGACATACCTGGCTCATGCATTTTACATGTATTTATATTACATTTGTATGTTTGTGTTATATGTTTAAGTGGGTTTGGTTGGCGGAAATCAGCACTGATGTTACGTCGCTTCGGCTGACCGCAACAGTTCTGATCGTTCCTAGAGATGATTGAATTGTTGCAATTTCTGTACAAGAGATCCCCAAATAAATTACATGGGAACTATCTGCTTGTAATTGCAAAAATTCAACATTAGGTGATAGTTGTAAAGTGATGTGATATCTGGTGTATTTTTCTGTACTAAGTTTCAGATTTATTCATTTTTCGTCGTTGTTTGTAAGCTATTACGTCCATTCTCAACCCTCCTATCGTTTATTTTATAATTATTACATATTTGTCAGTTATAGAGTCCTGTGACGTCACCGTTTATAGTGTACGTGCTTTGACCTAGATTTGGTTCAACCTTGACTCTACTTGAGTACTTCCGATTGTTATATTTTGTTCGTATAATCATTTTTATGTCTGCATTTGTCAATTGTGATGTGCTATTGTCTTGTAAAATTTTAGTTTATTGTTTCTTTTGTATTTCTTAATTAATAATTGATATTGTAATGATAATAACTTAAATTAAGTGTAGGAAAATAATAATATAAAAACATTTTTGATTATGTTTGAAAAAAAAATACTTGACTGAATAATTGCAACAAATTGCACTAGTAGTCCAAGTCACTATTAGTTGTTCATCATGACTATGGCATGATGGTATAATATATTGATAAATAACTATAAATTTATATCTTGCCTTGATTATATTAGGTGTTGAGAGCGCATCATGGGGCAAAGCGATTTATAAAGGTGTTTTGGGAGAGATCGCTCTGCACCAAGATGTGCCTCACCAGAACACAGAATAACTATGATTTGGAATGTAACTACACACGGTTACGAGGCATGACGTAGTGTGCATTCTACTTGTGGGCTTGGACCCGAGTGGACAGTGTTGGCTTGTGTGGCGTAGTCCACTTATCTAAGTGTAGCGAAGTCTACTTAAAAGGTGTCTATATGATTCAGATTTCGATGTAGAAATCAAGTGTACTGTGAATTCATTATGGGACAAACCCATCTTATTTGGATGTGTTAAATTCAGGGTAAGATTTAATCTCGATTAGCCAAAGGAGATATTTGACCACAGGTCAAGGTTATATAACCGTTATGAAGGGATATGAATATCCACGAAAATACATTTGATTGCCGACTAAATGAAAATGTGCAAGAAGGCACGGAATTGAAATAATATGGACATGAAAGGAAGAAAAAATATAAAGAGAAACTCCTAAGAATAAAATAAACGGAGGAAAGTATGGAATATGCTATCTAAGCACGTAGAGATAGGTCTTGATATCATGAAGAATTTTCAGATGTGTGGACTCATGTATAAATAATATATGGAAGGCAAGAATCGATATTTAAATGAGGATGTCAGACTTTATTAGAGCAATGTGTCGCTCATGCAAGTTTATATGTTAAATAAAATGGAAAGTCGTATAAAACAGAATTCGTTGAGGAATGATTCAGTTTGAATTATAAGTTTGAATATCTATAAACAGTGAACACTTTCTGACAGGTAGTTCGATAAAACGAATCTGAGTACAAAGCAGAACGAATACCTATAAAGGTTGAGGCCAGAGTTTTGGTGACTATATTTCTACAAAAATAGTAATCCCTAGACAACATACAGATAACGAAGGAAAGGCTCTTAACATTAGGCATATTGAAGGGTATTTAGTACACTGTTCTAGATATAGTACTGCTTTGGCCACTGGACACATATAAATAATTGAATACATTATATTGTTGATTAATACATATTATTGATTAAATAAGTAGATTATTAACTTCAAGATGTTTACTCTAGATTATTTTGTAAAGCTTGGGGAAGCAATTTGAGAAACACTTAAAGAATTTGATTATTATTTGATTGACTCGGGGAGTCATATATATAGTTACTATGGATATTTTGTATCGTTTTCTCCGTGAGGGAGACGGATTACGGTTATACGGGGCAAGCTGTCAGGAATATGCCATAGAACATTTCTTAATTCAAATGAGCCAGGATCTTAAGTGGTTTGCTTTTCATGTGTGTGAATATAGTTCTTCACAGGAGAAAGCAGTGAGACTTGCTAACTTATTATCTACTATTTTTTATGATGATGAAAGAATGACTACTCAGGACGGTAGTGGTATTGAGTTGAATGAATTGAAGAAAACCATAACGAAGCATAAGGGTAGGGAGATTACCCCTTACTAATGAGTGATACAGCAAAAAAGGGGAATATGAGAAGAAGTTGTCAGCAATGGATTTGATAATGCTGTATTGAAAAATAAAGTGACCGTGTTGATGGAAGATAATAAAAAATTGGATGAAGTTTCTCTTAGTCAGAAGAAAGAGTTAGAGGATGAGGTGACCTCACTGAAACAGATGTTGGATGACCAAATAAGTAAGGTGAACTCTTCCACGCATGACTTGGCATTATTGCGTGAAGAAAATGATAATTTTATTATTGAATCTCAGAGAAGTAATGAGACAGTTAGGGATTTGTTTGATAATTTGAAATCAAAATGTGATAAGTTGAGGTCCGATCATGAATCTTTGATTTCGGAGTATGTTAAATTTAAATTAGAAGGTAAAAAAGGGAGATTGAATCCCACAAGGACAATATTGTATCAAACTTGAGTGATGATTGTCTAACTGATGACAGGGTGACTGCATTAGAAGCGTTACTCCTGAATGAGAAACAGAGATATTCTGGGAGCCGCGCTAGCGTAGTGGTTACAACACCGCTCTGGCGACCGGGTGATACAGGATCAAACCCGGGCGACGGCATTTGAGGATTTTTCGTCGACCGGGATTTGGACTGGATTAACTCGAGACCTGGCGAGGACATTTGAAGGAGTGTCGTCGACCAGGAACTGGCGGCTCCTGAGCCGACCCAACTGCAATGGGTACCTCCGAAATCGGCGAGTATTTGCCTGAATGGCGAGGGACACCTGTCTCTGTACAAGAAATAAAGGGATACTCACGTAAAATCAATGTCAGGTTAGACATAAATAATAACCTGAGATTTCGCCTCGAGTATTAGCGGGTGTACGCAAAAAAAAAAAAAAAAAGAGATATTCTGAGCTGGAAAAGAAAATGCAACAACAGATTAATGCACTTTCAACTAAAATGGACACAGTAGATTCCTTGCTTATTGGTGAGAAGAAATTAGTTATTGATTTCAAGAAGATAAATAAAAGACAGAGGAACGAAATTTCTTTAAAGGATGTTGAAATTGGTAGACTAAGGAAAAGAGTAGATGGTCTACTAGATGTTGTGTTGGACAAAATGATATTGTCACACGGCAATTATGATAGGCCTAGGTTGCGACCTGCTTTAAGTACTAAGGGCGATATTAAGGTTTCAACACAACCAGTAAAGGTTAAGAAATCATTCCGGGGAGATATACCTTTCCTCGAAAGAATAATACTGCCGATTCGGGCAATACGTCCTGGCGACAGGATCTCAGTGAGACTAATCTTAAGAAAACTGTTGAGGTAGTCAACAGTAAAGATGACTTTACTGAAAAGAGAAATAATGTTACGGTTAACATGAACCTGCATAATAAAATGAAGACAAATCAATCTGTTAACAAAGTACTACCTTTGCCTAACAAGCAGTCATATACGACATGCATGAAACCTACTGCCTTATATACTGATAGCTATCATCCTAAGTTCAATCAGGATGATACATCAGATAATAAGAATACTATGTGTATGAAAAAAGGAAAAGTCAATTATTCTTATATGACTAGAAATACATATCTTCATTGTTCACAGTTTCGTGACAATGAGACTACCTATATTGGAAAAGGTGCATATTCTCGCACCATTCTAGTGCGTAATCTGCCACAAGGTACTACATGGCAGGCAATTGGGAATTTCTTTAATTATACAGCAAACGTTAAGTTTGTTCGTCTTCTGCCATCATTCAATGGTCAGAATAGTGAGGCGTTGGTTACCTTCTGTAACAATAGAGACGCTCGTTTCGTTATGGAGCGTGACAATAGTGTTTACTTTCATCACCATTCTCTCAGGCTACAATTGGTACCCGATTCTGCTTCGCGCAGATATTAGCCTATTGATACTTGGTGTTATCATCTCATGTCTTTGATGATTCAGCATAATCAGTCATCATTCCTTTTCTGTCCTAGTCATCTATACTGAAGCACATTAAAAACGCACCACCTGTAAAATTCAGGAACAGAGTGTGAAATGTAAATATAAGTGTTTACAAGTTTACATATTTGGAATCTTTATTCATTTTCCTATGAATCCATGCTGGTCATTAATTTGTACATTTGATTGTTATGAAATTCATTACATTCTGTGCAGGCAAGGGAGGAAACCAAAAATGCAACCAATAACAAAATTCATTCACACTATCCTCAGTATCTGGTATGTCCACCGTGTGCTTGCAAACAAGCTTGGCAGCGGTTCCGCATGGAACGCACAAGTCTCTGAAGGAAATTCCGGGGAATCAAGTCCCATTCACGTGTAAGAGCAGCTTCGAGCTGTTGCAAATTAGCTGGAGAACCTTGCCTGTAGACTCTGCGTCCAAGCTCGTCCCACAGATGTTCTTTAGGGGACATGTCTGGTGATAGGGCAGGCCAATCAATCGTCACAATGTTCTGCTGCTGTAGATATTGCTGCGTAATGCATGCGGTGTGCGCACGTGCGTTATCCTGCTGGAGAAGCTGCAAGTCTGGATAATTTGTGAACGCAGGAGCAACCAATGCATCCAGAACCTCATCTCGAAATGTTACAGCATTAACATTTCCACGGAAGACGTGAAGAGGCAAGCGATGGTGAAAACTGAATCCTCCCCAAATGTGAATACTGCCACCTCCAAATCGGTTGTGCTGACGAACACAGCAATCTGCAAAGCGCTCTCCACACCGTCGCCAAATCCTCATACGTCCATCAGCAAAGGATATGTTGAATCTGCTCTCGTCTGTGAATAGGACAGTATTCCACTGCAGTCTAGTCCATCTGACATGTTGCTCTGCCCATTGCAGGCGCTGCTGACGATGTCGGTGAGTCAAGTTTGGCCCAACAAAGGTCGTCTTGCAGTAAGGCCTGTATCTCTGAGTCGTCGTATGACTGTCATTCGAGAGACTTGCCCACTATTGCTCTTGCTGTTTGACTTGCCGGGAGAGAACGATTCCTTAGGTGACTCAGCACAATATGACGTTCTTGCGCAGGGGTAGTAACTCATGGTTGGCCACTCCAAAGTCTATCCCGGGCACTGCGAGTGGTTCCGTAACGTTCATTGAGACGTACAATAGTGCTGTGGTGGCAATTCATCCTTCTGGCAATGGCCCGCGAGCTCATTCCAGTCTCGAACATACCAATGGCTCGTTGGCGGTCGTTTTCAGATAGTCGTGGCATTTCAAGCACATGTACTGGGTGTTTTGTCTCAACGGCCTTTTTATACCGAGTATACTGCCACAACGCGTACACATTTTCAGGGTCATAGCTGTTGGGAATCGTGTTGCACGTGTAACTTTTATTGTTTTCATGTAGTCTGTAAACAAACCCGTAGGTTGAATCATGTACTTTCCATTCCAGCAGCCATTCGCTCTCTACCTCATGACAAACACGGGGAAAATCCATTCCCACACTTTTTTTTCCAGCTTCTTGGCATCAGTATATATAATAGTGGTGCGTTTTTAATGTGCTTCAGTATATTTTTACATAGGTTGATTAGTGTGAACTTTTCTTTTATATAACATTTTGTTGTCTTATCTACTATGACACTTAGTATTTTTGTCTTCACGTAGATTTTTCGCATGCCTACGTTAGACAGTAATGTCGTTGACTGTTCTACTCATGTTCAGCTAATGCAGCATGAGCTATTGTATTGTCGTCACTTTTGAAGAAAGATATGCCTATGAATGGCACGTGGACCGATACTTGCAATACCACTTTCATTTAATTGTTAGGAAAATTTTGTTAAACCTCCTATTTTGAGGTTAACCAATTTTACAAGGTTTTCTATTTTTCGTCAGATGCAGGCAATTTCTACGTTGGTATTGGTTTACGTCATAACCAATTTTATGTTTGAAACGATTTCCAGATCGAAGAATACGTCGAATTTACGATTCCATATGTAAAGATGCGAGCAGTTACGGATTAGGAGGTACCCTGTTACAAGAACATGACGGCGTACTTCACCCAACTCTATACATATCGAGAAAACTGAACGATGCCGAACGCAAGTACTCCGTCATAGACAAGGAACTGTTAGGCGTCGTTTGGGCAATTCAGAAGTTAGAGAAGTTCTTACTTGGCGCACCGTTTGTCATTCAGACAGACCAGAAGACAGTGGCTTCACTCAAAAAAGCCAACCACAAAAACGCCAAGTTGGCCCGTTTCTCCATATTGTTACAGCCTTTCGATTTCACTATTGAAGCCATTCCAGGACACGACAATGTGGTGGCAGATACTTTGTCACGCAATCCTTTGTCACAAAACGATGGAAAAGAAATAACTCAATGAACTCAAACTGTTTATATACTGAAACTTACTGAGCTTTATTCGAGAGACTACAAACTTACAAGTGATAATGAACAAACACATCCAGTCTATCACAAACTCGAGAGACTACAAACTCACAACTGATAATAAACAAACACATCGAGTCTGTCACAAACGATGGAAAATTCGTGATGAAATTTCAAATTCAAAGAACTTACAGAATCCTAGGTCAAATAAATTAACAAAAAAACATTCTTCATACGTTCAAAATAGTAACATTTCGTTTCAAAAAATCACCTGACATTAGCGACCTCGTTTGAATATTCACGGACTTTGGTTAGTGTCCTTACATAACGCAAGCGACTTCAAACATTCTTCATTCAAAGTACAAAGTGAAATTAGGATCAAATTGACTTACAGAGGTACTTTCAACTACTTTCTTCAGAAATAAGGATCAATTATGACGACATGAAGTGTTGTTGATAGAACATTATGAAATAAGGACAGCGTATTCATTGGAATTGAGATTACTTATTTCGAGAATTTATTGTGATTAAATAAAGTGATCAGAAAATAATTTCTATACATACAGTATCACATAAATAGATATTATAATTACGTTAGTTAATTAACTGTTGGTTATTATATGCATTTATGAACTTACGTTAACATAATACTGATATATATAGTTATAGGTATTCCATATTATTAATTTATAGATTACTTTAGTCATATTTACTTAGATATTTTCTCTTTTGCGCACATATATTCTATCCTATTCTATTAATTTACTACTACTTTCTTTTCCCACATTCTTAATTTTCCCTTATTTTTCCTTACATTTCTTTACTTTCTTTAACTATTAAACCATACTTTATTTCACTTAAGTATATTTATATTCTATAACATTCTTCACACCCTACAGTTAGTTAGTTCTATAGTTAATTAGTTTATATTTTAATATTGATTACTACTTCACACTCTTATTAGTTAAGATAGAATTTTAGTTATTGACATAATTATTTATCTGATAGTTGACACTCTGACGGTTGACTTCTTTTATTTATTGGTTAACTTGACATATGTTTTGTAGTTGTTGACATGAACTCAATTTGACTACAACCTTCGACAATATTACGTGATACGTAGGTCGATAATCTTTTAAATTTTTACTTGTTTCAAATAACTATGAAAAAAAAATCTATAGAATAGATTTTTTTTACCCCCGTCGACCAGGGGAATGTTACGAGAAGATTTATGATATTAGTCACTATTGTAGTGAGCTCTTTTAAAAGTTGCACATTTTGGGTTTTGAAATGCTAATAATATAAATTATGTTTTCGCGCTGCATGGTAGTGAACGCGAAGTGTATAAGTTGCCTAGATTTAGGATGACGTGTCGCATTGATAAGCTAGCACGTGACGACATTGTAATTGTACCCTTTTTATGTTGACCGTGGTCCTAAACGGAGGCGATTTTTTGAAATCTCCCGGGATAATGCTATTGATGTAAAGGATTTATGTATTATATGGCACCATGGTCTGCCTATTGGATGTGGATACTAGTAACGTCTCAGTTTTGATGAAGTGGAATATTCTTCAGATCGGATATAATGTACAGGGAGCAATTTAGATTAAGAAGTATCCAAAATAATATTGATCGCTTAACTCTAGCCATTCGCTACCGGATTGCCGATTCACGGAATCACGTGTAAATGGCCTGACGTTATGACGACTTACTGATGTAAACTCAAGAGACGGATTATTTGATTTATTTGATGATTATCAATGTCTTGTTGGAGTCAGGCTGAATAACTGTATTATATGGACTCTTACCACAGCGGCCTTTTCAATTAAATGCTATTGAAGTGTTTCACCAGTTTGGCTCACCATTTTCCATTACCACCAAAGCACGATGCGCTCTAAACATAGAGACTTAATTTTAAACAGAGAACCTAAATAGTAGATGACCAGAGCTAACGAACATTTACTAAGAAATCAATAAAGCAGGAATTATGTCAAAACGACGTTGCCGCACGAATTGAAGTCACCAGCTAGAAAAGTGCGGTAACAGTGGCCATAAAAACGCAGAGGCCATAACACTTGGAAAGGACCTTTTAAAATAATCTCTAGGATTTCTGATGTCGATTACATTGTCGATATCATGGGCAAACATTAAACCTTTCACATAAATATGTTAAAGGAATTTCATTCTCGTCCTGACTATCTTCAGTCAGTATTTCAAGCAACTGACGACCCTACACCTCATCTTCAACATTATACCGCTTTGTCGGTTATACAGGAAGAAGAGTCTTCTTTTCAAGATGTACCTTTACCTATATCGGTGGTACCACTTCATCCAACTGAAAGTTGGAATGATGTAACTATTTCTCCTAACCTTTCTGCTGATCAGTGTCAGCAAGTGTCATCTCTTCTTCATTCTTATTATGATGTTCTCACTGACATCACAGGTCGTACGTCTGTTATTCAACATGACATTTTACTGACCGACGATACACCTATTCTGGTCCGTCCATATCCTATCCCTCTGCATTTTCGATCTCATGTTGATAAGGAATGAGATGAGATGCTTCAATTAAAAATAATTGAACTATCCACTTCACCATATTCTTCTTCTATGGTAATCATTAGAAAAAAAGATAACAATATTCGTCTTTGTGTTGACTATCGTAAGTTAAACAAAGTTACAGAATTTGATGCAGAACCATTACCTCTTTTAGAAGATTTACTGGTTAAACTTGCTAAGTCTACTTTCTTCACTAAATATGACCTGTCAAAGGGCTATTGGCAAGTCCCTTTAACAGAAAATGCAAAGCCACTCCCTGCTTTCTCTACTCCTCGTGGCCTTTTCCAATGGAACTTCATGCCATTTGGATTGGTAAACGCACCTGCCACATTTGTGCACATGATGCGTCGTATTCTATCACATCGTCCCGATGTCATTGCCTACATCGATGACATTTGTCTTTTTAGTGACTCGTGGGATGAACATTTCCGTGGATTGAACACATTACTGTCCACGTTACGGTCATATAACTTAACGGCTAAACCATCGAAAGCATTCGTGGGTTTTCACGACGTATCATTTTTTGATCACTGTGTTGGTCACGGCCTGTTACATACTGAGGACAGTAATGTTTCGAAAATCCTAAATATTACTACACCTAAACCAAAAAAACAAGTAAGGAGTCTTTTAGGTCTAATACAATTCTATGGGAGATTCATTCCTCATTTATCTACCATTACTGCACCTTTCTCTACATTGTTAAGGAAGGGCACAGCTAACGTGATTCGGTGGTCGCAAGAACATCAAATCGCGTTTGATACCATAAAATCATTTTTTTTCTAAAGCACCTGTTTTAAGGTTACCTAATGCGAACCTACCTTTTATTCTGCGCAGTGACGCGTCAAATTTTGGAATTGGAAGCGTATTGCTCCAGGAATATTCGGGTATCTTGCATCCTGTCATGTATGTATCCAGAAAGTTAACGTCTACAGAGCAGAAGTATTCTGTTCTCGACAAGGAGCTCCTCGCTTTAGTTTGGTCAATTACGAAACTACAAAGATATTTATTAGGATCGCACTTCATAGTAGAGACGGATCAGAGAGCACTCACTGCTCTCAATAACAGAGACGTAAAATCTTCTAAATCGACGAGGTATGCTATTGCCTTACAGCCATATAGCTTTACGATTCGTGCCATACCTGGATCCCAAAACGTACTAGCGGACATTTTGTCTCGTTGTCCGAATAAATCAAACGAGCTTCTACTCCCTACAGAGAGTGAGGACTCTACACAGTCAGTTCCTCAAGTGTAACTTTCTGCTCACGGAACTTTGATTGGTTTTATCATTAACGTTTACGCAAGTTTGATATCTACATTGATTTTCCAATAATTTTGGACATACAGTTTTCTAGTGATAGACTGCAAGAACTGGTACTTTTAAATGCCTATGATGTGAATTTAACATTTGAAAGTTATAACATTGTATTTCGACATTAACATTATATATATATATATATATATATATATATATATATATATATATATATATATATATATATATATATATATATATATATATATATATATATATATATATATATATATTATATATATATATATATATATATATATATATATATATATATATATATATATATATATATATATATATATATATATATATATATATATATATGACAGTCTTCTAATGTGACATTGCGAGTTCGTGACTTTTGTTGACAGTGAATACAGTATGGATTAAGACTTTTGCTTTAACAAATAGCAATTAAATTAAACTGAGTTATGTTTAATATTTAATATATTTAACAGCAAAGATATTATGGCGAATCCTTAACAATAGTGATTTTCACTCAGAATATTGAGTATATAAGCACTCGTATTTAATTAGTACCACTAATTATTTCTAGACAATTTTAGGAGTGTTGCTCACTTCGCGTTGTTCATTTTGCAATCTGTTACTTTATAACTCATCGTTTTGATGCATTCATAGTCCATTTATGTGAATTCATTTATTGACATTTTTTCTTTTTGTTAACATTTTATTTGAGTTTCATCATCCTTTTTTCTTTAAATTATCTATTGTTGCCACATTGGCCTGATAATTGGTTCATAGTGGTTGTACATTTTTTTACATTGCATTTAGTTTATTTGAGTTGAATTCAATTTCATATTCATTCTGTCACAATTAATACGTGGTTTTATTATTGACATTATATGTTGATGAGAATTTTATTCACCTCTCCGCGGTTATTTAAGTAAAAAAAAATATAATCGAATTTTTTTTTTCTGGGGAGGATAAGGTAAGCTGTTGCGTCCTTTTTGGGTCCTTAACAGTAATAAAGTAGTCATAGGTCCTACTTCTGTTAAGAGGGTACGCATCAACTAATATGGTAAGAATATATTTGTAATTTAATTGATCGCGCACGAAAGCGCACATTTTTTGTGCGTGAGTTGGTTGTGTTTTGTTGCCAAACGATAGATGACGTATTGTCCTCAAAGGTAGAGGAAGGCTGAGAATCCATTCAGACATTAGTCTACAATCGTAACCCCTTTTGTGGGTAAACTACTGGGGATTCCTTTATTAAATGGCCTTCCTAATGGAAGCTATCGCCGTACGATTCTATCAGTAAGTTATTTGAATTTTGTTGAAAGATATATATATATATATATATATATATATATATATATATATATATATATATATATACATATATATATATATATATATATATATATATATATATATATATATATATATATATATATATATATATATATATATATATATATATATATATATATATATATATATATATATATATATATATGAACTTCGTTATTAGATGAATCTAGTCAAGTATTAATGGGAGGTCATTGCCCCTGTCTTGAACGTGGATTCTGGTGAATAATATTGGATCCAGCCTTATACGATCGATTACGTGCCAACATAGGATTGCACTTATGAATCTTAAAAATAAATATATATTTTTGCCGTCCGTTGAACTTACGGAGGAATCAGAGGTCAACCAAATTAAGTCATAGGAATTTACATGGACTGTTTTTGTTATGAAGCCTCAACTACGATGTATAGATGTGCTGGACATTGATTGTCCATGAGGCCATTATTTAAAGAAAGGAATTCTGCAATATTATGTATACTTCTGATCATGATTTGTTTGATTGCCCTTGTGGGGGTCAACCGTTGATAAGAACATCCGTCAATCAATAATCATACTGTAAACTGTTTAGATATCATGTCTGTTTGTAATGCTTCAGATGTCTCCGTCCATGAATAAAAATGTTTCGTCTTGATCAACACATTGGAATTCTGTACCCGTCATTTACAGTTGGTCGGAATTTATGACCATTTCTCTATAGATACACATTGAGTGACTGTTGGTCTGATGAGTGGGAAGATAACATCAAGAAATGGACAGAAAAGAGTCTATCAGAGTGCACCACCAAGACAAGAGACAGAAAACGTTGGAGATCCATTACAGCCAACCTTCGTTGTGGAGATGGCAACTGATGATGATGATGATGGTCTGTCTAACTGACCCTTATTTGATTATCAACGAACTTATTAACTTTATTGCTAACCGTGCCACTCTTACCCACGCAAGAAGAAAAATTATGTTTAAAAAGAGGCACTATAATAATATGATCAAAAATAGCGATCAATAAAACTTTGCAAACCTGTTCCTTCCCATAATTTTTTGTTGAACTCCGTTATACTTTAAAGCCATATTAGCTGCATTATAATAAGATTTACTGTAATCAATTTCAAGTTCACTGAAGTAGTTCAGTATCCGCTCAGCCATATTCTCTCCGATGTGATCTTTCAGTTAAAAAAACCTCGGAAAGCGTTCAACTGGTAATCCATCACTAGGAGAAACATATCTAACAATAACAGTAAGTTGATCAACATGGGAAACATCAGGGGTTAAATCAACTGATAAACTAAAATAACCTGCTTGTTTAATGTCGTTAAGTATTGGAAAAAATAGTGATGGAAGGCATGGTCCCTAGAAAAAGGGGAAGGGGTCGACCTAGACGACGGTGGACCCAGGACATCACAGAGAGTCTGAACTTGTCTTTGGCTGATGCAGGTCGACTTGCCCACAATCGTGATGCGTTCAGAGCAGCTGTAATGGAGACAACGTTCTGGAAAGAATGCGTCACATGATGATGAAGTATTGCTTCTCGAACTTTATTAGCCATCAACTGGATAACCACTTCACATATGGTTTTGGATGTGCGATGGCTGACCACAGCCTTTACTTCCATACTGATTTATGTGAGCACGCAGGAAGGGATCAAATTTGCCAATTAATTCAAGCAATCCAAAAAAGTTACCATTGTTGGGAGAACCAAATGTTTCAGCATCTCCTCTAAATGACAAGTCACATTCTGCCAAAAGGGAAATCACTGCAATAACTCGCTGAAGTACGTGACGCCAGTAATCCTGCTCTGCTTTGATTTGATCTTCATGTTTTGATGTTACCGTTTGACCACACTTTCTTGTTAAATATGTTAGCATGGAGTTTATATGATTTTTAGAGTTTTCGTGGGTTTGAACAAGATAAGCGTGATGCCAATCATTGAATACACTAGAAGCTAAAGCTGTAGTTGAGGTAATTTGGTTAGATAAAAGTTTGCACACAAAACAGTAGAGTTTTCATTTTGTGGGAGAATACACTAACCATTCTCGAGGGTAGGTTTCTCCATTTACTTTAGTGTAATGGAATACATTCTTTGAACAGAACCGGGCTTGGTTTTTGTATGTTTGCTTCTAATTGGTAAAAGGCTGATCCCAGTGATGACATTCATATGGGCCTTTTGCAATCTAGAATGATTTTTCCTCGTTATTCAATGTCGTCCATAAACCTACGTTATTATTATCTCTAAAAACACTAGTAGCATGAACAGATGGTATTTATGTGTGTGCAATTGTAGGGTTTTCGCTGAGCTTGTTTGCTTGTTCATAGTCTTAAAGATCATAATGCGCTTGGACTGCTTCTTTTAATGTAACTATCTCGTGGGATGTTCCTTCAGCGCCTTGTGTTAATTCTTTGGCTATTGGTCTTCTAACTTCATTGTCACTTTCTCCAGAAGTTTCCGTATTTGTAGTGGTAGTAACTGACAACAGTTCTCCTTGAAGTTCTTGAGAGGTTGTGTTTTGTATGTCAACTGGTTGTTCATCAGTCTGCCCAGACTGCTCAGTGTAGTCTATTTTATTTTCTTCTGTTTGTAAACATAAATGATGTGTATTTGAGAGGTTATGCAGGATGGTTTCTGCCTACTCTAGGCTCTACTAATGTTCATAATGTTTTTATTTCGAAATTTAACGTATGTCTATAATAGATTCGCATTTTGGCGAAGCTGGCAAGAAATGGCGGCAATTTCTCCTTTTGGCTAAATTGAAAAGCAAAGGGTTAAAGCCTCCACAAACTTTACTAAACAGTAAGTCCGTATTTGTGTAACTGTTATCCAGTCATACGTGTTTAATGTTACTAGCAACTATGCCTATATAGTAGAATCAAGAATGTGTGCTTTGGTCACTTCCATCAATGTATTCCTGAATTTTGGATTTGTGCTTACACATTATTAGCTTAGGTACGCCCCTGATTTTTATCATTACAAATGGAATAAAATTATAGTTGAATTTTTTAATTTTTTTGGCAGGAAGCAAAAGCTCCCCCTAGATTATGAGGCCAAGGGCTGCAGCACGATCAGTCCATAGGTAAATCCGGCACTGCCTACACTATTGACTTACAAAAGAGTTGATATCCTTTGTTGGAAGTGAGAACCACACAAAAACAGTAGGCTAATAAGTTGGCACAGAAGAAATCATTCTCTACTCAATAAGGATTAGCAATTTTTATTGGATTATTATAATTAGAACTTAATGATCACGCTAACGTACCGTGAACTGTACATATAATAATTTATATTCAAGGGGTTAACTGACACCTACAAATTATTTCAAGGGTTCCTTCAAGATAAAAAGGTTGAGGAAGGCTTCTGTATCCATACATCCTTACATCTGCTGTAAATGTTAATTTAGAGGCAGTGAACATTATAAATGTAATATAAGAACATACATTTACAGTATCAAATTACAAGTAAGAAATAAAGTACGTTAAAAAAAAAAATATAAGAACGAACGTAAAAAAACAACGAAACAAAAAAACAACAAAAAATCCTCATTGAAACCAATTAGATTAAAGTAGTATATAATTGATAGATAGATAGATAGATAGACAGATAGATAGATAGATAGACAGATAGATAGATAGATAGATAGATAGATAGATAGATAGATAGATAGATAGATAGATAGATAGATAGATAGATAGATAGATAGATAGATAGATAGATAGATAGATAGATAGATAGATAGGTAGGTAGGTAGGTAGGTAGATAGATAGATAGATAGATAGATAGAACGAACGAACGAACGAACTTTATTTTCAAAGGGTTAAGAATTGGGCACGCAGATAAATAGATAGATAGATAGATAGATAGATAGATAGATAGATAGATAGATAGATAGATAGATAGATAGATAGATAGATAGATAGATAGATAGATCAGTCTGGTTTGAATATTTCAGGGGAGTTTACTAAGGTAAGTTTATATGTTTAAGGGAAAGAATTATGCAAACATTAAAATATAAATTCAAAAGTGGTTTGTAACTTATTTTAATCTATTAATAATTTAAGTTAGCTTTTTTTTCTTTTTCGCAGCAAACTTTTGTGTAGTTTGTGAGACATGTTTCATATTTTAAGTATGGTAATCTTATTGGCGTCTTATTATAAAAAAAAAAATACATTTTACAAGAGCACGTTGGGTATTCAATGATATGTTTATATATTCGCATATGTAACTTTTAATAGTTAATTTCATTCCTGGTGTAGCCGATTCAAGTTTCTTGTGTTCGAACCCCTCCCTCTTCACTAATTTTATCGATATCCCAGACCTAATGGTCTTTTATATTTGGACATGCGCCCTAATATAACCATGTGCCCGGCACAAAAGATCAGTATAGTGACACTTATGTGTCATTAGATCTTTTGTGTGCACACACAGAGGATCATTGGTGACACTTGTGTGTCATTGGGTCATTATGTGTTGGGAAATGCGTTTAAGTTGGGCGTGTTCCAATGCGACTCATGCGAGTTAAATGCGACCTCATGCGAGGAAATAATATTCGACCTCATGCGAGGGAAAAAAAAGGACACGCGCCCTAATGTCCGGCCTTTGGCTAGGATCATGTGTCTAGACACAGGGACCGGTACAGTGACATTCATGTGTCACTAGGTCCTTTGTGTGAGAACACAGAAGATCACTACAGTGACACATGTTGTCATTGGGTCTTCTCGTGTTGGGACATGTGGTCTTGACCAGGGCCGGGTTTGGGCGGGTGCCAATGCGACCTCATGCGAGGAAAAAATATGCGACCTCATGCGAGGAAAAAAATAATAAATAAAAAAAATAAAAAGACTTTTTGGTTATACACGTGTGTATCTGCGCAAGTGCAGTTCTTTAACACAACTACAAACCAACTTCAACCCCTTGAATCCGATGATTTTAATTTATCATGCTTATTGCTTTGTACTCTCTCATTAGTTTTTTTCTAAGGGTGAGAATGGACGTTTTGGAACGCATGAAAGGTTTTCTATATGAAATTTCAAAATTTCTATGAATGTAACATGTACACGATTTTGTAAACTGATTTGAAAAGCAAATAAAGTTCACTTTAAAAAAAAATCAATAATAAATATCCTAGATACCTTCGATAAATTTAGCAAAACTAGCGGATCAAAAATCAACATTAAAAAATCACAAATAATGGGCATGGGACATTGGGCAAACAAAACAGACTTTCCCCTGCAGCTAGCACAAACTAGTAATATGAAAATATATGTAATAAATGTCATGTCTATACCATATAAAACAAACAAAGAAATGTGGAAAAATATAATCTTAAAAACTGAAAATAAATTAGAATGTTACAAATATAAAAACGCTACAATCTTCGGTAGGGGCATTATAGTAAACACGTATGTTATCCCTAAGCTACTATATATATGCAATATTTTTAACCCTCCAAAAAGAATTATAATAAAAATAAATTCTGTAATCAGACATTTTATCTTCCGTCACACAATACATAACATAAAACACTGTCACGTAGGGTTTATATTCATTTAATTTCCTACATCTTCTTCCTATTCGTTCACCCAAAATTCTCTCTTTTATTATCTCTGTATTTCATTTTTTCCTGTATATTTTTCATCCATTCGTTTTGCGAATATTATTTTCATATAATTCGCAAACTTTACCTGTTTCTTTCTCTTAAACTGAGAATCGCGCTAGGACGATATTACGTAGATGTCAGGGCTGCAGGGCGTCAGAAGGCGTGATAAGTCGGTTCGCTGAACATAGGACGTAGCAAATCGTCTACATTCTCACCGAGCGCGCGAGCTTCTTCTCGGCATAAGTCCCGGTGAGGTGTGATACTTTACATCTGCACCGGTCAGTATCCAGACATTTGTCTGGAAAATCCCAAACTGACACGGCGCTCACTTGGGCCATGGTCAGCTGTAGTGTGAAAACTGCCCTGCCATGGAGTCAGGCTGTCTGGGATTTGAAACTGACACGCGTACATCGTGGTCAGTAGGTGACAGTTACGACACGCGTTAAGCGGACGTAAATGTTGGGAGTAGGGGAGATAATTTCGCTTGGCGAAATAAGTTTGGGCCCTTTGTCTGATTTTAAGATATTGGCCAAGTTTGAAACTTTAATTTCATTCTCGCTCATAGACTCCACAGTAGATAGGTCGCTCGAAAAACAGAATAGCTGTTAGCGAAGATCTCAGTTTGTTTCGGCAATTTGTCGAACTTCTAGACTTCCAGAAATATTTTCAGCATTTTTATTCTTAAGTTGTGCGACTACCTGTAATTCTGTGGTTGAGGTAATTAATATGATAGATATATAGATTTTGTGAGTGTTAAAGTGTTAAATCGCTTAATTCATTTTAATCTATTTCTTTAGCGCAGAAGAGAAATAAAGTGGTAGGCTATTATATTTTCTAGGGAAGCATTCAGTGGAAAGCAGAATAAAATTAAAATTTCTAGCTTATAACGGCAATTGTAGCTATTTATGAATTTAATTTAACTGCTAATACTCAGTCGAGTGTATTTTTCTAAACTAACGTATAAACTCTAGAATCGAGCCTCATGAATGATGACGGGATACGCACGTGTTCCTAATTTATGAGGAATGCTGATTTTTAAATATAACTTACGTCACGGGAAGTTTAAATGATAAGCAAAGCTCTCTGCTTGCAAGTTTAAATGTAAGTTTTAACCAGTACAGATTCTGTTTATTATATTATATGTGTTATTTTTCCTCCACACAGTGAAAGTTTTGGGGTGACCCTAACTTTACCAGCACCTAGTAGTAGTTTCCATACTTGTGAAGAAATAGACAGTCCTTATTTTGAACCACGTGGGTTTTCTCAAGTAACACTGATCTGACGGTGCAAGTTAGACAGAAATACTAATATCCCTATAACGGGTTTTCAAAGACTGTAATGATAAATACTGGACCTTGGAGCCAGCACTTAATTTCTTCTAGAAACTCTATATAATTTGCTGCCTGGTGGCGTGAATATTAACAATCATTTCCCGACTAGATTATATCTTGTGGACAAATCTGTGGTGTGACTAAAGTGAATCCTATACTGAGGGAAGGCACCGACCTGACATTCATCATTTTTTAGAAACCTACGCTATTGACACTGTGCTCTGCTAACTCCCGCGCCTGGAATAATTGTTAGGTGACTTAATCAGACATTTGAACAAATTTGCATACCCAAGTAGTCGTTCCCGGAGACTCCAAGTTAAATACGTCTTTTGGAACTGGGGACTTCTTGGCAGAAGACTGCATTTTTTTGAGTCTGTGTGAAAATCTAAAATCAATGTGTTCCAAGAGGCAGCAAGCAAAGTCGTGAGTACAAGTATGAGAAGCCATGGCGGAATGAATGAGTGTACGCTGGTTTGAGTGATATTTTTCACTATTTTATCTTTGACACCCTGTTGCTGTCCTTATTTTTTTTTCAATCTGCATAATTTGTTGCTAAGGCTAGAGTTCTTGTGTTTTTGTCTTAGGTTAAATCAGATTTTTTTCAAACTCTGTGCATATAATTACGAGATAAAACAAAGAAAAACTCTTAGACTCAAACCCTATGTATCTGTGACTCGGGCGCCATCATCTGTTCTCTTAACGGGGCCGGGCTAAACCTAGAGTTAACACTATAACGGGGCTATCATCCTTGCAACATTTCCTTGATTTTTTATGACTATGTGTATATGTATTTTCCTTGATGTACTTTCTTTGATGTTGTGAGCCGATTTTTCCTGATATTAAAATCGCTCTTGAACTTAATAATCGTGTTTGGTCAGCTCGTTCTAGATAATATATATATCATTGTTATAGTTTTCCCACGTCTGTGTGTTTACCTGTCGTCACGTGTATGTGTGTGCCTGTGAGTGATAGAAATATACGTAATATGTATATTGGTGTAGTCTGTCTGACGCTGTAACAACTGTTGTAGAAGATAGGTGAGAGAGAGAAGAATTCTTTTCGCTTTCAGAGACAGCCACTATATCAAATCTATCATCTCACGTGTGTGGAAATTCTATTACCTTTCACTAACTCTCACTGAGTCTATCACCTATTCAAACCTATTCAGAAGGGACCAAACCTAGTCTTAATTCTCCTATCGGAAATCTACGACAAATGAGGGCTCGTTTCCGGTCTTTGAACTTAGAATAGGAAGACGAGTACGACAAACGTGGACTCGTCTATCTGGATTTTGAACTTAAGATTCTGTATTCTGATATAGAGTAAGAGTGTGATGTCTTGTGAGTTGTTATATCTTTAAAATAATTACCCCCTAGACTAGCGATCTGTTTACGGGCGTGCTGACCACACAAACTAATAAGTTTTTTTTTCCACAGCATCTTTGAATAATATACATTTTGGTTACAGGTTGATTTTGTCGGGATATATGTTAACTGCTGATTGTAATACTAAATGCTGGTAAAGTGGTGAGTGTATAACATTCACTGGGTACTGAGGCAGAACGGCGTTTGAACTAAGTTAAGGAGTGTGTTTCGGACTTTTTGTCCAGATTAATTCCCTCCCTTACCCGATCTGACTTCAGGGGCGAACTTATAGTGGATTTTTAAAAATTAAGGGATTATTTTTCTCTTTAATTTTTGCAATATTCTTTTGCTTTTCCACTGTAGCAACTTATTTTTCAGTTGTAATCTTAACTACCATTTATTTGGCGTAGTCGTGTTTTGCATTGAGTGCTTTATTGCCGATAATAGCAGCGATAGTTAGATTTTATTTTGGAGGAGGTATCCCAGGGTTAAGGATATCATCTTTTGATTTTTGGAATTTTTTTTCTCGTAAGTGGTAGGAACCAGGTTATTCTTTTTCCTATTTTCTATCTCCACGTGTCTCAGTCACTGACATAATATGGCCGAGAGGGCAAAGCTTAGACAACTTCTCAGGGACGAAGCGAGAGAGGAGGGACTGGAAGGAGAGGAAGCGAAAGCTTTTGTCAGAGACGAACTTGAGAGATATGATGCGGAGAAGAAAGAAGCGGAAGACCGGCTATTACAGCAGAAGAAGATGGATGAGGAAATGGAAATTCGCAGGATGCAGCATGAGGAAAAAGAGAAGGAGAGACAGCATGAGAAGGAGAGGGAGGAGAGACAGCATGAGGAAAGAGAAAATGAGCAACGACGACAGCATGAGTTGGCTCTTAAAACTCTAGAATTCCAAAGTCGTGGTGCTGCCTCTACCTCCAGCAATGGAGAGTCTTCTCCTCATTCTTCCTTAACTGACCCTGCTAACACTCAATCTCTTCAACTAAATGCTATGTCTTTCACTCTTGAATCTTTTCCTTGTCCAAATGAGAAGATTGACACATGGTTAGAAAAATTTGAGAAAATTGCAACTCTGTACGGGTTAGAGAGGTCGCGTTGGAATATGAAACTTTCCCAGGCCCTAAAAGGTTCTGCTTATGATGTTTATTCTAAGCTGGAAAGTAGCCAACAAGACGACTACGATGTGTTGAAGAAAGCGTTACTGGAGCGCTTTGAAATGAACGCTCGCAAGTTTTTGCAACTGTTTCGCAACAGCCGGAAAGAGAATTCTGAAACTTTTCACCAGTTCTCATCTCGTCTTAAGGGATATCTAACAAAGTGCCTTGAGCTTTCGCAGCTCCCCTCTACCTATGAAGGTCTTGAGGAACTTGTTCTAACTGAACAAATAAAGAACACTTTGTCTGCTGATACCCGGAGATTTCTCGCTGAGCAGGGGGCAGAAAAACTTGAAGACATTTTGGAAAAGTCTGAGCGTTATCACAATGCGCTGGCTGAACTACCGGCCACAAAGCGGAAACCGACAGAGGAGCATTTTCGAAAACATAACCTAGAGCAATCTTCTCAGGCTTCTAACCAAAACAACCACAGAGAAACTGGACCTCAAAACCCCCCTCCTGAAAAATCCAAGTTCTACAAGAACAAGTACCCCAACCACCCCAAACAGTCTGATCAACCCGACCGCCCTACATGGCAGCGTAGCCAGAAAGGACAAGGTGGCAAAGGGAGAACCCCTGAGCACGGGACATATGATCAGACCGAGCACACCGAGCCGAAACGCATCGGATGCTTATTGACAGTCTCGCAAGGCGGAATTATTGACAGTGATTCCCAACCTGTTGGGGATAGACCCTCAACGCGAGGTATTGTTACTTTGAACGGTTCTCAAACTTCTTGCTTATTTGACACGGGGCTTTCTTATGATTGCATTGTTGCCAGAAACCTGGTTAAACCCGGTCAAGAGACAGGAGAGACCGTCCAACTTTGTGGAGTTCGTAAGAGTGATGCACCTCCAGCGCTCCCCATCGCATTGGTGGAGATACACTCTGACTTTGTCAGAGGTGTGATCAAAGCGGCTGTTATGGATGATCCCATCTACCCAGTCATACTTGGCGGGAGATACGTGTGTATTGGGAAACCGGAAGAGCCGATTGTGGCAGCAGTAACTACAAGAGGGCAAACCAAGAAGGAACGGGAGCCTGCGCCTAATTTGTTACCTATGGAACTTAAAGAAGCGCAATACAAGGACCCTACTTTGGCACCCTGCTTTAGGAAACTGCCCATGGCTAAGGAACCCAAACAGCACGGGGACATTTTTTCTGAGGATGGCGTACTTTATCGGAGAACGGGCAAGCCTGACCAAGGTTACAACCAGCTCCTAGTACCGAAACAGTACAGAAGCCAAATCCTAGAAATGGGGCACTCTCTTCCCTTCAGCGGACATATGGGACAGAACGCCACAAACCAACGTATAACCACTCATTATTGGTGGCCAGGAGTAAATACTGATATTATCAGGTACGTCAAATCCTGTGCCCAGTGCCAACGTGTACCACCCAAGCAACGGACACCCCCAGTCCACATGGGTGAAATGCCAATAGTGGGAACACCATTCGAACGGGTTGTGATCGACATTTTAGGGCCTTTCGAAAGGACTAAAAGAAGGAACAGGTTCATCCTGACCTTAGTCGATACATGCACTTTATGGGCAGAAGCTATCCCGCTAACATGCGCAGATGCCAAGCATGTCGCAGAAGCCCTCGTGCAGATTTTCACTCGGTTGGGATTCCCTCAGCAAGTGTTGACGGATAATGGATCTCCATACCGAAACCTGTTGATGGATGAGATCGTTAAGATCTTGAGGACCCAACACATCCACACTAAGCCATATACTCCGGCGGGAAATGGGCTCGTGGAACGTGCTAATGGAAACCTCACCATGATGCTAAGTAAGCTGGCACAAGTGAAACCTGAAGATTGGGATCTCTGTATTCCTGCAGCATTATTTGGCTACAGAGAATCTCCTCATACTTCCACAGGATTTCCGCCAGCTACACTCTTATTCGGCAGACCCATTAAGGGCCCGCTTGAAGCCTTACTTCAGTCTCTGACAGACGAGAAGGCTGATGAGACAGTTGTCTCAGCCAGTAAATATGTGTCGGTTTTAAAGGAACGGTTGAAACTAGGGTGGGACCTAGCAACGACTAACTTTAAGCGAGCACGCACCAAGCACGCTAACCGATACAGGAAAGTCGCGGAAGAGAGAGAACTGGAAGCAGGAGAGAAAGTTTTGGTGTTACTCCCTACTGAGAACAACCAACTGAAGATCGGATGGCAAGGGCCGTTTACCGTCCTGAAAAAGATTTCTAAGGCTAACTACCAGATCTCTATTGAAGGAAAGGAGAAGGTTTTCCATTTAAATCTCTTAAAGAGATACTTGGAAAAACCAGTGCCAACCTCCGACCATCTCCTGACGATCGCCAAAACTGACGAAGATGATGATAGTGGCAGGGATATTCCACCGCTATCACAGGAAATCTTTCAAAAATGTCAGAAGCGGCGACGCTCTTTCAAGCGCGCATGGGAGACATTCCAGGGGAAGGAAACTTTGAGGAGTGGACTTGAGTAGGAATTGGACAGAGATGGAGGGGGAAGATGAGAGGGAAGAGGACAGACACCCCGAAGCTACGGTTATAGGAAATTAAACTCCATAACGTAGACATGGAGTGCTTCCATATCTTAAAGGGGGGAGGCTCTGTCACGTAGGGTTTATATTCATTTAATTTCCTACATCTTCTTCCTATTCCTTCACCAAAATTCTCTCTTTTATTATCTCTGTATTTCCTTTTTCCTGTATATTTTTCATCCATTCGTTTTGCGAATATTATTTTCATATAATTCGCAAACTTTACCTGTTTCTTTCTCTTAAACTGAGAATCGCGCTAGGACGATATTACGTAGATGTCAGGGCTGCAGGGCGTCAGAAGGCGTGATAAGTCGGTTCGCTGAACATAGGACGTAGCAAATCGTCTACATTCTCACCGAGCGCGCGAGCTTCTTCTCGGCATAAGTCCCGGTGAGGTGTGATACTTTACATCTGCACCGGTCAGTATCCAGACATTTGTCTGGAAAATCCCAAACTGACACGGCGCTCACTTGGGCCATGGTCAGCTGTAGTGTGAAAACTGCCCTGCATGGAGTCAGGCTGTCTGGGATTTGAAACTGACACGCGTACATCGTGGTCAGTAGGTGACAGTTACGACACGCGTTAAGCGGACGTAAATGTTGGGAGTAGGGGAGATAATTTCGCTTGGCGAAATAAGTTTGGGCCCTTTGTCTGATTTTAAGATATTGGCCAAGTTTGAAACTTTAATTTCATTCTCGCTCATAGACTCCACAGTAGATAGGTCGCTCGAAAACAGAATAGCTGTTAGCGAAGATCTCAGTTTGTTTCGGCAATTTGTCGAACTTCTAGACTTCCAGAAATATTTTCAGCATTTTTATTCTTAAGTTGTGCGACTACCTGTAATTCTGTGGTTGAGGTAATTAATATGATAGATATATAGATTTTGTGAGTGTTAAAGTGTTAAATCGCTTAATTCATTTTAATCTATTTCTTTAGCGCAGAAGAGAAATAAAGTGGTAGGCTATTATATTTTCTAGGGAAGCATTCAGTGGAAAGCAGTATAAAATTAAAATTTCTAGCTTATAACGGCAATTGTAGCTATTTATGAATTTAATTTAACTGCTAATACTCAGTCGAGTGTATTTTTCTAAACTAACGTATAAACTCTAGAATCCAGCCTCATGAATGGTGACGGGATACGCACGTGTTCCTAATTTATGAGGAATGCTGATTTTTAAATATAACTTACGTCACGGGAAGTTTAAATGATAAGCAAAGCTCTCTGCTTGCAAGTTTAAATGTAAGTTTTAACCAGTACAGATTCTGTTTATTATATTATATGTGTTATTTTTCCTCCACACAGTGAAAGTTTTGGGGTGACCCTAACTTTACCAGCACCTAGTAGTAGTTTCCATACTTGTGAAGAAATAGACAGTCCTTATTTTGAACCACGTGGGTTTTCTCAAGTAACACTGATCTGACGGTGCAAGTTAGACAGAAATACTAATATCCCTATAACGGGTTTTCAAAGACTGTAATGATAAATACTGGACCTTGGAGCCAGCACTTAATTTCTTCTAGAAACTCTATATAATTTGCTGCCTGGTGGCGTGAATATTAACAATCATTTCCCGACTAGATTATATCTTGTGGACAAATCTGTGGTGTGACTAAAGTGAATCCTATACTGAGGGAAGGCACCGACCTGACATTCATCATTTTTTAGAAACCTACGCTATTGACACTGTGCTCTGCTAACTCCCGCGCCTGGAATAATTGTTAGGTGACTTAATCAGACATTTGAACAAATTTGCATACCCAAGTAGTCGTTCCCGGAGACTCCAAGTTAAATACGTCTTTTGGAACTGGGGACTTCTTGGCAGAAGACTGCATTTTTTTTGAGTCTGTGTGAAAATCTAAAATCAATGTGTTCCAAGAGGCAGCAAGCAAAGTCGTGAGTACAAGTGTGAGAAGCCATGGCGGAATGAATGAGTGTACGCTGGTTTGAGTGATATTTTTCACTATTTTATCTTTGACACCCTGTTGCTGTCCTTATTTTTTTTTCAATCTGCATAATTTGTTGCTAAGGCTAGAGTTCTTGTGTTTTTGTCTTAGGTTAAATCAGATTTTTTTCAAACTCTGTGCATATAATTACGAGATAAAACAAAGAAAAACTCTTAGACTCAAACCCTATGTATCTGTGACTCTGGCGCCATCATCTGTTCTCTTAACGGGGCCGGGCTAAACCTAGAGTTAACACTATAACGGGGCTATCATCCTTGCAACATTTCCTTGATTTTTTATGACTATGTGTATATGTATTTTCCTTGATGTACTTTCTTTGATGTTGTGAGCCGATTTTTCCTGATATTAAAATCGCTCTTGAACTTAATAATCGTGTTTGGTCAGCTCGTTCTAGATAATATATATATCATTGTTATAGTTTTCCCACGTCTGTGTGTTTACCTGTCGTCACGTGTATGTGCGTGCCTGTGAGTGATAGAAATATACGTAATATGTATATTGGTGTAGTCTGTCTGACGCTGTAACAACTGTTGTAGAAGATAGGTGAGAGAGAGAAGAATTCTTTTCGCTTTCAGAGACAGCCACTATATCAAATCTATCATCTCACGTGTGTGGAAATTCTATTACCTTTCACAAACTCTCACTGAGTCTATCACCTATTCAAACCTATTCAGAAGGGACCAAACCTAGTCTTAATTCTCCTATCGGAAATCTACGACAAACACAAACATTAATACAGGATAAAGTAAGAGGAGGAATATCCCTACAAGATATATCTACCAAAATTCAAGCTATGCGGATCAAATTTATAAGTAGTATAATAAACGAACCACAGGGATATCCCTTATCACATTACTATGTTGGACTATCATTAGCAAAATTATGTAAATTTAACAATACAGTACCGCACCATTCCGGAGTCTTACCAAATTTCTATAAACAATGTGTCGCATGCATACAAGGAAATGAAACAATAATACACCGAACAACCAAAGAGATATATCAAGATTTAGTGTTAGCACAGGAACCTCCGCTTTACCAAAGAATAAAAAAAGGATATAAATATGGTGTATCAGACTACTCGCAGGTTTTCACTCATTTACAAAAGACAAACACATCACCAAGGGTGAAAGAAATAACTTATAGATTATTATTTAACTCAACACCAATCATGTATAGAGAAAGAAAAAAAAATTACGGTTTTAATAAAATGTAAACTCTGTAGACTAAACATCATGGAGACAGAAGAACACATTCTCTTTTCATGCGATACAGTTACAGATGCGAAAGGCAAGAAGAGCTTTTATTGCCCTGGGAAATATATAGACACCACAATAAATCAAGTCCAACACAAAAATAAGAATCTTCAACTAGACTTTAAGTCAATCCTGTTGTATGGCTGTGAAACATGGAGAACACAAACAACAATCAAGAAGTTACAGACTTTCATAAATGGCGCTTGCGTATAACAGCAGGATTGAAATGGTAGGACACGTGGACCAATTCGATCTGACGACAAGAATCAGACAACTGTCAGTAGAACAAGAATCAGACAACTGTCAGTAGAACAAGAATCAGACAACTGTCAGTAGAACAAGAATCAGACAACTGTCAGTGGAACAAGAATCAGACAACTGTCAGTGGAACAAGAATCAGACAACTGTCAGTAGAACAAGAATCAGACAACTGTCAGTAGAACAAGAATCAGACAACTGTCAGTGGAACAAGAATCAGACAACTGTCAGTGGAACAAGAATCAGACAACTGTCAGTGGAACAAGAATCAGACAACTGTCAGTGGAACAAGAATCAGACAACTGTCAGTGGAACAAGAATCAGACAACTGTCAGTGGAATAAGAATCAGACAACTGTCAGTAGAACAAGAATCGGACAACTGTCAGTGGAACAAGAATCAGACAACTGTCAGTAGAACAAGAATAAGACAACTGTCAGTAGAACAAGAATCAGACAACTGTCCGTAGAACAAGAATCAGACAACTGTCAGTGGAACAAGAATCAGACAACTGTCAGTAGAACAAGAATCAGACAACTGTCAGTAGAACAAGAATCAGACAACTGTCAGTGGAACAAGAATCAGACAACTGTCAGTGGAACAAGAATCAGACAACTGTCAGTAGAACAAGAATCAGACAACTGTCAGTAGAACAAGAATCAGACAACTGTCAGTGGAACAAGAATCAGACAACTGTCAGTAGAACAAGAATCAGACAACTGTCAGTGGAAGAAGAATCAGACAACTGTCAGTGGAACAAGAATCAGACAACTGTCAGTGGAACAAGAATCAGACAACTGTCAGTGGAACAAGAATCAGACAACTGTCAGTGGAACAAGAATCAGACAACTGTCAGTGGAACAAGAATCAGATAACTGTCAGTGGAACAAGAATCAGACAACTGTCAGTGGAACAAGAGATGTGAATAAGACGCGAATGATAGACAGGACACACATTAGGGAAACCTGTTGATTATATTCCAAGACAGACCTTGTTCTGGATTGCCCAGGGTAAAAGATGTTGACCAAAAACACACGGAGAAGAGAACTGGAAACAGAAATGAACGGCATCATGAAGACATGGAGCCATATTGATCTTTCAGCAAGGGACAGAACTCTGCATGAGTTTGTTGAAGGTAGGATAATAATAACAGTGACGATGGTTCTTACTGTTTGTTACGCATGTTTATATGAATGATCTGGTGAGTGCAGAAAGTTCGTCCTATGTGGTATTACCAAACGTCGTTTGCTGCCATTATGCTTAGTAGATGGTGACATAACTGTTTAGTAATCTGGAATTGATTTCTTTGATTGGAGAGAAGTTTAATGACCATATTAAAGCCATGTTCCACCAACAATTTTGTTGGAAGAAGCATACAAGAAGCATGTAAACCACTGTCTTTACTCTAGAACAGCGAGATGAAATGTGTTCTGTACTCAAAACTTTTGGTAGTCTATCGTAAATAAGCAAACAACGTGCTTAGAGAAACCCATATTCATAGCCCTTGCCTGTTAAGCCCCTCTTAGGTAATCCCACCCCCTCCACGGGGGACGAACACCCTCACTCTGGGAAACAAATGATCTATATTTGAGAAAATGTTATTTAATAATGTGACTTCGGTTCGGTATTAAATAAATAAATATTCTGTTTTGTACAAATCACGTTTATGTTAGGTGTTATAATGTGTTTCTGATCATCTCCTTTCTAAAATATCTGGCGTGTCTCGACCTTCCCCCCACCCCCCATTCCTCCCTAGAAGTCGGGTCGGCATGCACACCTAGTTAAGAAACACTGAACTAATGAATATGGGCAGATGTGGTTTGATCACGTGATGAGTTAAGGCAGTTCAAATATCTCACGTAGGTGAGACCGTTTGTAAAGGCCCAGGGCGAGCAACGTCTATCTAGAGTCTAGAGCAGAGTTGTCCAACCTACGGCCCTCAGGTCAGAATCTTGCCCGCAAAGGGGCTCGATCTGGCCGACCAATCACTTTGAAAATAATTTCAGTCCAAGCAGAAAAATACTAGAACTCCAACAAAGTTAGTTAAATTCCAAGCAAAGCACAGAAATATTTCAGATATTTCCCCTTTAAAATTAAAAAAAAAAAAAAAAAAAATTACGCCATCAATACGTGTAAGAAATGGAAAATTGATATTGAATGTTCTTTTTTTTCAAAGTTAGTTGTATAAAGTTCATTCTTTTTTTTTTAGTACAGTGGGTGTGTTTTATGTATCTAATTTGTCAAGAAACCTTAGCGGTATTCATAGAATACAATATTAATAGATACTATAGCCCCAAACAATCGACTCAGTATGATGGTCTCATCGGTCATATGCTGAGGAAAGTGATTTAACCAATCGGGCACTTCGGACAAGAAAAAAATACACCTAGAAAATGAGGTAAAAAAGGTACAATGTAAGAGTGTTTTGTCATGAGAAAGAGACACACGCAAACATAGAAACTGATACCAGATGAGAAACATACACACACAGAAAGTGAGATGAGAATGAGAAAGACACACACACACACACACAGAGAGAAAGTGAGATGAGAATGAGAAAGACACACACACATACATACATACATATACACATAATACACACATATATAATACGCACACAGAAAGCGAGATGAGAATGAGAAAGACAAACATATAATACACACACATATATAAATACACACACAGAAAGTGAGATGAGAATGAGAAACACACACACATACATACATATACATAATACACACACAGAAAGTGAGATGAGAATGAGAAAGACACACACACATACATACATACATATACACATAATACACACATATATAATACGCACACATAAAGCGAGATGAGAATGAGAAAGACACACATATAATACACACACATATATAAATACACACACAGAAAGTGAGATGAGAATGAGAAACACACACACACACATACATACATATACATAATACGCACACAGAAAGTGAGATGAGAATGAGGAAGACACATACACACACATACATACACACATATATATATATATACACACACAAAAAGTGAGATGAGAATGAGAAAGACACACACACCCACACACATACATACAATCACATAATACACACAAATATATAAATACACACACAGAAAGTGAGATGAGAATGAGAAAGACACACATATAATACACACACTGTGGTGGGTTTTGATGTTATGAAATGATGTTGATATTTTTCCTTAATGTACTGATTGAGGCCTGCTGTGAAGGTCCCTGATTCTAACAAATTTAGGCTTGAGTATCAGGGTACCTTTCTGCTACCATCTTATGGCCTCAAGCAGACTTATTCTTGACTAGTATGAATGATAGCTACGTCTAATGTCTAGGGATATGCAAGTGTGGTGTGATGGTACTTTAACAATAATACACCTCTACACAAACAAGTATTAAGGTCTATGATTAAGGAAATAACACCTCAGATAAATTTGTACAATTAATAATTTTCTTTATGATATATTTGGTCCTGAACCTAGTATTCTTCTGGTCAGGACTTTTTAAAATGAAAAGAATTCAAGATATATATACAAAAGATAAATTTTAGACCCACAGGGACAAGTGTCCAAACAAATACTGGTAAATTATACTAATAATGTTACTAAAATCTATCTATTACTGGTTTCTAACACTGGATGGCTGTTTGGGATTCTTTAATCACTCCCAGTCTCTTTAAAATACACTGTCTCTGTTAATTTCACAAGGGAAATGTTTATTTCTTGAATACAGGGGTATGCTGCTCTTATAGCTGATGTACTGTTAGGGCACCAGATTTTTCACTTATCTGGCCCACTGGAACTGTCTGAATTCTTTCTGCCGAATGACCACTGCTCCAAAAGTAATAGGGGGGAAACTGGCGACCCCTATCACTACTGGACTCCAAAACTCCTCAACAGCTTTCACATAGAACTCTGGCACCGGACTAGTGCCAGATAAGACCCAGAAATTCAATGAAAAAAACACAGGTAAGTTGAATAGCAGATTCCAGATATACTGCTGGCTGGACTGTGATGCCTATACTTTCATATATATTTGCTTTAATAAGGCTAATCACTTTTCTTCAGAAATACACAACGTCCTGCTCTTGGGACTATCTTCTACAAATGGCGTCAAGCCGTTGAATTTTCTTAATAATATGAAAGGTGTAGAGGTTGATTTTCTACTGGCTACTAGAAATGTAAATGTAAGTCTAATGTTGTTGCTAAGATGTAGCCAAGTAATGTACCACTACTTTAGACACCAAGGATGACGAAGGCTGTGAAGTAAGGTGTCTTGTCTGGTCTGTTGCTTGCTGTGAGTGTAGATGAGATGAAGTTCCACAGATCTACAATACATGGGTCATGAGGACAGTACATTCACTCACGACGTGAAAGTCATAGAAGTATGAACTGCTGGTGACGTTTCCATCATTTATTTATGACTCCACAATGACAAGTACGTTAACATCCATATACATAAGTCACAGACACTGTAGGACATAGTAATCAGCATAAACAAAGTTCCTCAGTAAATCATGCATATATCATGTAAGCTGCTCTCGTATAATTTTAGCTTACAACAGCCTCAGCTCCATATCATCACTCTATGAGTGTAACAACTCCACTCTGATACTAGTAGATCAGAGATGTAAATAAGTCTATCGTAGGCCGCACGGGAATGGCGGACCTATGTGCATAGTTCAGGTTGACCTTTGTAGGCATTTATAAGTCTAACCTTGATGAAGGTATAATCGCTGGCATAGCGAAGTTCAAAGGAGCATAATAACTGTTCTCTGGGCCTAGAGTGACCCGTATACATATAAATCTAAGGTATGAGGATACCTGGATGTATTTCCTAGTAGAAGATGCCTCTCCTGCCTGTAGATAGTGAGCGAGCATAACACGACAATGTCAAAAATCTAAGTTGACTACATATTTAAATATTAGGAGAGCATTTACCTTGCTTCGGAAATATCACCACAACACACACGCCTCCAGGCGTTTTAGAAACATATAGGAAAATCCTCGTTAGCTAAATTAACACACAAGAGGACTTCCATTTCCTCATCAAAAGATCACAGACGCTGAAAAGCGTCTTGCTCTGCTCATCACAATTCTTAGACTCACGAACGGAAGCTTTTTAAAACCCCCTAAAATCTGGACATGCGCAGAAGCGCTCGACCCCTGAGTTCAACTCAAACCGGGCCGATGTTAGACACATACCAAGCAAGATGCAGACCAAATCGCGCCTTATAAGGACAGGAATCAACATCAACCAAGGTTGCAAACATTCCAAGAAAAATTAGACCTGCTCTGACCATATAAGGAGAACAACTAGACATCGATCTAAAAAAATAGACCGCTAGTTTAAGATACAAGAGGAGGTAACAACCATAGTCAAAATGTAACCACAGTTTACCAAGAGTTATAAACCTTTGATCACAAAAAATTAAAGTGATCAAATAAGACGGGAAAATTATATTGACTCTGAAAAATCTGTGCGTAACAAAAGGCTTTGGCCAATAAACGAACGACAATTTTGAAATTTGAAATTAAAAGCAAAAACAGACTTGATTTTTTGACACTACCAAGTTTTTTCCTCTCTCCTTCTTAGATTTCTACTGCTAAATATATTTTGTGTTAAGCCATCCCATAATTTTTCTCCCCCTTTTCTGCCCCTTTCTACAACAGACTGCATGTAACCTTTTCCTGCCTTTTTCAAGGACGTGTCAAAAAAGTCACCGTTAGTGCAAGTCCAAACGAGCATGTGTTGGTCTGTCTGTACGAACAAATACCGTCTTTTGTCAATAACTTTATTTCTATCTGTCGGATTTTTGATTCGAAAGCATATTACCCATCAGGACACTACCAGCTCTTAGACTAGCTAACTTTTATGATCATAAACCTAGTAATAAAGAATTCAATATATTTTCTATTTTGGTGTTCGTTGTTTTCTAAGTTTCCACTACTTGAATGTTATAAAAATCGCCTCAGATCTTCCTTTTTCCCGATAGGAAGTAATTATGCGTGCGTGTATAAATATATTTTTCCACAGTGTCTGTGGTTAGAAATGTATTGGACTAGCGGGGTATTTTTAAATTTTCAAACTTGCGACTTCGTTTTCGACACAAGCTAACGGCCTCGTCTCGCACTGTTGGCCCGAGTAGCTAATTCAAACCTCTAACACTTGACAAGCCGGCAGCAGGTGTCCGCTCTCTCAATCTTATGCGTTCGTGGGTTTTATTCTTTCTATCTTTCCTGGAACCACTACGCTAGTAGATTTTTTCAAATTTTTATCGCTAACCCTTGACGGGCGCGTTTTAAAATGCTAATACCACCAACGCGGTGATAAGATTTCTCACTATATTCTGTCCTGCTTAAATCAATGCGTTTACTGGTGCGGGGAAGAAGACGCGTTACACTTTACTAATTATGACTTTATTACATATAATTTATGATTTTTATTGCTGTATCACTGTACTTTACCACACACATATATTTTTTTGTTCTTTAACTAGCGGCACTTGGGCTTTCAGCCCTTCGGCCCAATGACATGTCATTGCGAGGCTGGGGAACCTAAGGACTTTCCTTCCAACCCGGTCAGGAGCTTCGCTCCTTCCCATCCACAGTTGGTTTATCACAGGAGCCGTTCAGGCTATTCAGTCAAATTTCCGGCCATAAACATTTCTTCAAACGCTGACGCCCGGGTTTGAACCATGAACACCTGGTCGCCAGTACAACGCCGAAGCCATTACACCAGCGCGGCTCCCGACACACATATATAAATACAAGAAGTTTAGATCGTCATTGCAGGATGTAAAGGTATATAGAGGAGCAGATGTGGCATCAGATCACCACCTTCTGATAGCCAAAGTAAAAATGAAACTCAAGAGATATGCAACAATGCAAAATTATAGACAACAATTTAATGTAGGACATCTAAGAAATCAAGAAACAAGAGACAAATTTGCGGTCACAATATCCAACAAATTCCAAGTGCTCCAACAGCTGGAAGATGTAGAGAATACAGAAGACTATTGGCAGCAGGTCAAAACTGTATGGAATGAGACATGTGAAAAAATACTGGGGAAAAGGGAACGACAACAAAAAGCATGGATAACAACAGAAACCATCAATGAGATAAAAGACAGGAAAAACAAGAAAGCATATTTAAACACAAGCAAAACCAGAAGTTCCAAAGTCAAGGCTCAAGAAGTGTACACAGAAGCAAACAAAGAAGTAAAAAGAAGTATCAAAAGAGACAAGAGGAAGTATATTGAGGAGTTGGCAAAAGAGGCAGAAGATGCTGCATCCAAAGGAAATATGAGAGAACTGTATAGCAGCATAAAGAAGCTAACAGGGAAATACAAGCAAACAAGTTGTCTCATAAAAGACAAGAATGGAAAACTGCTCAGCAATATACAAGAGCAAATGAAGAGATGGACAGAATATTTTGAGGACCTTCTCAATAGACCAGCTCCACGAAACCTCCCGGACATCCAGCCAGCAGAAGAAGAGCTACAAATTAACGGTGAAAGACCAACAAAGGAAGAAATAAAGAAAGCCATAAAGCTTCTAAGAGATGGAAAAGCGTCTGGACCTGATGGCATTCCAGCAGAGGCCATCAAAGCAGATATCAACACGGCTACAGAGATGTTATATAAATTACTTGGTAAAGTCTGGGAAAAGGAAGATATACCAGCAGAATAGAAGGAAGGATATCTGGTTAAGTTGCCTAAGAAGGGAAATTTACAAGAGTGCACAAATTATAGAGGAATAATGTTACTATCAGTGCCAGGAAAAGTATTAAACAGGATTATCCTTGAGAGACTAAAAGAGTCCATAGACAAGAAACTGAGAGATGAACAAGCAGGTTTTCGACAAAACAGATCATGTACAGACCAGATAGCCACTTTGAGAATAATAGTTGAGCAAAGGCTGGAATGGAATTCACCACTATACATTGGACTTGTGGACTATGAAAATGCATTTGACAGTGTAGACAGAGAATCACTTTGGAAATTGTTGAGGCATTATGGAGTTCCCCTGAAGATCATAAATTTAATAAAGAAAACATATGAAGGCATGACATGCAGAGTTCTTTACGAAAGGCAGCTTACGGAACCGTTTGGGATAAGCCACTTTGATAATGGGCTATTTTAAAGTTACGCATTAAGGGGTTTAAAATGCTATTAATATATATTATGTTTCGCGCTTTACGGTAATTGAACGCGAATCGGTAGAGTCGCGTAGATTTCTGATGACGTGTTGCGTTGGTATGCTAACACGTGACGACATTATAATTGTACCCTTTGTATTCTGGATTTGGTCCTAGACGGACGCGATTTTGCAACGCTCCCATTGATGATAGTAATTGTGTAGAGGATTTTCTCTATTATATGGCACCATGGTCTGCCTATTGGATATGGATACAAATAACGCCTCAGTTTGATGAAATGAAATATTCTTCAGGTCAAGAAAAGTTGCAGGGAGTAATTTTATTAATAAGTATCCAAATTATAATTATCGACCAACTTTGGTTGTTCATTACCGGATTACCGACCTACGGAATCGCGAGTAAATAGCCAGACGTTGTGTTGATTAATGAAGTAAAAGTCAGGAGACGATTCGTATATATATTGCATGAACTTTATGTATGCTTGATTACTATGATGTCTTATGGATTCGCATATCGTCAATTAAAATGTATTTTTGTGGACTCGTACCACCTTGGACTTATCAACTCACTATTGTTGAAGTTTTGGTCAGTTTACACCCAACATTCGCCAACATAATATAAGCACGATGTTCAAGATAAAATAAGTCATAAATGATAAAGAGAATCAATTCAAGACATGGCCAGAAATAATGCACACTCTTTATTAATAACGGAAATGGTTAAAAAGGTCAAGCAATAAAGACAGACCTCCAAGCCACAAGCAAGCGCAACAAAGTGGTCTAACACCCCGGCTATAACAAACGTGGTGGCTGTTACGAGAGGATTTATGATATTAGCCACTATTGTAGTGAGCTCTGTTAAAAGTTGCACATTTTGGGTTTTGAAATGCTAATAATATAAATTATGTTTTCGCGCTGCATGGTAGTGAACGCGAAGTGTATAAGTTGCCTAGATTTAGGATGACGTGTCGCGTTGATAAGCTAGCACGTGACGACATTGTAATTGTACCCTTTTTATGTTGACCGTGGTCCTAGACGGACGCAATTTTTGGAAATCTCCCGGGATAAGGCTATTTATGTAAAGGATTTATGTATTATATGGCACCATGGTCTGCCTATTGGATATGGATACTAGTAACGTCTCAGTTTTGATGAAGTGGAATATTCTTCAGATCGGATATAATGTACAGGGAGCAATTTAGATTAATAAGTATCCAAAATAATATTGATCGCTTAACTCTAGCCATTCGCTACCGGATTGCCGATCCACGGAATCACGTGTAAATGGCCTGACGTTATGACGACTTACTGATGTAAACTCAAGAGATGGATTATTTGATTTATTTGATGATTATCAATGTCTTGTTGGATTCAGGCTGAATAAATGTACTATATGGACTCTTACCACAGCGGCCTTTTCAATTAAATGCTATTGAAGTGTTTCACCAGTTTGGCTCACCATTTGCCATTACCACCAAAGCACGATGCGCTCTAAACATAGAGACTTAATTTTAAACAGAGAACCTAAATAGTAGATGACCAGAGCTAACGAACATTTACTAAGAAATCAGTAAAGCAGGAATTGTGTCAAAACGACGTTGCCGCACGAACTGAAGTCACCAGCTAGAAAAGTGCGGTAACAGTGGCCATAACAACGTAGAGGCCATAACACTTGGACAGGCCCTTTTAAAATGATCTCTAGGATTTCTGATGTCGATTACATTGTCGATATCATGGGCAAACATAAAACCTTTCACATAAATATGTTAAAGGAATTTCATTCTCGTTCTGACTATCTTCAGTCAGTATTTCAAGCAACTGACGACCCTACACCTCATCTTCAACATTATACCGCTTTGTCGGTTATACAGGAAGAAGAGTCTTCTTTTCAAGATGTACCTTTACCTATACCGGTGGTACCACTTCATCCAACTGAAAGTTGGAATGATGTAACTATTTCTCCTAACCTTTCTGCTGATCAGTGTCAGCAAGTGTCATCTCTTCTTCATTCTTATTATGATGTTCTCACTGACATCCCAGGTCGTACGTCTGTTATTCAACATGACATTTTACTGACCGACGATACACCTATTCTGGTCCGTCCATATCCTATCCCTCTGAATTTTCGATCTCAGGTTGATAAGGAATTGGATGAGATGCTTCAATTAAAAATAATTGAACTATCCACTTCACCATATTCTTCTCCTATGGTAATCATTAGAAAAAAAGATAACAATATTCGTCTTTGTGTTGACTATCGTAAGTTAAACAAAGTTACACAATTTGATGCAGAACCATTACCTCTTTTAGAAGATTTACTGGTTAAACTTGCTAAGTCTACTTTCTTCACTAAATATGACCTGTCAAAGGGCTATTGGCAAGTCCCTTTAACAGAAAATGCAAAGCCACTCACTGCTTTCTCTACTCCTCGTGGCCTTTTCCAATGGAACTTCATGCCATTTGGATTGGTAAACGCACCTGCCACCTTTGTGCGCATGATGCGTCGTATTCTATCACATCGTCCCGATGTCATTGCCTACATCGATGACATTTGTCTTTTTAGTGACTCATGGGATGAACATTTCCGTGGATTGAACACATTACTGTCCACGTTACGGTCATATAACTTAACGGCTAAACCATCGAAAGCATTCGTGGGTTTTCACGACATATCATTTTTAGGTCACTGTGTTGGTCACGGCCTGTTACATACTGAGGACAGTAATGTTTCGAAAATCCTAAATATTACTACACCTAAACCAAAAAAACAAGTAAGGAGTCTTTTAGGTCTAATACAATTCTATGGGAGATTCATTCCTCATTTATCTACCATTACTGCACCTTTCTCTACATTGTTAAGGAAGGGCGCAGCTAACGTGATTCGGTGGTCGCAAGAACATCAAATTGCGTTTGATACCATAAAATCATTTTTTTCTAAAGCACCTGTTTTAAGGTTACCTAATGCGAACCTACCTTTTATTCTGCGCAGTGACGCGTCGAATTTTGGAATTGGAAGCGTATTGCTCCAGGAATATTCGGGTACCTTGCATCCTGTCATGTATGTATCCAGAAAGTTAACGTCTACAGAGCAGAAGTATTCTGTTCTCGACAAGGAGCTCCTCGCTTTAGTTTGGTCAATTACGAAACTACAAAGATATTTATTAGGATCGCACTTCATAGTAGAGACGGATCAGAGAGCACTCACTGCTCTCAATAACAGAGACGTAAAATCTTCTAAATCGACGAGGTATGCTATTGCCTTACAGCCATATAGCTTTACGATTCGTGCCATACCTGGATCCCAAAACGTACTAGCGGACATTTTGTCTCGTTGTCCGAATAAATCAAACGAGCTTCTACGCCCTACAGAGAGTGAGGACTCTATACAGTCAGTTCCTCAAGTGTAACTTTCTGCTCACGGAACTTTGATTGGTTTTATCATTAACGTTTACGCAAGTTTGATATCTACATTGATTTTCCAATAATTTTGGACATACAGTTTTCTAGTGATAGACTGCAAGAACTGGTACTTTTAAATGCCTATGATGTGAATTTAACATTTAAAAGTTATAACATTGTATTTCGACATTAACATTATGTATATATATATATATAAGAGTCTTCTAATGTGACATTGCGAGTTCGTGACTTTTGTCGACAGTGAATACAGTATGGATTAAGACTTTTGCTTTAACAAATAGCAATTAAATTAAACTGAGTTATGTTTAATATTTAATATATTTAACAGCAAAGATATTATGGCGAATCCATAACAATAGTGATTTTCACTCAGAATATTGAATATATTAGCACTCGTATTTAATTAGTACCACTAATTATTTCTAGACAATTTTAGGAGTGTTGCTCACTTCGCGTTGTTCATTTTGCATTCTGTTACTTCATAACTCATCGTTTTGATGCATTCATAGTCCATTTATGTGAATTCATTTATTGACATTTTTTCTTTTGTTAATATTTTATTTGAGTTTCATCATCCTTCTTTCTTTAAATTATCTATTGTTGCCACATTGGCCTGATAATTGGTTCATAGTGGTTGTACATTTTTTTACATTGCATTTTTGTTTATTTGAGTTGAATTCAATTTCATATTCATTCTGTCACTATTAATTAATATGTGGTTTTATTATTGACATTATATGTTGATGAGAATTTTATTCACCTCTCCGCGGTTATTTAAGTTAAAAAAAAATAATCGAATTATTTTTTTTTCTGGAGAGGATAAGGTAAGCTGTTGCGTCCTTTTTGGGTCCTTAACAGTAATAAAGTAGTCATAGGTCCTACTTCAGTTAAGAGGGTACGCATCAACTAATATGGTAAGAATATATTTGTAATTTAATTGATCGCGCACGAAAGCGCACATTTTTTGTGCGTGAGTTGGTTGCGTTTTGTTGCCAAACGATAGATGACGTATTGTCCTCAAGGGTAGAGGAAGGCTGAGATTCCATTCAGACATTAGTCTACAATTGTAACCCCTTTTGGGGGTAAACTACTGGGGATTCCTTTATTAGACAACCTTCCTAATGGAAGCTATCGCCGAACGATTCTATCAGTAAGTTATTTGAATTTTGTTGAAAGATAAATATATATATCTATATGAACTTCGTTCTTAGATGAATCTAGTCAAGTATTAATGGGAGGTCATTGCCCTTGTCTTGAACGTGGATTCTGGTGAATATTATTGGATCCAGACTTATACGATCGATTACGTGCCAACATAGGATTGCACTTATGAATCTTAAAAATAAATATATATTTTTGCCGTCCGTTGAACTTACGGAGGAATCAGAGGTCAACCAAATTAAGTCACAGGTATTTATATGGACTGTTTTTGTTATGAAGCCTCAACTACGATGTATAGATGTGCTGGACATTGATTGTCCATGAGGCCATTATTTAAAGAAAGGAATTCTGCAATATGATGTATACTTCTCATCATGATTTGTTTGATTGCCCTTGTGGGGGTCAACCGTTCATAAGAACATCCGTCAATCAATAATCATACTGTGAACTGTTTAGATATCATGCCTGTTTGTGATGCTTCAGATGTCTACGTCCATGAATAAACATGTTTCGTCTTGATCAACCCATTGGAATTCTGTACCCGTCATTTACAGTTGGTCGGAATTTATGACCATTTCTCTATAGATACACATTGAGTGACTGTTGGTCTGATGAGTGGGAAGATAACATCAAGAAATGGACAGAAAAGAGTCTATCAGAGTGCACCACCAAGACAAGAGACAGAAAACGTTGGAGATCCATTACAACCAACCTTCGTTGTGGAGATGGCAACTGATGATGATGATGATGGTCTGTCTAACTGACCCTTATTTGATTATCAACGAACTTATTAACTTTATTGCTAACCGTGCCACTATTACCCACGCAAGAAGAAAAATTATGTTTAAAAAGAGGCACTATAATAATATGATCAAAAATAGCGATCAACAAAACTTTGCAAACCTGTTCCTTCCCATAATTTTTTGTTGAACTCCGTTATACTTTAAAGCCATATTAGCTGCATTATAATAAGATTTACTGTAATCAATTTCAAGTTCACTGAAGTAGTTCAGTATCAGCTCAGCCATACTTTCTCCGATGTGATCTTTCAGTTATAAAAACCTCGGAAAGCGTTCAACTGGTAATCCATCACTAGGAGAAACATATCTAACAATAACAGTAAGTTGATCAACATGGGAAACATCAGGGGTTAAATCAACTGATAAACTAAAATAACCTGCTTGTTTAATGTCGTTAAGTATTGGAAAAAATAGTGATGGAAGGCATGGTCCCTGGAAAAAGGGGAACGGGTCGACCTAGGCGACGGTGGACCCAGGACATCACAGAGAGTCTGAACTTGTCTTTGGCTGATGCAGGTCGACTTGCCCACAATCGTGATGCGTTCAGAGCAGCTGTAATGGAGACAACGTTCTGGAAAGAATACGTCACATGATGATGAAGTATTGCTTCTCGAACTTTATTAGCCATCAACTGGATAACCACTTCACATATGGTTTTGGATGTGCGATGGCTTACCACAGCCTTTACTTCCATACTGATTTATGTGAGCACGCAGGAAGGGATCAAATTTGCCAATTAATTCAAGCAATCCAAAAAAGTTACCATTGTTTGGAGAATCAAATATTTCATCATCTCCTCTAAATGCCAAGCCACCTTTTTCCAAAAGCGAAATATCTGCAATAACTCGCTGAAGTACGTGACGCCAGTAATCCTGCTCTGTTTTCATTTGCTCTTCAAGTTTTGATGTTACCGTTTGACCACACTTTCTTGTTAAATATGTTAGCATGGAGTTCATATGATTTTTAGAGTTTTCGTGGGTTTGAACAAGATAAGCGTGATGCCAATCATTGAATCCACTAGAAGCTAAAGCTGTAGTTGGGTAATTTGGTTAGAAAAAAGTTTGCACACAAAACAGAAGACTTTTCCTTTTGTGGTAGAATACACTAACCATTCTCGACAGTAGGTTTCTCCATTTACTTTAGTGTAATGGAATGCATTCTTTGAACAGAACCGGGCTTGGTTTTTGTATGTTTGCGAGGCTGGGGAACCTGAGGACTTTCCTTCCAACCCGGTCAGGAGCTTCGCTCCTTCCCATCCACAGAGGGTTTATCACAGGAGCCGTTCAGGCTATTCAGTCAAATTTCCGGCCGTAAACATTTCTTCAAACGCTGACGCCCGGGTTTGAACCATGAACACCTGGTTGCCAGTACAACGCCGAAGCCATTACACCAGCGCGGCTCCCGACACACATTCATAAATACAAGAAGTTTAGATCGTCATTGCAGGATGTAAAGGTATATAGAGGAGCAGATGTGGCATCAGATTACCACCTTCTGATAGCCAAAGTAAAAATGAAACTCAAGAGATATGCAACAATGCAACATTATAGACAACAATTTAATGTAGGACATCTAAGAAATCAAGAAACAAGAGACAAATTTGCGGTCACAGTATCCAACAAATTCCAAGTGCTCCAACAGCTGGAAGATGTAGAGAATACAGAAGACTATTGGCAGCAGGTCAAAACTGTATGGAATGAGACATGTGAAGAAATACTGGGGAAAAGGGAACGACAACAAAAAGCATGGATAACAACAGAAACCATCAATAAGATAAAAGACAGAAAAAACAAGAAAGCAGATTTAAACACAAGCAAAACCAGAAGTTCCAAAGTCAAGGAACAAGAAGTGTACACAGAAGCAAACAAAGAAGTAAAAAGAAGTATCAAAAGAGACAAGAGGAAGTATATTGAGGAGTTGGCAAAAGAGGCAGAAGATGCTGCAGCCAAAGGAAATATGAGAGAACTGTATAGCAGCATAAAGAAGCTAACAGGGAAATACAAGCAAACAAGTTGTCTCATAAAAGACAAGAATGGAAAACTGCTCAGCAATATACAAGAGCAAATGAAGAGGTGGACAGAATATTTTGAGGACCTTCTCAATAGACCAGCTCCACAAAACCTCCCGGACATCCAGCCAGCAGAAGAAGAGCTACAAATTAACGGTGAAAGACCAACAAAGGAAGAAATAAAGAAAGCCATAAATCTTCTAAGAGATGGAAAAGCGTCTGGACCTGATGGCATTCCAGCAGAGGCCATCAAAGCAGATATCGACAAGGCTACAGAGATGTTACATAAATTACTTGGTAAAGTCTGGAAAAAGGAAGAGATACCAGCAGAATAGAAGGAAGGATATCTGGTTAAGTTGCCTAAGAAGGGAAATTTACAAGAGTGCACTCATTATAGAGGAATAATGTTACTATCAGTGCCAGGAAAAGTATTAAACAGGATTATCCTTGAGAGACTAAAAGAGTCCATAGACAAGAAACTGAGAGATGAACAAGCAGGTTTTCGACAAAACAGATCATGTACAGACCAGATAGCCACTTTGAGAATAATAGTTGAGCAAAGTCTGGAATGGAATTCACCACTATACATTGGACTTGTGGACTATGAAAAGGCATTTGACAGTGTAGACAGAGAATCACTTTGGAAATTGTTGTGGCATTATGGAGTTTCCCTGAAGATCATAAATTTAATAAAGAAAACATATGAAGGCATGACATGCAGAGTTCTTCACGAAAGGCAGCTTACGGAACCGTTTGGGATAAGAACAGGAGTGCTACAAGGATGCCTCTTGTCTCCATTTCTTTTCTTGCTGGCAATAGACTGGGTTATGATATCATCGACAACACACAACAGAAATGGAATCCAGTGGACTCTGACTAAGCAGTTGGATGATCTGGATTTTGCTGATGACTTGGCTCTTCTGTCCCATAACCGTAATCAGATGCAGGACAAATTGAAAACACTCGATGAGAGGTCACAGCAATTGGGTCTGAAAATACACAGGGGAAAGAAAAAATAATGAGAATAAATGCAGGTAATGATAACAGGGTTGTACTTGAAGAAACACTAATACAAGATGTAGAATCGTACACATATCTTGGCAGTAATATAGACAAAGTTGGAGGGACAGACAGCGATATCAAAATAAGAATACAAAAGGCAAGAGGAGCCTTCATTGCATTGGGAAATATATGGAGATCAAGAGAAATCGGATCCAACACGAAAATAAGAATCTTCAACTCAAATGTGAAGTCAGTCCTATTATATGGCTCTGAGACATGGAGAACAACAAAGACAACAACCAAAAAGCTGCAAACTGTCATAAATGGGTGCTTGCGTAGAATAGAAGGACTAAACTGGTATGACAAGGTTACCAACGTGGAACTGATGACAAGAACTAGACAAGTGCCAGTGGAACATGAGATAAGAAGAAGACGATGGCGATGGATTGGACACACACTGAGGAGACCTGTTGATAGCATTACAAGGCAGTCCTTGTTCTGGAACCCCCAGGGCAAGAGAGGCAGAGGTAGACTAAGAAGCACATGGAGAAGAGAGCTGGAAACAGAGGTGAAAATGATGAAGAGAACGTGGAAAGAACTCGAGATGATGGCACGTGACGGGAGGACTTGGCATGTGTTTGTTGAAGGCCTATGCTCCTTTGGGAGTGGAGGGTTATGAGATACAGACTCTAAACACAGTTTTGTACTGAAGAATGGGGTATTAGTGAGAGTTATACGAGATACTGATTCATCCGTACGGTCTCAAATTTTAGTACCTTCTTCAATGAGAGCTCGTATTTTGCGTCATGCTCACGACTCTCAATGTGCAGGTCATATGGGTTTTTCACGAACCAAATCTAGAGTGATATCTGCATTCTATTGGCCAGGTGTTCATAGAGATGTGAATATCTACTGCCGCTCTTGTGTGACATGTCAAGAAGTTAAAGTTCGTGATCCATACCACGCAGCTCCTATTCAAGCTGCTGACATTCCAATTTGACCATTTGAGAAAATGGCAATTGACATTATTGGTCCTATCCAACCTTCTGCTAGAGAACATACACATATTCTCACTTGTATTGATATGTGTACTCGTTGGCCTGAGGCCATACCTCTAAAGAATACTTCATCTGCTAGTGTTGCAGATGCACTATGGTTGATTTTTTGACGTTTAGGTTTTCCTCGTAAGATATTGTCAGACCATGGTGTTCAGTTTATATCTGACGCAATGTCTCAGGTCATGTCTATGTTGCATATTGATAGATCTCTCAGTTCAATCTACCACGCCATGTCGAACGGTTTAATTGAGCGTCAAAATAGGACACTCAAACAACTATTGGGGAAGATTACTGAGGATCATCCTCAAGATTGGACAGAGTTCTCCCCGCTGCACTTTTTGCGTATCGAGAAGTTCATAATGAAGCCACTGGCTTCTCACCATTTTAGCTCGTCTTCGGTGTTCAACCTCGTGGACCTATGTCGTTACTTCACGACTTACTCACCGAGGAGAATATCTCAAATGACACTCAATCCTCTTATGAGTATGTGATTTCTTTGAGGAAGAGGATAATAGATGCATGTAGGTTAGCTACCACATCATCAGAATTGGCAAAAGAAAAAGCTCGACTTTTTGCTAATAGGTATCGACGTCTTCGCTAGCTTTTTTCCTGGTGACGAGGCTTATGTATTACTGCCTCGTAAAGACAATCGTCTACTTATTGCTTGGTGTTACGACAGGGTTTATGATGTTAGCCACTTTGATAATGGGCTCTTTTAAAGTTACGCATTAAGGGGTTTAAAATGCTATTAATATATATTATGTTTCGCGCTTCACGGTAATTGATAGATTTCTGATGACGTGTTGCGTTGGTATGCTAACACGTGACGAAATTATAATTGTATCCTTTGTATTCTGGATTTGGTCCTAGACGGACGCGATTTTCCAACGCTCCCATTGATGATAGTAATTGTGTAGAGGATTTTCTCTATTATATGGCACCAGGGTCTGCCTATTGGATATGGATACAAATAACGCCTCAGTTTGATGAAATGAAATATTCTTCAGGTCAAGAAAAGTTGCAGGGAGTAATTTTATTAATACGTATCCAAATTATAATTATCGACCAACTTTGGTTGTTCATTACCGGATTACCGACCTACGGAATCGCGAGTAAATAGCCAGACGTTGTGTTGATTAATGAAGTAAAAGTCAGGAGACGATTCGTATATATATTGCATGAACTTTATGTATGCTTGATTACTATGATGTCTTATGGATTCGCATATCGTCAATTAAAATGTATTTTTGTGGACTCGTACCACCTTGGACTTATCAACTCACTATTGTTGAAGTTTTGGTCAGTTTACACCCAACATTCGCCAACATAATATAAGCACGATGTTCAAGATAAAATAAGTCATAAATGATAAAGAGAATCAATTCAAGACATGGCCAGAAATAATGCACACTCTTTATTAATAACGGAAATGGTTAAAAAGGTCAAGCAATAAAGACAGACCTCCAAGCCACAAGCAAGCGCAACAAAGTGGTCTAACACCACGGCTATAACAAACGTGGTGGCTGTTACGAGAGGATTTATGATATTAGCCACTATTGTAGTGAGCTCTGTTATAGTACCATTCGACATTCTCATAGTAGATCATCTGCACATTCTGCTGAGAGAAATACTGGACGTACTATTATGGTCCGTAATGTTCCTTCTCGCGCCAAATGGTGGTCGCTCAGAAAATTTTTTCTTAATGCGGGACATGCTTAACACGTCAATGTCGCACATAGTGGCAATTCTTCCACTACTGTGGCATTTATTCGTTTCCGCTCTACGTCTGATGCCAGCAGAGCTGTTAAGCTCATGCATATGTCATCATATGCTGGCCATATACTCGATGTTCGATTACATCGTCATCTTTAACATCACATTGATTACTTTATACCACGCACTCTATTAGTTGCGTTCTCGTGTGCATTACTTTTCTAGTTCTGATGTTTAGCAATACATCTGTTGATACAATAGTTCTATTAACTACACTTCTTGACTTTTCTACATCCTGTTGCATTTCGTATCTATCACTATCCTATACGTTTGGACTTACATCGTCTTTGACTTTACTATTTTGCTGTTCAGTCAGAATCATTGATTCCTTGAGCACTTTACTTTTCTATCTTTACCATTGTCTGCCTTGACATGCAAGGGTGCACTATTAAAAATATAGTGGTCAGACAATGCTAATCGTTCGTTGAATATGATAAAATCTGCATTTTCAAAGCATCCTATTCTAACGATTCCTGATGCTCGAAAAATCTTTTTTCTCATATCGGACGCTTCGGGGACAGACATAGGTGGCTGATTGATGCAACGATGGGACGACAGACTTCACCCATGTGTGTACATCAGCAGTAAGCTTCTACCAGCAGAACAACGTTACGCAGCTGTTGAGCGTGAATTGCTCGCCATCGTCTAGTCTATTTCAAAGCTGCAAATTTATACTCCAAACAGATCATGTACCATTGACAGCACTCAAAACCAAGACGTACAACAACCCAAGATTACACCGCTGGTTCCTTTTGTTGCAAGAATTCCACTTTGATATCCAACCAATTCGTGGATCCGACAATTGGCTAGCTGATCTGCTGTCCAGGTCGTCTGATGAAAAGAACTGATACTATATTGAATATCCTAATTAAGAATCATCTCGTTCACGGTTATTCCCAAAGACTTGAGAAAAAGGGATACAGAATGACATAATGCTTATAAATACAAAACTCGCTGTTCCCTCTTACTAGCTACAAAACGAGAGTTGACATTTCAAGAGTGGATTAACGAATAAATTGCCCAAGGTTTCCAGAACCAAATAACTTTGATAGACAAAAATATTAACATTATACCGTGTATTGGCATATAGCATATACAAGGTTTCGGTACATCCAGGGTAATGACATACAGACTCACGCGCATATATACAATGGAATATGAAACAGTGATATCTACTTGTGTAAATTGAGAACAAACTTTAAAAACTTATAACCTATAGGTAGTTTGTGTAGTTAAACGTAGTTAAACATTTATTGACATTTTGTTTACACTTTTAATCACTTTTGATCGGAAGTCATCGATTTTGATCGAAATTAATCGGTTTAATCGCGATTGATCATTTTAATCGAAATTAATCGGTTTTAATCGATAATAATAATTTTATCTGAATTGATCGGTGTTCATTTAATATCTTATCCAGTGCTCACCCGAGGTAAACGCTCGCGGGACGAGGGGGTAATGTTGAGAGCGCATCATGGGGCAAAGCGATTTGTAAAAGTGTTTTGGGAGAGATCGCTTTTCACCAAGATGTGCCTCACCAGAACACAGAATAACTATGATGCTGGAATGTAACTACACACGGTTACGAAGCATGACGTAGTGTGCATTCTACTTGTGGTCTTGGACCCGAATGGACAGTGTTGGCTTGTGTGGCGTAGTCCACTTATCTAAGTGTAGCGAAGTCTACTTAAAAGATGTCTATATGATTCAGATTTCGATGTAGAAATCAAGTGTACTGTGAATTCATTATGGGACAAACCCATCTTATTAGGATGTGTTAAATTCAGGGTAAGATTTAATCTCGATTAGCCAAAGGAGATATTTAACCACAGGTCAAGGTTAATATAACCGTTATGAAGGGCTCAATACCTTCCATTTGCGGTGTCTACGCCGCATCCTCGGCATCTCGTGGAAAGATAAAGTGACAAATGTCGAGGTGTTGTCACGTGTTGGCCTTCAAAGTATGTATACGCTGCTTAGACAGCGCAGACTTCGCTGGCTTGGCCATGTTCGCCGCATGGAAGATGGTCGCATCCCAAAAGATATCTTCTACGGACAATTAGCAGATGGCAAGAGAACAGTTGGGCGACCACAGCTGAGGTTCAAAGATGTGTGCAAGAGAGATATGAGGGCACTGGACATGGATCCAGCAACATGGGAGGATGAAGCTGCCGATCGCACAAAGTGGCGATGCTATTTACGGCACCACCTCAGATTGGGCGAAGAGAGGCTCACACAAGAAGCAGAGGTGAGGAGAAAACGTCGAAAGGAGCACCAGGAAAATAAGCAGTTGAGGGCTGTCACCTCAGGGGCGCATTTCCATAGTCAGTTATGACTGAAGGGGCTATTATTATTATGAAGGGATATGAATATCCACGAAAATACATTTGATTGCCGACTAAATGAAAATGTGCAAGAAGGCACGGAATTGAAATAATATGGACATGAAAGGAAGAAAAATATAAAGAGAAACTCCTAAGAATAAAATAAACGGAGGAAAGTATGGAATATGCTATATAAGCACGTAGAGATAGGTCTTGATAGCATGAAGAATTTTCAGATGTGTGGACTCATGTATAAATAGTATATGGAAGGCAAGAATCGATATTTAAATGAGGATGTCAGACTTTATTAGAGCAATGTGTCGCTCATGCAAGTTTATATGTTAAATAAAATTGAAAGTCGTATAAAACAGAATTCTTTGAGGAATGATTCACCCTTTGAATTATAAGTTTGAATATCTATAAACAGTGAACACTTTCTGACAGGTAGTTCGATAAAACGAATCTGAGTACAAAGCAGAACGAATACCTATAAAGGTTGTGGCCAGAGTTTTGGTGACTATATTTCTACAAAAATAGTAATCCCTAGACAACATACAGATAACGAAGGAAAGGCTCTTAACATTAGGCATATTGAAGGGTATTTAGTACACTGTTCTAGATATAGTACTGCGTTGGCCACTGGACACATATAAATAATTGAATACATTATATTGTTGATTAATACATATTATTGATTAAAAAATAGATTATTAACTTCAAGATGTTTACCCTAGATTATTTTGTGAAGCTTGGGGAAGCAATTTGAGAAACACGTAAAGAATTTGATTATTATTTGATTGACTCAGGGAGTCATATATATAGTTACTATGGATATTTTGTATCGTTTTCTCCGTGAGGGAGACGGATTACGGTTATACGGGGCAAGCTGTCAGGAATATGCCATAGAACATTTCTTAATTCAAATGAGCCAGGATCTTAAGTGGTTTGCTTTTCATGTGTGTGAATATAGTTCTTCACAGGAGAAAGCAGTGAGACTTGCTAACTTATTATCTACTATTTTTTATGATGATGAAAGAATGACTACTCAGGACGGTAGTGGTATTGAGTTGAATGAATTGAAGAAAACCATAACGAAGCATAAGGGTAGGGAGATTACCCTTACTAATGAGCTGATACAGCAAAAAGGGGAATATGAGAAGAAGTTGTCAGCAATGGATTTTGATAATGCTGTATTGAAAAATAAAGTGACCGTGTTGATGGAAGATAATAAAAAATTGGATGAAGTTTCTCTTAGTCAGAAGAAAGAGTTAGAGGATGAGGTGACCTCACTGAAACAGATGTTGGATGACCAAATAAGTAAGGTGAACTCTTCCACGCATGACTTGGCATTATTGCGTGAAGAAAATGATAATTTTATTATTGAATCTCAGAGAAGTAATGAGACAGTTAGGGATTTGTTTGATAATTTGAAATCAAAATGTGATAAGTTGAGGTCCGATCATGAATCTTTGATTTCGGAGTATGTTAAATTTAAATTAGAAGGTACAAAAGGGAGATTGAATCTCACAAGGACAATATTGTATCAAACTTGAGTGATGATTGTCTAACTGATGACAGGGTGACTGCATTAGAAGCGTTACTCTGATAAGACCAGAACTGGCCTTCATGAAATGATAAGGGTGGATTTAGGCTGACTTCAATTACCACCCCTATCGACACCAGTTAAATTATAGTTGTAGTGTAGGGTGTCTTATCTGGTTTATGTTGTTGCTGTGTGTAAAGTAGTTAGCTAGTCCACAGAGTTACAGCACAGGCAAAGTGACATGCGAAGTCATAAAGGAGGTGACTGCTCTTGACGTTTTCATCATTTATTTCACGCCACAACGACAGTTACTTCACATACATCATCAACATCACAGTTCAATAGTTTTCAGCATTCAAAAATGATATTGGTGCCAACTGTTAGACATGTAGGATCCAATCCTCATCAGTCATAGCGTAAACAACAGTTCAAGGTTCACAGTGTCATAAAGTTATTATTCATAAATCTGTCTAAATAATATGGCACAGAGCTGGATGCATTAATATTCATTACTATCAATAGTGTAACAGTTCAGCTGCATTTCATCAGTACACATACATAATAATCATTACTCCTCTCCTGATGCTGGCAGATCAGGTGTAATAAATAAGTCCGTTATCGTTTGCACGAGAAATAGCATTGAGGAGTACAGGTCGAACTGACCTTTATCACATTCCTAAGTCTAACCCTTTGACTTAGGCGTAATCGCTGGCATAGCGAATCCTGGAATACAGACAACAGTCCTGTTGGTCTAAAGCGACCCATATATGTAAATTGTTCAGGTATAAAGATACCGGTGGCAAAATCCTAATCAAAGTACCTCTCCATTTTGAATCACACAGGCGAGCAGAGAGCAACAAAATGTCGAACTACTAGATGGTATCGTAAAGTTCAATAAAGAGGTATTACCTTTCTTCGGAATCAACCACTAAAACATATGCCTCCAGGCGGCTTGAATAATACTGGGAAAAGTCTAGTTAGATAACTAACTCACACAGACAATATATTTCCCTATCAAAACATGAACCTGCATAATAAAATGAAGACAAATCAATCTGTTAACAAAGTACTACTTTTGCCTAACAAGCAGTCATATACGACATGCATGAAACCTACTGCCTTATATACTGATAGCTATCATCCTAAGTTCAATCAGGATGATACATCAGATAATAAGAATACTATGTGTATGAAAAAAGGAAAAGTCAATTCTTCTTATATGACTAGAAATACATATCTTCATTGTTCACAGTTTCGTGACAATGAGACTACCTATATTGGAAAAGGTGCATATTCTCGCACCATTCTAGTGCGTAATCTGCCACAAGGTACTACATGGCAGGCAATTGGGAATTTCTTTAATTATACAGCAAACGTTAAGTTCGTTCGTCTTCTGCCATCATTCAATGGTCAGAATAGTGAGGCGTTGGTTACTTTCTGTAACAATAGAGACGCTCGTTTCGTTATGGAGCGTGACAATAGTGTTTACTTTCATCACCATTCTCTCAGGCTACAATTGGTACCCGATTCTGCTTCGCGCAGATATTAGCCTTTTGATACTTGGTGTTATCATCTCATGTCTTTGATGACTCAGCATTGTCAGTCATCATTCCTTTTCTTTCCTAGTCATCTATTCTTACATAGGTTGATTAGTGTGAACTTTTCTTTTATATAACATTTTGTTGTCTTATCTGTTATGACACTTAGTATTTTTGTCTTCACGTAGATTTTTCGCATGCCTACGTTAGACAGTAATGTCGTTCACTGTTTTACTCATGTTCAGCTAATGCATCATGAGCTAGTGTCTTGTCGTCACTTTTGAAGAAAGATATGCCTATGAATGGCACGTGGACCAATACTTGCAATACCACTTTCATTAAATTGTTAGGAAAATTTTGTTAAACCTCCTATTTTGAGGTTAACCAATTTTACAAGGTTTTCTATTTTTCGTCAGATGCAGGCAATTTCTACGTTGGTATTGGTTTACGTCATAACCAATTTTACGTTTGAAACGATTTCCAGATCAAAGAATACGTCGAATTTACGATTCCATATGTACAGATGCAAGCAGTTACGGATTAGGAGGTACCCTGTTACAAGAACATGACGGCGTACTTCACCCAACTCTATCATCTCATCTCAACCCGTAACCCGTCATGGGTCGTAGGGGTGCCATGGTGGAAGCATCAGCAGACAGGGTCCTCCACTGCTCTCTATCCTCAACAATGCGTACAAGTGTGGAAAAACCGTGTCCTGCCCATTCTTTGATGTTATCAGCCCAGGATTTTCTTTGCCTTCCTCTTCTCCGTTTACCTTCGACTGTTCCCTGGAGGATCGTTTTTGAAAGGGAGTCATGACGAGTTACATGCCCAAACCAGGCAAGCTTTCGACGTTTCACTACTGACAAAAGTGGTTCTTGGTGGCCTGCATAGGTGTTTATCTTCTCTCTAACATAGACATTTGTTTTGTGCTCTTTATAGCAAATGCGCAAAATTCTTCTATAACATTTATGCTCGAAAGCCTGAATCCTTCGCTCCATATCTGCAGTGATTGTCCAGCCCTCACACCATACAAGAGAATAGATAATACGAGTGATTTGTATAATTTGATCTTCACAGGAAAACTGATGTTACTTTTCCAGATCACATTCAGCCTTGTCATGGCAGCTGAGGCCATCTAAAGTCTTGTCTTGATTTCTTTACTTGATCTTCCATCACTACATATAGTGGACCCGATATATTTAAAGGTGTTAACTTCTTCTAACGTTTGCCCATTTAACATAATGTTGGTCGGAACATGTTTCTTATGGCTATTCACCAATATCTTGCTTTTTTCTATATTAATTTCCATCTCATACGTTCTTGTTACTTTCTCCAGTCTAGAGGTAAGGTCTTGAAGTTCTTATTCTGTTCCAGCTATCAGATCGATATCATCAGCAAAACGTAGATTGCAAAGAGATCGTCCTCCAATCGATAGGGTTGTTTTATAATCGTAGAGAGCCTCCTGCATAATATGTTCTAGATATATATTAAAGAGCACCGGAGACAGGATACATCCCTGGCGAACTCCTACAGTTGTTTTGAAAAATTCTCCAATGTCATTTCTTGCAAAAACAGCACTGCTTGCGTCCTTGTATAGCTAGTGCTTCAATGATATCTATGATGTTGGTATCAAAATTAAATTTTCTCATTATTTGCCATAAGCCTTCATGCCAGACTCGATAGAAGGCTTTTGTGAAATCGATGAAGTTATGGTATAAATCGTGTTGATGCTGGAGATGTTTTTCGATCAGTAATCTAATATTGAAGATTTGTTCTGATGTACTTCTTTTTGGTCTAAAGCCAGCCTGTTCCTCGGACAAGATTTCTTCTGATTTCTGTTTTATTCTGTTCAAAAGTATCTTTAACATCACCTTACTTGGATGACTAATAAGGCTAATGGTTCTGTAGTCCTTGCACATTTTTAGATTTCCTTTCTTTTGAAGCGGTATTACTAATGATTGCGTCCACTCTTTTGGCCATTTTTTTTACTCCATATCTTCTGGCAAATTGTTGTCATGATTTTTACTATATCTGGTCCTCCATATTTCAAGAGCTCTGCTTCTATACATATTGAGAAAACTGAACGATGCCGAACGCAACTACTCCGTCATAGACAAGGAACTGTTAGGCGTCGTTTGGGCAATTCAGAAGTTAGAGAAGTTCTTACTTGGCGCACCGTTTGTCATTCAGACAGACCAGAAGACAGTGGCTTCACTCAGAAAAGCCAACCACAAAAACGCCAAGTTGGCCCGTTTCTCCATATTGTTACAGCCGTTCGATTTCACAATTGAAGCCATTCCAGGACACGACAATGTGGTGGCAGATACTGTGTCACGCAATCCTTTGTCACAAAACGATGGAAAAGAAATAACTCAATGAACTCAAACTGTTTATATACTGAAACTTACTGAGCTTTATTCGAGAGACTACAGACTTACAAGTGATAATGAACAAACACATCCAGTCTATCACAAACTCGAGAGACTACAAACTCACAACTGATAATGAACAAACACATCGAGTCTGTCACAAACGATGGAAAATTCGTGATGAAATTTCAAATTCAAAGAACTTACAGAATACTAGGTCAAATAAATTAACAAAGAAACATTCTTCATACGTTCAAAATAGTAACATTTCGTTTCAAATAATCACCTGACATTAGCGACCTCGTTTGAATATTCACGGACTTTGATTAGTGTTCTTACATAACGCAAGCGACTTCAAACATTTTTCATTCAAGGTACAAAGTGAAATTAGGATCAAATTGACTTACAGAGGTACTTTCAACTACTTTCTTCGGAAATAAGGATCAATTATGACGACATGAAGTGTTGTTGATAGAACATTACGAAATAAGGACAGCGTATTCATTGGAATTGAGATTACTTATTTCGAGAATTTATTGTGATTAAATAAAGTGATCAGAAAAGAATTTCTATACATACAGTATCACATAAATAGATATTATAATTACGTTAGTTAATTAACTGTTGGTTATTATATGCATTTATGAACTTACGTTAACATAATACTGATATATATAGTTATAGGTATTCCATATTATTAATTTATAGATTACTTTAGTCATATTTACTTAGATATTTTATCTTTTGCGCACATATATTCTATCCTATTCTATTAATTTACTATTACTTTCTTTTCCCACATTCTTAATTTTCCCTTATTTTTCCTTACATTTCTTTACTTTCTTTAACTATTAAACCATACTTTATTTCACTTAAGTATATTTATATTCTATAACATCCTTCACACCCTACAGTTAGTTAGTTCTATAGTTAATTAGTTTATATTATAATATTGATTACTACTTCACACTCTTATTAGTTAAGATAGAATTTTAGTTATTGACATAATTATTTATCTGATAGTTGACACTCTGACGGTTGACTTCTTTTATTTATTGGTTAACTTGACATATGTTTTGTAGTTGTTGACATGAACTCAATTTGACTACAACCTTCGACAATATTACGTGATACGTAGGTCGATAATCTTTTAAATTTTTACTTTTTTTCAAATAACTATGAAAACAAAATCTATAGAATAGATTTTTTTACCCCCGTCGACCAGGGGAATGTTACGAGAGGATTTATGATATTAGCCACTATTGTAGTGAGCTCTGTTAAAAGTTGCACATTTTGGGTTTTGAAATGCTAATAATATAAATTATGTTTTCGCGCTGCATGGTAGTGAACGCGAAGTGTATAAGTTGCCTAGATTTAGGATGACGTGTCACGTTGATAAGCTAGCACGTGACGACATTGTAATTGTACCCTTTTTATGTTGACCGTGGTCCTAGACGGACGCGATTTTTGGAAGACTCCCGTGATAATGCTATTGATGTAAAGGATTTATGTATTATATGGCACCAGGGTCTGCCTATTGGATATGGATACTAGTAACGTGGAATATTCTTCAGATCGGATATAATGTACAGGGAGCAATTTAGATTAAGAAGTATCCAAAATAATATTGATCGCTTAACTCTAGCTATTCGCTACCGGATTGCCGATCCACGGAATCACGTGTAAATGGTCTGACGTTATGAAGACTTACTGATGTAAACTCAAGAGACGGATTATTTGATTTATTTGATGATTATCAATGTCTTGTTGGATTCAGGCTGAATAAATGTACTATATGGACTCTTACCACAGCGGCCTTTTCAATTAAATGCTATTGAAGTGTTTCACCAGTTTGGCTCACCATTTGCCATTACCACCAAAGCACGATGCGCTCTAAACATAGAGACTTAATTTTAAACAGAGAACCTAAATAGTAGATGACCAGAGCTAACGAACATTTACTAAGAAATCAGTAAAGCAGGAATTGTGTCAAAACGACGTTGCCGCACGAACTGAAGTCACCAGCTAGAAAAGTGCGGTAACAGTGGCCATAACAACGTAGAGGCCATAACACTTGGACAGGCCCTTTTAAAATGATCTCTAGGATTTCTGATGTCGATTACATTGTCGATATCATGGGCAAACATAAAACCTTTCACATAAATATGTTAAAGGAATTTCATTCTCGTTCTGACTATCTTCAGTCAGTATTTCAAGCAACTGACGACCCTACACCTCATCTTCAACATTATACCGCTTTGTCGGTTATACAGGAAGAAGAGTCTTCTTTTCAAGATGTACCTTTACCTATACCGGTGGTACCACTTCATCCAACTGAAAGTTGGAATGATGTAACTATTTCTCCTAACCTTTCTGCTGATCAGTGTCAGCAAGTGTCATCTCTTCTTCATTCTTATTATGACGTTCACACTGACATCCCAGATTGTACGTCTGTTATTCAACATGACATTTTACTGACCGACGATACACCTATTCGGGTCCGTCCATATCCTATCCTTCTGCATTTTCGATCTCAGGTTGATAAGGAATTGGATGAGATGCTTCAATTAAAAATAATTGAACCATCCACTTCACCATATTCTTCTTCTATGGTAATCATTAGACAAAAAGATAACAATATTCGTCTTTGTGTTGACTATCGTGAGTTAAACAAAGTTACACAATTTGATGCAGAACCATTACCTCTTTTAGAAGATTTACTGGTTAAACTTGCTAAGTCTACTTTCTTCACTAAATTTGACCTGTCAAATGGCTATTGGCAAGTCCCTTTAACAGAAAATGCAAAGCCACTCACTGATTTCTCTACTCCTTGTGGCCTTTTCCAATGGAACTTCATGCCATTTGGATTGGTAAACGCACCTGCCACCTTTGTGCGCATGATGCGTCATATTCTATCACATCGTCCCGATGTCATTGTCTACATCGATGACATTTGTCTTTTTAGTGACTCGTGGGATGAACATTTCCGTGGATTGAACACATTACTGTCCACGTTACGGTCATATAACTTAACGGCTAAACCATCGAAAGCATTCGTGGGTTTTCACGAAATATCATTTTTAGGTCACCGTGTTGGTCACGGCCTGTTACATACTGAGGACAGTAATGTTTCGAAAATCCTAAATATTACTACACCTAAACCAAAAAACAAGTAAGGAGACTTTTAGGTCTAATACAATTCTATGGGAGATTCATTCCTCATTTATCTACCATTACTGCACCTTTCTCTACATTGTTAAGGAAGGGCGCAGCTAACGTGATTCGGTGGTCGCAAGAACATCAAATCGCGTTGGATACCATAAAATCATTTTTTTCTAAAGCACCTGTTTTAAGGTTACCTAATGCGAACCTACCTTTTATTCTGCGCAGTGACGCGTCGAATTTTGGAATTGGAAGCGTATTGCTCCAGGAATATTCGGGTACCTTGCATCCTGTCATGTATGTATCCAGAAAGTTAACGTCTACAGAGCAGAAGTATTCTGTTCTCGACAAGGAGCTCCTCGCTTTAGTTTGGTCAATTACGAAACTACAAAGATATTTATTAGGATCGCACTTCATAGTAGAGACGGATCAGAGAGCACTCACTGCTCTCAATAACAGAGACGTAAAATCTTCTAAATCGACGAGGTATGCTATTGCCTTACAGCCATATAGCTTTGCGATTCGTGCCATACCTGGATCCCAAAACGTACTAGCGGACATTTTGTCTCGTTGTCTGTATAAATAAAACGAGCTTCTACGCCCTACAGAGAGTGAGGACTTTACACAGTCAGTTCCTCAAGTGTAACTTTCTGCTCACGGAACTTTGATTGGTTTTATCATTAACGTTTACGCAAGTTTGATATATACATTGATTTTCCAATAATTTTGGACATACAGTTTTCTAGTGATAGACTGCAAGAACTGGTACTTTTAAATGCCTATGATGTGAATTTAACATTTAAAATTTATAATATTGTATTTCGACATTAACATTATGTATATATATATATATATGAGAGTCTTCTAATGTGACATTGCGAGTTCGTGACTTTTGTCGACAGTGAATACAGTATGGATTAAGACTTTTGCTTTAACAAATAGCAATTAAATTAAACTGAGATATGTTTAATATTTAATATATTTAACAGCAAAGATATTATGGCGAATCCATAACAATAGTGATTTTCACTCAGAATATTGAGTATATTAGCACTCGTATTTAATTAGTACCACTAATTATTTCTAGACAATTTTAGGAGTGTTGCTCACTTCGCGTTGTTCATTTTGCATTCTGTTACTTTATAACTCATCGTTTTGATGCATTCATAGTCCATTTATGTGAATTCATTTATTGACATTTTTTCTTTTTGTTAACATTTTATTTGAGTTTCATCATCCTTCTTTCTTTAAATTATCTATTGTTGCCACATTGGCCTGATAATTGGTTTGTAGTGGTTGTACATTTTTTTACATTGCATTTTGTTTATTTGAGTTGAATTCAATTTCATATTCATTCTGTCACTATTAATTAATATGTGGTTTTATTATTGACATTATATGTTGATGAGAATTTTATTCACCTCTCCGCGGTTATTTTAGTAAAAAAAAAAATAATCGAATTATTTTTTTTTCTGGGGAGGATAAGGTAAGCTGTTGCGTCCTTTTTGGGTCCTTAACAGTAATAAAGTAGTCATCGGTCCTACTTCTGTTAAGAGGGTACGCATCAACTAATATGGTAAGAATATATTTGTAATTTAATTGATCGGGCACGAAAGCGCACATGTTTTGTGCGTGAGTTGGTTGCGTTTTGTTGCCAAACGATAGATGACGTATTGTCCTCAAGGGTAGAGGAAGGCTGAGATTCCATTCAGACATTAGTCTACAATTGTAACCCCTTTTGGGGGTTAACTACTGGGGATTCATTTATTAGACGGCCTTCCTAATGGAAGCTATCGCCGTACGATTCTATCAGTAAGTTATTTGAATTTTGTTGAAAGATAAATATATATATATATGAACTTCGTTCTTAGATAAATCTAGTCAAGTATTAATGGGAGGTCATTGCCCCTGTCTTGAACGTGGATTCTGGTGAATATTATTGGATCCAGCCTTATACGATCGATTACGTGCCAACATAGGATTGCAATTATGAATCTTAAAAATAAATATATATTTTTGCCGTCCGTTAAACTTACGGAGGAATCAGAGGTCAACCAAATTAAGTCATAGAAATTTATATGGACTGTTTTTGTTATGAAGCCTCAACTACGATGTATAGATGTGCTGGACATTGATTGTCCATGAGGCCATTATTTAAAGAAAGGAATTCTGCAATATGATGTATACTTCTGATCATGATTTGTTTGATTGCCCTTGTGGGGGTCAACCGTTGATAAGAACATCCGTCAATCAATAATCATACTGTGAACTGTTTAGATATCATGCCTGTTTGTGATGCTTCAGATGTCTACGTCCATGAATAAAAATGTTTCGTCTTGATCAACCTATTGGAATTCTGTACCCGTCATTTACAGTTGGTCGGAATTTATGACCATTTCTCTATAGATACACATTGAGTGACTGTTGGTCTGATGAGTGGGAAGATAACATCAAGAAATGGACAGAAAAGAGTCTATCAGAGTGCACCACCAAGACAAGAGACAGAAAACGTTGGAGATCCATTACAGCCAACCTTCGTTGTGGAGATGGCAACTGATGATGATGATGATGGTCTGTCTAACTGACCCTTATTTGATTATCAACGAACTTATTAACTTTATTGCTAACCGTGCCACTTTTACCCACGCAAGAAGAAAAATTATGTTTAAAAAGAGGCACTATAATAATATGATCAAAAATAGCGATCAACAAAACTTTGCAAACCTGTTCCTTCCCATAATTTTTTGTTGAACTTCGTTTTACTTTAAAGCCATATTAGCTGCATTATAATAAGATTTACTGTAATCAATTTCAAGTTCACTGAAGTAGTTCAGTATCAGCTCAGCCATACTTTCTCCGATGTGATCTTTCAGTTAAAAAAACCTCGGAAAGCGTTCAGCTGGTAATCCATCACTAGGAGAAACATATCTAACAATAACAGTAAGTTGATCAACATGGGAAACATCAGGGGTTGAATCAACTGATAAACTAAAATAACCTGCTTGTTTCATGTCGCTAAGTATTGGAAAAAATAGTGATGGAAGGCATGGTCCCTGGAAAAAGTGGAAGGGGTCGACCTAGACGACGGTGGACCCAGGACATCACAGAGAGTCTGAACTTGTCTTTGGCTGATGCAGGTCGACTTGCTCAGAATCGTGATGCGTTCAGGGCAGCTGTAATGGAGATAACGTTCTGGAAAGAATACGTCACACGATGATGAAGTATTGCTTCTCGAACTTTATTAGCCATCAACTGGATAACCTCTTCACATATGGTTTTGGATAAGTACAATGGCTGACCACAGCCTTTACTTCCATACTGATTTATGTGAGGATGCAGGAAGGGATTAAATTTGCCAATTAATTCAAGCAATCCAAAAAAGTTACTATTGTTGGGAGAACCAAATGTTTCATCATTTCCTCTAAATGCCAAGCCACATTCTGCCAAAAGGGAAATCACTGCAATAACTCGCTGAAGTACGTGGCGCCAGTAATCCTGCTCTGCTTTGATTTGCACTTCAAGTTTTGATGTTACCGTTTGACCACACTTTCTTTTTAAATATGTTAGCATGGAGTTCATATGATTTTTAGAGTTTTCGTGGGTTTGAACAAGATAAGCGTGATGCCAATCATTGAATCCACTAGAAGCTAACGCTGTAGTTGTGGTAATTTGGTTAGAGAAAAGTTTGCACACAAAACAGTAGACTTTTCCTTTTGTAGGAGAATACACTAACCATTCTCGAGAATAGGATTCTCCATTTACTTTACTGTAATGGAATACATTCTTTGAACAGAACCGGGCTTGGTTTTTGTATGTTTGCTTCTAATTGATAAAAGGCTGATCCCAGTGCTGACATTCCGATGGGCCTTTTGCAATCCAGAATGATTTTTCCTCGTTATTCAATGTCGTCCATAAACCTACGTCATTATTATCTCTGAAAACACTAGTAGCATGAACAGTTGGTATTTGTGTGTCTGCAATTGTAGGGTTTTCGCTTAGCTTGTTTGCTTGTTCATAGTCTTAAAGATCATAATGCGCTTGGACTGCTTCTTTTAATGTAACTATCTCGTGGGATGTTCCTTCAGCGCCTTGTGTTAATTCTTTGGCTATTGGTCTTCTCACTTCATTGTCACTTTCTCCAGAAGTTTCCGTATTTGTAGTGGTAGTAACTGACAACAGTTCTCCTTGAAGTTCTTGAGAGGTTGTGTTATGTATATCAACTGGTTGTTCATCAGTCCGCCCAGACTGCTCAGTGTAGTCTATTTTATTTTCTTCTGTTTGTAAACATAAATGATGTGTATTTGAGAGGTTATGCAGGATGGTTTCTGCCTACTCTAGGCTCTACTAATGTTCATAATGTTTTTATTTCGAAATTTAACGTATGTCTATAATAGATTCGCATTTTGGCGAACCTGGCAAGAAATGGCGGCAATTTCTCCTTTTGGCTAAATTGAAAAGCAAAGGGTTAAAGCCTCCACAAACTTTACTAAACAGTAAGTCCGTATTTGTGTAACTGTTATCCAGTCATACGTGTTTAATGTTACTAGCAACTATGCCTATATAGTAGAATCAAGAATGTGTGCTTTGGTCACTTCCATCAATGTATTCCTGAATTTTGGATTTGTGCTTACACATTATTAGCTTAGGTACGCCCCTGATTTTTATCATTACAAATGGAATAAAATTATAGTTGAATTTTTTAATTTGTTTGGCAGGAAGCAAAAGCTCCCCTAGATTATGAGGCCAAGAGCTGCAGCACGATCAGTCCATAGGTAAATTTGGCACTGCCTACACTATTGACTTACAAAAGAGTTTATATCCTTTGTTGGAAGTGAGAACCACACAAAAACAGTAGGCTAATAAGTTGGCACAGAAGAAATCATTCTCTACTCAATAAGGATTAGCAATTTTTATTGGATTATTATAATTACAACTTAATGATCACGCTAACTGTACATATAATAATTTATATTCAAGGGGTTAACTGACACCTAAAAATTATTTCAAGGGTTCCTTCAAGATAAAAAGGTTGAGGAAGGCTTCTGTATCCATACATCCTTACATCTGCTGTAAATGTTAATTTAGAGGCAGTGAACATTATAAATGTAATATAACAACATACATTTACAGTATCAAATTACAAGTAAGAAATAAAGTACGTTAAAAAAGCACAATAAAAAACACAAAAAAATAAGAACGAACGTAAAAAAACAACGAAACAAAAACAAACAAAAAATCATCATTGAAATCAATTAGATTAAAGTAGTATATAATTGATAGATAGGTAGATAGATAGATAGATAGATAGATAGATAGATAGATAGATAGATAGATAGATAGATAGATAGATAGATAGATAGATAGATAGATAGATAGATAGATAGATAGATAGATAGGTAGGTAGATAGGTAGATAGGTAGATAGGTAGATAGGTAGAACGAACGAACGAACTTTATTTTCAAAGGGTTTAGAATTGGGCACGCAGGCCCGTCTAACATTCTGCCCTTCCTTTCTCTCTTCTTCCATAGTTAATCCATTTATTCTCACATGTATCCTAAATATTACTTAAATAATAAAATAACAAAAAAGTACAATAAAATAAAATCCCAACATTGTAACAGTACAATAACAGTTACACAGATTTACAGATGCGTATCATAATTTATACTAAACAAGACAAAATTAACTTTAAAACCTACATATGATGTTATGTAATTATTTAAGAACATAACGAAATTAGGGTGGCATATAATCTGCACTCATGATGTATTTGAAAAGTCTGTGATTGAATGAATGTGGACTAAGAGTATTTTTTAAGTCGTGTGGAAGAGTATTCCACAGATGAGCAGCAGAAAAAGCTAAACTTTTCTTGAATAAGTCGAGCCTAGGCTTGGGCATGTGTAATTTATTTAAGCGTTGACTTCGTCTTCCGCTGTATTTGAAAATAGACCACTGATACGTTGGAGCATTCTGTGACAAGATTTTGTGAATAAATTTGGCTTTGTTGAAGAGAAGGCGCTTTCTTAGTGGTAATATGTTAAGATATGTATATGCGTCTACACACTGTGTGAGGTTTTTGTCTGAAATTAGGCGCACTGCACGTTTTTGTAATGAATAGAGTCTTTTAGTGTTGGACATGGTGCAGCCATCCCAAATTGTGGAACAATAGTCTAGATGTGTTTGTATCTGGGATGTATAGAACATTTTTCGTCGTGTCTCCTCATCTAGGAAATGTTTGATTTTAGCTAACTGGTAAACTTTTTGTGCCGTTTGTTTGGTCAGTGCTTGTACATGCGAATTCCAATTTAAATGTTGGTCAATTATGAGTCCTAGTGTTTTATATTCATTTACATTTTCAATTAAAGAGGTTCCAATGTAGAGCTGAAGTGTTGTTTTCGGCGAGTTTTGTAATTTTTGTCTAGTTGATATTATCATACATTTTGTTTTAGTGATATTTATTTGCATGCAGTTTTCATTGCTCCACTTAATAAGATTGTCTGTGTCGCTTTGTAATAATATTTCTAGCGTGTTGCAACTTTTATCACTAGTATAAATGGTACAGTCATCGGCAAATAGGTCGCAGGATGAGTGCTCGATGTGTAGTGGAAGGTCATTTATGTAAATGGAAAAAAGTAGAGGGCCGAGAATAGAACCCTGAGGAACACCAGTGTCAAAAATAGTTGGGCTTGACAAGGAGTTATTGTACCACACTACTTGCTGTCTGTCGGACAGGAATGATTTAAGTAATGTCACTAGTTTAAAGTTAACTTTCATTGTTTCTAATTTTCTTATTAAAACAGCGTGATCTAACATATCAAATGCTTTCCTAAAGTCTACAAAGATTGCTCCACATATGTTATCGTTATTTATGTTTAGGTGCAAGTTGTCTATCATCTTAGTTAGAGCTGTGTGGCATGAATGCTTTTGTCGAAACCCTGACTGACTGTCAATTAGCAAGTCATTGATAACTAGGTAATGTAGTGTTGCTTTATGTATGTGTTTTTCTAGTGGTTTAGAAAGCGATGATACAAGAGAAATTGGTCTATAGTTACCAAGATTACTGTTATCTGACGAGCCAGGTTTGAAGAGAGGATATACTTTGGCAATCTTAAAGGCCGAAGGAAAATAACTTTTAGCAATACATTGATTATATATAAAAGTTAGTGAATCACTAATAGCTGGTGCGGCGTAACGCAGTATTCGATTACTAATTCCGTCAAGCCCTGATGAGCTATTATCCTTAAGGCCAATAACATAGTTATACACTTCATTAAGTGTCATAAACGGAATGTCGGGTGGAACTGAGTTTGTACATTTGTTCTTACAGAATGCTGAAAGTTTGTCTAAGTCACTAGAGGAAGGTGGTATTGTGGATTTCAGACTGTTTATTTCTGCTTGAAAGTGATTGCTGAAGTCGGTGCAAGTAAATGAAGTGTTGGAAGAGAATGAGTCTGGTGCATTACGTTTTTTCGCTAAGGTGTTAATTGCCTTCCATATTTCCTTACTATTTGATTTGTTCTGAACCATATTTCTAAAATGATTTTTCTTTTCTTTCCGAATTAAATATTGAACTTTGTTCCTGTATACCCTGTATGTGTTGAGATCCTTATTTTTGTGAGCTTGATCTCTCTGCCTCATAGCCTCCAACACTTCCTGCGTGATCCACGGAGATTTTAATTGTCGTTTGACGCGAATTTCCTTAGCTGGTACGTGCGTGTCAAAAACATTATAAAAAATTTTTGTCCAGTATTCAATAGCGTCATCCGGATCAGGAAGTTGGTAAACACGGGCGAGAGGTGCAGTTAGCAAGTCATTTAAAAATAATTCCTTACTGAAATGTTTGAAACTTCTAAATTTGATACTTACATGTTTATTTTTTGGAACTTTACATTTATTCTTTGACCATGTACAGCATACTGGATAGTGGTCACTCATTGCAATATTAGGGACAGAGCATTCTATGATGTTTTCTGGGCAAGTTACGTAGATGTGGTCGATTAGTGTGGTTGATGCTTGTGTTACTCTTGTAGGCTGGTTAACTATTTGTTTTAAGTTGTACGATAATATTATATTTTTCCATGTTAGATTTGAATTGTGTATATCGATGTTGAAATCACCAAGAAGAACAACCTCCTTGACTGTGGCAAATACATTGTCCATCATTATGGTGAAATCTTCGTACCATATATGTCCTGCACTAGGATTTCGATAAAGATATCCCACCAGAAATGGGCCCTGATTCGGTAGCTTTATTTCCAACCATACACATTCTATCTCTGCTGTCTCTAAGTCGTTTCTGCGGCGAAAATTAAGGGAAGTGGAAATATAAACTGTTATACCTGTCTCTTGTTTTTTGCTTGCGTCTCGCCGAATAGTTTTAAAACCATTTAACGCAATGTCATCGTCTGTTATTCTGTCATTTAGGCGACTTTCTGAAAGTCCAAAAATGTGAAAATTATTACTTAGAATGTATGTAAGTTCGGGGAGTTTACCTAGAAGATGGTAAATATTCAGATGACCAAGTCGTAGACCATCCTCGTGAAGCCACGGTACATAATTACCAGCCATGTTTGTACAGTGTCGTGTGGTGAGTCACTGGGGCAACTACGACAGTAGTTTTTGCCAGGAATAGTCTATGAGATATTAGATATAAGGTCTCTAGAAATTGGCTCGTTAAGAAAGAAAAAAAGACCTATTCGAGATAGGGACAAGAAGACAGGAATGCGAATGCTTTCCACTAGACAGTGTTTTCTAATAAATTATGGAAAGAGTTCTGTTTCCCCACGACCTTAGCTTCTGCCCTTAGATCCCGTAAAGAAAAAGCCCCCAACCTCATCTGAGTAGAGAAAGGTTCCTATAGGTGAATATGTAACACCGACAGCACGAGTGATACATTAACAAACTCTTGATAATGATCAACTGATCGTTGGGTTTATTAATGAAATATCCACACATATAGGGTTAGTAATGGTTAGAACGTGATGATGGTGAAAGACGATTCACACAAAACACACAGATGAGATAATAAAATTACAGTTAATTAAGTAATAGTTAATTAAGGATGAACTGGTGTAGAGTGAAATGATGATGTGATATGATACGTGTTACCAAAATGGTGAGTACTCTACCCAGTCCATGTGTCTCTAAATGCTTCTCCTAGATATGAGGATTCACATGTGTAGTGAAATTGACAGAGATACAACGGTAAAATCCCTCCAAAGATAACATTTAAGGATAAAAACATAATGCGTAGGCTGCGAATAGTACATGATCGCCTAGACCGCGGGTCATCATCCTCCATAATAATTGACTTGCTAAACAGGAGGGGAACGGCGGATCAAAAAGGAAAAAAAAATATGACTGGAAAGGCTAAGGAGACGCAATTTGGGGGGGGGGGGGGGAAACAGAGAAAAGTCACGTTTCCCAAGTTGACATAAAAAGTAAGCAACTCGACAGAAGGGACCTTAGATATAATACGCCACAGTCATTTATTGGACGCTTTTGCAATACCAAGCCCTTGATTTGAATTCAGCGGCTAAACGCAGATGTTAGGAATATTACAAAAATTTAAAAAGTACTTTTTTCTTAATATTAATGTTAGGAATATAAAAATTAGCTGGCCGGATGGCCCATTCTGACCAGTGAACAAATACGTTCTTAATTTTACAAACGGATAGATAATATTGAAGATAATGACAAAAGACAGTGTTGTTCACATCATCGACAGACTGTATTGAATCTAAAAGTGTCGCTAATTGCACAAAAAAACACGACCTCGAAACGCAGGTGTTCAAATTTACTTAGTATGGAGGAGAGGGTTTTGGGTGGTAGCTGTGTCTAAATATAACTTTTAACGACAAAATTTTGGAGGGGAGAGAAAGGTTGGTTCAAAAATCGAGTACATTTTGTAGAAACACAAGTAGAGACGGACAGACTAACAGATAACCATCCATACTTGACTGAAGCATGACTGAAATGACTTTATGGTAGGAAATTTGAAATTTAAAATAAACCTAGGCAGTGATTGGCCACAGACAATCATATCATTAGCGCTCAGACGCGAAAGTGGGGCCATTCTTCAATAGTTGTTCAGTGATAGACACAGATTTTAAAGTGTGGTGATTTCCATATGAAAGAAAGTGTAATAAAGTTAGGGACGCCATACTATAGCCAGCAGCTCAGCTGAGTTTTGCTAGCAATTCTGTGTTATTTATTCATAATCTGGTAAGATTGAAATTATTTCTTTATATATTTTGAATATTGTTTCATGTTCGAGTGATTTGATACTGCCATATCGAAATCTAGCCTTACAAACAAGTAGGGATTTGCTCTAGACCCCCCGCCCTAGTCAGGGTCTAGGGACCAACAATGTACATAAACTCCAGCAAGGATTATGCAAGACAGATCAAGTGTTGAGAATAATGAAACATATTACCTATCCTCTTTTAGGGCAGACAACTAATAAATATTTTTCAGAATCTATAGTCTGGGAGGATCTATCTGATGTAAAACCACCATGGTAAATGTGCTGTTTGGTCAGAGAGATCTGACCTGTCTGTATGATGTGGTTGTTGTGTCAGTGTTGTGTCCAGACGTGGGTAGAGAATAGATTTTGACACATGGCCCATACTTTGATTGCAGAGCTGCGAGTTTCTGTTGTCAACAAAGCAGTGTCTATTCAGTTGGTGACTTTACTCGAGTGTATCTGTGCAGTACTTGTGACAGAGACCACCATTATTGCCCGCCAGCACGGAGAGGTGGGACCACCAGATTTCAGCACCAGAGCTACAACTAAAAGATGAGTGAGCCTCTGGTCTGCTGGACATTCACCAACCACGTTTAGTTACTAATACCCCATAAAAATTCCCACCATTTTCTGGACACTGTGTAGTCAATATAGACAGGTGTGATGAGGCCACCCCAACAGCACAAACATTAACTATCCTCCCAAGTAGATGACTACTAGAACATTTTAATAAAACTAACTAGTATAGTACATATATATGTACACTATTGCATTTATGATATAATATTCCATGCATTTCTTTCATAATCTCTAAATCCTTTTAAGTTCTGGTCAACCTAAAAAATTGATCCAGAACAAAATAAATGTAATATAATTCTATCAAAAAATTTTACACACTGAGTTAGTTCAGTGTATTTTAACATTTATTATATTATTAGTCTTGTTAAATATCTGTGGGTATATCTATAACCTATTACACCACACTACATATCATAACCCTAGACACTTTACGTAGCCACATTCATTAAAAAAAATTAAGTGTGAGGTCGTAGTGGTAGCAAGAAAGGCCTTCTGACAATTCTCAACTACATTTTATCTCAGGAGCCTTCACAGCTGGCCTCATACAATTACATTTAGTAATATCACCATCATACAATACCATCAACACCACTACATATATTGGGGTCTTGTCCAGGGATAATTAGCCCAACAGTAATATTAGGATCTCCTGGTGGGAGAAATAAAAGTAGGGAAATAAATTGTAAAATTCCCTTTAAAATTAAAAGTGTCCCTGCAGATAAAAGTTGGTGAATCTTCACAGCCAGTAATAATTAATTAGTTAACTGGTTAGTTAGAATTAGTTAGACTATAGTCATAAGAAGTACTTAGTGTATTTACTGGTTAGAGATTTATCTTGTATATTATTATATTGTCTAAAAAGTATGGCGGAGCTGGCAAAATTTAGATCAGCTGCTGTGCTCACCGCGAAGGAGATGGGAATGGATGGTCAAATTTTAATTCAATACGTAACGGCTGAATGTGATAAATATATTGAACGGGAAGAAAGGAGATTAGAAAAAGAGGCTGAAAGAAAATTGGAGTCTGACAGGTTGGTTGAAGAGAAGAAGTTAGAGGCTGAGACTAAGAGGCTGCAGATTGAGGCAGAAGAAAAACGACAGCAAAGGGAGGCAGAAGAAAAACGACAGCAAAGGGAGGCAGAAGAAAAAAGGTTGACTGCCGAAAGGGAGGCAGAAGATAGAAGGTTGCAGAGGGAGCACGAATTACGACTAAGGGAGCTGGAATTACAAGGCCAGGCTCCTGAAAATGGTGCCAGCCCTTTTGCCTCAGATGCTACGCCCAGTCTGGGAGCCTCAAACTCAGCTATGGGGTTTCATTTAGACCATTTTGTTGAAAAAGACGATGACATAGAGGGGTACCTAGGACGTTTTGAGTTATTAGCTACTACATATGGGTTAGAGAGAGAGAGGTGGAGTTTAAAGCTATCACAGGGATTGAGAGGTACTTCTTATGAAGTATTTGCCAAAATGAACAGGGAAGACCAAGACAATTATGACATGTTAAAGCAGGCTTTGTTATTAAGGTACGAGAAGAATGGTGAATTTTATCGTAAGAAATTTAGAAATGCCAAACTGTTGTCTGGGGAGACATACCACCAATTCTCTGCTAGACTAGAAACCTATTTGGAGAAATGGACGGCTCTGGGGAAGACCCAAGATCTTAAAGAAATGATCATGATTGAGCAATTGAGAGAGTCCATGGCTCCAGACATGAGAAAATTTCTCATGGAACAAGGTGCAGAGAAGTTGGGGGAAATTTTAAATGTTGCTGAGAGGTATCAGGCAGCCCAGGCAGAGGTAAGTGGTGCTAAAAAGAAGCACATAGACAATTTTAAAGCTCCACAGCAATTTAATAAATTTGATAATAGAGAGCAGGGAAATAAAGGTAGGACAAACTTTGAGCGGCCAAGAAATGACTATCGCGACAGAAACTCACAGTTCAATGACCAAAAGTTCAATGAAAGAAAACCGTTGAACCAAGGAAAAAGATGGTGTAAATGGTGCAAGAAGGATAACCATAACACCGAATTTTGTAGAAGGAAACCTTCAAACATTGCTGCAATGAAGTCGGGGACGCAAAGATTAAAGGTTAATCCTAAGGGACAACAGGAACCTTATCACCCCCCAGTTTGTGAGGATGTTATTTGTAATGGGGTCACCATAAGGTGCCTTTATGATACAGGTTTGGATTATGATTCAGTTGTGAAGTCTAGCCTAGTGGACCCAAGTCAGTATACCACAGAAACAGTGGAAATACAAGGGGCGACTAAGGACATACCACTCATGACACTTCCCATCGCAAGGATAACGGTGAAAACTCGCTATGTGGAAGGAGAAATCAGAGCAGCAGTGATAGATGAACCAATCTACCCTCTGATATTGGGGTGTAGATACGTCTTCTTGGGGAATCCCGAGAAACCTGTGATCATGGCGACAGTGCAGACCAGGTCACAGAAGAAGGAGGAAGAAGGTGAACCTATAAATGCTCATCCAGAGGAGATGAGGAAGGCGCAGGCTGAGGATAGGACACTCAAGCCCTGTTTTAAAAAATTGCCCAAATGCCACACACCTCCGAGCAAGGGGGAATATTTCATGAAGAACAAACTCTTATACAGGAAGGCCGGAACTGGAACAAATGGTCACAACCAGCTGGTTCTTCCCACTTCATATAGAGATAAAGTGATGGAACTCGGGCATGCGATTCCCTTCAGTGGTCACATGGGGATCAGCGCCACAGGACAGCGTATAGCTTGTCATTACTTCTGGCCAGGGATAACGGAGGATATAAAAAGATATGTCAAATCCTGCCCAGAATGTCAAAGGGTAGCTCCAAAGCACTGGACTGCTCCTGCAACTCTAGGGGAAATGCCCATAGTGGGAACACCTTTTGAGAGGGTTGCAGTGGATATTGTAGGACCTCTCACTCGGACCAAGAGGAGGAACAGTTACATCCTTACTCTGGTGGACACTTGTTCTATGTGGGGAGAGGCGGTAGCCCTGCCATCAATTGATTCAAAACATGTAGCAGAGGCACTACTTACAATATTTACCCGATTAGGATTCCCGCATCAAATCTTGACGGATAATGGTTCTCAGTTCAAGGGGAAACTAACGGAAGAAGTTTTTAAGCTATTTCAAGCCAGACACTTTCATTGTAGTCCGTACCATCCACAAGGGAACGGCCAGGTAGAGAGGTTCAACGGGACTCTCATTTCTATCCTGAGAAAGCTGGCACACGAAAAACCGGATCTGTGGGATCAATTCCTGCCCGCCGCATTGTTTGCGTACCGGGAGGTACCACATAGTTCAACCGGGATGGCTCCCGCAACTCTGCTATTTGGGAGGCCAATAAAAGGTCCATTAGAAGCTCTATTAAGGACCTGGACAGATGAGAAGGCGGAAGAGACTGTTACCTCATCGTATCAATATGTGAACGAACTGACCACTCGTTTGAAAGCTGGATGGAAACTGGCAAATGATAATTTGAAACAAGCCAGGAAGAAACATGCAGCATATTTTAATAGGAAGGCAAAGGACAGGGAACTGGCAGTCGGAGAGAAGGTGCTGCTTCTACTACCCGGAAGCCAGAATAAATTACAAATTGGTTGGCAAGGTCCATATACGGTTCTAGAGAAGGTGTCTAGAACAAACTATAAAATTGACAAAAAGGGGAAGGAAAAAGTTTATCATGTAAACCTGTTAAAGAAGTATCTGGACAGACCACTCCAGGAAAGCACCCCCTTATTGACCTTGGCTATTGCAACCCAGATGCAAAAAGAACCACTCACCTCACATGAATACCCATTACATCCTTGTGAAACAGCAGCACAGGTAAAAGTCAGTAAGCACCTGACTAAAAACCAGAGGGAGAGAGTTCAACAGGTTCTGGAGGAACATACAGATGTATTAACAGATAAACCAGGCCATACAAATTTGCTACAGTATGACATGAAACTGGTAGACTCAAACCCAATCTGTATGAGAGCCTATTCTATTCCGTTCGCGAAGGAGAAGGCATTGAAGGAAGAAATAGAGTATTTGTTGAAGGAGGGGATTATTTCGCACAGTGAATCATCTTTTAGTTCTAGTGTCGTTTTGTTGAGAAAACCGTCTGGGGAACACAGACTGTGCATAGATTACAGGAAACTGAATGCTGTCACAGAAGGACAAGTGGATCCATTACCAGACACAAAACAGTTATTTGCCAGACTGAACAAGGCAAAATACTTTTCAAAGGTGGATCTTAGTAAAGGCTATTACCAGATCCCAGTGAAGCCTGAAGTGAGACATTATTTGGCTTTTAGCACTTCGGATGGACATTATGAATTCAATATGCTACCATTCGGACTGAAAAATGCTCCGAGTGTGTTTTCAAGGATGATGCGCAAATTGTTGGATCCCCTGAATAACCCATGTATCACGAATTTCATGGATGATATTCTCGTCGCCACAGAGACATTTGAAGAACACATTGAAGCTCTGGAGATGTTGTCTGATAGACTTCGGGAGGCGAACTTAACTGCTAGGCCAACAAAATGTTGTATTGGATGCAAAGAGTTGGAATTCTTGGGACACACTGTATATCAGGGTAATATGACCCCTGATCCTAAGAACTTGGAAAAACTGCAGAGAGCACCTAGGCCGCAAACAAAAAAGGACGTGCGATCATTCGTGTCGTTATGCGGATTTTATCAGAAATACATCAAAAATTTTAACGCTATTTGTGCTCCTCTGACTGATCTGACTCGCAAGGGACTTCCAGATAAAATTATTTGGACTGCACAATGTGAACTAGCGTTCCAAGAGTTAAAGGAAAAACTCACTAGCAAGCCTATTCTCAAACTGCCTGATTTGACACAGGACTTTGTCTTAAGAACCGATGCAAGTAATGTAGGACTCGGAGGGGCTTTGTTGCAAAGATCATCTTCACCTGATGGGGAACTGAAACCAGTCGCTTATGCAAGCCGCAAATTGAATAAGGCGGAACAAGGATACTCCACAAGCGAAAAAGAATGTTTAGCATTAATCTGGGCAATAAAGAAGTTTCAAATCTATCTGTATGGTAGGACTTTTGTGGTGGAGACGGACCATCAGCCTCTCGTGTTCTTGTCTCAGGCTAAGCATGAAAACGCAAGATTGCTGAGGTGGTCTTTATTGCTTCAACCTTATCAGTTCAGTATCCAATATATCCCAGGCAAATTGAATGTCGGTGCAGATTTCCTCAGTCGGCACCCCTGTGATCAAAATTAGAGTAGTGGCAGACGTGAGGAGTAATTTTACCTATGTGTATCGCTGGTTTTGGAACTTGCCATAGGCATGTTTTCAAGTGGGGAGATGTGTAGTGAAATTGACAGAGATACAACGGTAAAATACCTCCAAAGATAACATTTAAGGATAAAAACATAATGCGTAGGCTGCGAATAGTACATGATCGCCTAGACCGCGGGTCATCATCCTCCATAATAATTGACTTGCTAGACAGGAGGGGAACGGCGGATCAAAAAGGAAAAAAATATGACTGGAAAGGCTAAGGAGACGCAATTGGGGGGGGGGGAAACGGAGAAAAGTCACGTTTCCCAAGTTGACATAAAAAGTAAGCAACTCGACAGAAGGGACCATAGATATGTTACGCCACAGTCATTTATTGGACGCTTTTGCGATACCAAGCCCTTGATTTGAATTCAGCGGCTAAACGCAGATGTTAGGAATATTACAAAAATTTAAAAAGTACTTTTTTCTTAATATTAATGTTAGGAATCTAAAAATTAGCTGGCCGGATGGCCCATTCTGAGCAGTGAACTAATATGTTCTTAATTTTACAAACGGATAGATAATATTGAAGATAATGACAAAAGACAGTGTTGTTCACATCATCGACAGACTGTATTGAATCTAAAAGTGTCGCTAATTGCACAAAAAAACACGACTTTGGAACGCAGGTGTTCAAATTTACGTGGTATGGAAGAGAGGGTTTTTGGGTGGTAGCTGTGTCTAAATATAACTTTTAACGACAAAATTTTGGAGGGGAGAGAAAGGTTGGTTCAAAAATCAAGTACATTTTGTAGAAACACAAGTAGAGACGGACAGACTAACAGATAACCATCCATACTTGACTGAAGCATGACTGAAATGACTTTATGGTAGGAAATTTGAAATTTAAAATAAACCTAGGCAGTGATTGGCCACAGACAATCATATCATTAGCGCTCAGACGCGAAAGTGGGGCCATTCTTCAATAGTTGTTCAGTGATAGACACAGATTTTAAAGTGTGGTGATTTCCATATGAAAGAAAGTGTAATAAAGTTAGGGACGCCATACTATAGCCAGCAGCTCAGCTGAGTTTTGCTAGCAATTCTGTGTTATTTATTCATAATCTGGTAAGATTGAAATTATTTCTTTATATATTTTGAATATTGTTTCATGTTCGAGTGATTTGATACTGCCATATCGAAATCTAGCCTTACAAACAAGTAGGGATTTGCTCTAGACCCCCCGCCCTAGTCAGGGTCTAGGGACCAACAATGTACATAAACTCCAGCAAGGATTATGCAAGACAGATCAAGTGTTGAGAATAATGAAACATATTACCTATCCTCTTTTAGGGCAGACAACTAATAAATATTTTTCAGAATCTATAGTCTGGGAGGATCTATCTGATGTAAAACCACCATGGTAAATGTGCTGTTTGGTCAGAGAGATCTGACCTGTCTGTATGATGTGGTTGTTGTGTCAGTGTTGTGTCCAGACGTGGGTAGAGAATAGATTTTGACACATGGCCCATACTTTGATTGCAGAGCTGTGAGTTTCTGTTGTCAACAAAGCAGTGTCTATTCAGTTGGTGACTTTACTCGAGTGTATCTGTGCAGTACTTGTGACAGAGACCACCATTATTGCCCGCCAGCACGGAGAGGTGGGACCACCAGATTTCAGCACCAGAGCTACAACTAAAAGATGAGTGAGCCTCTGGTCTGCTGGACATTCACCAACCACGTTTAGTTACTAATACCCTCATAAAAATTCCCACCATTTTCTGGACACTGTGTAGTCAATATAGACAGGTGTGATGAGGCCACCCCAACAGCACAAACAGTAACTATCCTCCCAAGTACATGACTACTAGAACATTTTAATAAAACTAACTAGTATAGTACATATATATGTACACTATTGCATTTATGATATAATATTCCATGCATTTCTTTCATAATTTCTAAATCCTTTTAAGTTCTGGTCAACCTAAAAAATTGATACAGAACAAAATAAATGTAATATAATTCTATCAAAAAATTTTACACACGTGAGTTAGTTCAGTGTATTTTAACATTTATTAATATTATTAGTCTTGTTAAATATCTGTGGGTATATCTATAACCTATTACACCACACTACATATCATAACCCTAGACACTTTACGTAGCCACATTCATTAAAAAAATTAAGTGTGAGGTCGTAGTGGTAGCAAGAAAGGCCTTCTGACAATTCTCAACTACATTTTATCTCAGGAGCCTTCACAGCTGGCCTCATACAATTACATTTAGTAATATCACCATCATACAATACCATCAACACCACTACAACATGTATGCATAAAATGTCCCAAGTTGTTATACGTTATGTCGAATGGGGTATCTCTAAGTCGAGGACGTTCTGATGAATACTGTTGTATACGGAGAACGCTGACGAGATAATTATGTATATCCCTTCACTGTTTGAGTATATCTCTGTAGTGTGGATCAACAGTTAATAGTTGTCATATGAACAAAAGGTCTGTGGTCTAATCTCCCGACGGTACTGGTCAGACTGGATATCTTCACGAAATGTTAGTGATATGTAGACTCATAATCTTGCGTATGTAGTCGTGATTCATATACTTTCGAGTCTGCTTCATAAAATGCGCTTAAGAGTGTGTTGCACGTGGTATAAATATGCGATTCCTCTTTTGAGCTCTTTTGCTTGACTTCAGATAATAATGATCTTTCGAGTGATTAGAGTTTATGATGACTCTGTATTGAACTTGTGATAACGATGTATTGAACTTGTGATAACTCTGTATTGAACTTGTGAGCAAGCAGTATATGGTGACGAAAAATGCTGCGTCCACCTTATGACTTGTGGGTGAGACAATATTCCTTTTAAATTGAGGAATGAAAGATGTCCTATGGCGAATTCTGCTAGCCAAATGTCCGTTTTTGATAACTTATTTCTGGTTAGACGTCAGACACGTTGCGTGTAGACTCAGACTTCTGATGAACTGAAGACACACAAAAGTCTTCGTAAGTTTTTCACATTTAACATCACTGGTTGACTTTCATTTAAACTACTGCTCATTATTCATCTCCCTCTCTCTGAGTTCAATTCTAATGATGTTAAATATCTTGTGCATGAGAGTGTGTGCATATGGGAGACTGTGATGATGATAAAGGTGAAATATGAACTATTAATTACCTTCTATCATCCTATCATCTTCTATGAAAATCTTCTGATTTTATTAATCAGTTATGCCAAGAATTATTTGAAACTTTATCTTCCGCACATTTTAGCTGTGAGGTTAAAATAAACAAAATTAAGAAAATGTATTAATAAGTATAAGATCTACTAACCTTCTTTTCCCTTCGCAAAATCCTTTAAGAACACAATTAATCACGGAACTGAATTATCATCCACTCTGAATAAACACGTGTATTAGGCTATGCGTTTTTGGGTTTGATCTCTTCCTCACAAGGTAAAAACCTGGACTGCCTCACTCTAGTAGATTATGCGGTATTATATATTTCTGGAAGTCACCCTGCCCAAGCTGGGCGTCCAATGTGGTGTCACAGAAATTACAGTTTGATTAGGATGACCATATGTGTTTTTACCAGATTTATCACGATACAATGTGGGCTTCAAATGATAATGTCAGGCATGTGGACTCAATCAAAGGACTTTATTTCCCCCGATGAAAGAACAAATGTGGTTCTCTAGATACCGGTCGCGAGTAATCACAACAATGAAATAGCAAATGTGGATCGCAAATATGAGATGAGAGAGCAAATGTCGGAGAAAATACAGTATGAAGAATGTAGGAAAAGATGGAGCAATAAGGCCTTTGCGCTCGTTTATCACAACAGTAAAAAGAAATATATATTTAAAAAAAAAAAAAAAATAAAAATAAAAAATTACAAGTTAAAAAACAGTTATGCACACAAAAAAGCGCAAAATATTTTTACAAATTAATACTTCACCAAGGAAGTGGAATTCAAGGATTGAGAAATTGCAGAAAATACAATATTAAAATAATTAATACAACTAATAAAAAAACAATTTCAACTGAGTATATGAAAATTGTCACAAAACAATCAGGCATACAACATATCACACCAGAACTGCTCAACGCAACAAAGTGAAGTTAAACGAGAGATGGAAGAAATTAATAATAGTCACAAGTCAGACAAGTATACAACACTTCACAACTTAACACCGAAAATTTTAACAAATTGAAGCTACGCGTGATAATAAGAAATTTAAATTGTAACGAAATAAGTAATCAAAGAAAATTTTTTTTAGAGGATATTAACCGATAAACTATTAAAAGTTCTGATTATTACCGTTGTATTAAAAAATCAACAAATGTTCAAATGGAGTGAAGGCTGTAGTAATAGAGATTTAGTGAAGCAAAGTGTTTGTTCGTCAATAACTGACGTCTCTGCCGGGCAGATAATAGGGGTGACTTTGGGCAGACATCATTAATGCTTGTCTAAGTGACGCAGGGCTGAATTGCATCAGATAGACAAGTTCAGGGTTCCACTGAGGACGATAATAAGAACTAGGGGAGGAAGCATGGTGATCTCTGATTTCTTCCGTCCTTGTTGTAGTGTTGGTAGGAGTATTCTGAGCCTGGGACATTGGAATACTGTTGGTAGAGGTACCTGAGTGGGGCTGCCTTGTGACTAATGGGGGAAACATGGTATCATAAGATTCGGCTTCCTGATTGAAAGTGGCGTTGTGATAGCTGGAAAGCTGCCTGCTTGCAATAGGTGTGCTTCTTTGAGGGGTAGGTGGGGTTTGTGATGTATTGTAATTATAGGTTGAAGTCTCAGTAGATTTCGTTGCATTCTCTATATGGGTTGAGCTGTCTTGTTGTGTCCTTTCTGGATATTTTATGTTTTTGGCCAGGATGCTGCTTCCCAGTGTGGATGTGTGAATTTGATCTCTGTAGAGTCGTTTCTTAGGTGCTCCTGAGTTAGATGTAAAGAATGGAGTATTGTTGATGAAGCCAAGGCCGTTTTGTTTACAATAGTTCTGTAGTTTTGTGTTGTAAGTGTCCGCTGTGCGACGCTGAAACCCATAGCATGGTGGTATGATTGATGAAATAAAGATGGAGGCTTTGGGAAATTTTTGTTTTATTGTAGCCACCAATCCTGAGGGGTTTAGGCTCTGCTCATTCATGATATCATTAATTCCTACGTGTAGTATTGTTTTTGTTATCTTATGATTAATATCGAACTTATTAATTATGTCCAGTAGTCTTTTAATACCAGCCCCCGGCACTGTCATAACTGAAACGATGTCTTCTCTTGTAGTGGACATTCTTTCACAATAAATACCCTTCAAGAGGGAGTCACCAATTACAATATGTGTAACGTCACTACGTATTTCTTCACTTTGTTTTCTATTAGATTGATGCTGCTGCCTTTTGTGGTGTTCTTTTTGTGGACTGTCGTGATGGCTCTGAGATTTGTGAATTGGGTTTTCGGGTACTGGAACGTTGTCTGGTAGGGATGCTGATACCTGCTCATTTTCTGCTGAACAATCCTCAAGAACTTGAAATCTGTTGGTAATTTTGACTCCAATGGGATATGTTGTGTTTGTGAGTGTCTCTTCGTGTTTTTTGTGTACAGTTTGGTGGTGACCTTTTTGCTGATTTGGCGTATTTTTATGTATGGATTCTTCGCAATCTTCTACTATTGTTTGAGGATGATCTGGTTGTCTTATCTTATAGAGTGAGAAGTCTCTCTGCAGTTTTTCGATGATGTCCTTCATGCTAGAATTGTCTTCCCTCAGAGATACTATCTCCCTTTTAAGAAGTTCGTTTTCGGCCTTGAGCGATGTCTGTATACTAGTCATGAGATCACCAATTAAACTTCGTAGCGTGTCCTCCATATTTTGCATTAGCTCCTGGCAGCACGACACAGGTAACTTCGTGGTGTCTTCTTTTTGTTGCTCAAGAGATACAGTTTCAGCTTTTCGTGTATTTTCATGGTCCATGGGGTATTCGATGGCCAACATAGGTTTAGAAATTGTAGGGGTGTCTGTTATTGTATCCAATACTGAAGAAGGTAGAATTTCTGATTCACTGTGAGAAATTGGGTTGCAGCTGGTGTTGAGAATGTCGTTGTCGGTAGTAAAGTCCTTTATGCCTGGAATCATTGTGTCTACTGCCAAGTGGGGCATAGAAACAGCGGAGTCCATTTTAGTGTTTTCTAACTCAACATCAGTTACAATTTTTGCAGATTCTTTTAATTCTTCAAATTCTGTTTCTAGCCATGATTCGATAGCTGCGGCAGTCCCCTGGGCCATAATTTTGTTCTTAGTGTGATAAAGGTGAACTTTGAGAAGTGGTGTTGTTATAACGTCTTCTACTAGTGCACCATTTATGTCTGTTCTTGACTCTACAAGTCCTGTTTCGTAGAATTTAATGACAATGAAACGAAATGCCTCGTACTGAAAGGTGTTCTGGAATGTTATAGTTACACATTTTCCATGACTTGATAGCTTCACGGTTATACCGGACCCGGTTCTACAACCTTTAAGTTTTACGTGAATAGCCCTCTCTTTGTTCAAAGCATAGTTTTTTATGGTCGTTGATCTTAAACGAGCGTCCCTGGGGCCCACTGTTAGCTGCGAACTAATGCCTTCTTCCAAGCATGCCATTGTTACATTCCACAGGGGGTTTTGTTATCGGTGAGGAACATTGTATGCCGGGAAAATTTTATGATGCTTGACAGCAACGCTTGACCAACAACTGACCTCTTGCTTTGGCGAAGGTCACATTCGGATGAGTCATGTAGTCATTGTTGAAAATATCCTCCAATAACATAGAGAAAAAACTGATACACATTTCAACGGTATTCTATAAAATGTTACACATTACGTTAACACAATATCATAATTAAAAATTTCACCGTCTAATAACCAATATACTGATATAAAAATCCACGGAATGTGACTTAAACTTCCTGCGTTAATGCTGCAAAATGTGAGAGCAGATCAAAAACACGTCCGTCCATGACGAAGGGAACTCAAACAAGCTAGATAGATAGATAGATAGATAGATAGATAGATAGATAGATAGATAGATAGATAGATAGATAGATAGATAGATAGATAGATAGATAGATAGATAGATAGATAGATAGATAGATAGATAGATAGATAGATAGATAGATAGATAGATAGATAGATAGATAGATAGATAGATAGATCAGTCTGGTTTGAATATTTCAGGGGAGTTTACTAAGGTAAGTTTATATGTTTAAGGGAAAGAATTATGCAAACATTAAAATATAAATTCAAAAGTGGTTTATAACTTAATTTAATCTATTAATAATTTAAGTTAGCTTTTTTTTCTTTTTCGCAGCAAACTTTCATGTAGTTCGTGAGACATGTTTCATATTTTAAGTATGGTAATCTTATTGGCGTCTTATTATTTTTAAAAAAAAATACATTTTACAAGAGCACGTTGGGTATTCAATGATATGTTTATATATTCGCACATGTAACTTTAAATAGTTAATTTCATTCCTGATGTGGCCGATTCAAGTTTCTTTTGTTCGAACCCCTCTTCACTAATTTTATCGATATCCCAGACCCAAGGGCCTTTTATATTTGGATATGCGCCCTAATATAACCGACCTTTGGCTAGGATCATGTGTCTAGACGCAGGGACCGGTACAGTGACATTCATGTGTCATTAGGTCTCTTGTGTGAGAACACAGAAGATCACTACAGTGACACAGTTTGTCATTGGGTCTTCTTGTGTTGGGACATGTGGTCTTGACCAGGGCCGGGTTTGGGCGGGTAACTAATGCGATCTCATGCGAGGAAAAAATATGCGACCTCAAGCGAGGAAAAAAAAAAATCGAACCCCTCTTCACTAATTTTATCGATATCCCAGACCTAAGGGCCTTTTATATTTGGACATGCGCCCTAATATAACCATGTGCCCGGCACAAAGGATCAGTACAGTGACACTTATGTGTCATTAGATCTTTTGTGTGCAAACACAGAGGATCATTGGTGACACTTGTGTGTCATTGGGTCATTATGTGTTGGGAAATGCGTTTAAGTTGGACGTGTTCCAATGCGACTCATGCGAGTTAAATGCGACCTCATGCGAGGAAAAAAAAAAGGACACGCGCCCATGATCCGGCCTTTGGCTAGGATCATGTGTCTAGACACAGGGACCGGTACAGTGACATTCATGTGTCATTAGGTCCTTTGTGTGAGAACACAGAAGATCACTACAGTGACACATGTTGTCATTGGGTCTTCTAATGTTGGGACATGTGGTCTTGACCAGGGCCGGGTTTGGGCGGGTGCAAATGCGACCTCATGCGAGGAAAAAATATGCGACCTCATGCGAGGAAAAAATATGCGACCTCATGCGAGGAAAAAAAAATAAATTAAAAAAAAAAAAAAAGTGTATCTGCGCAAGTGTAGTTCTTTAACACAACTACAAACCAACTTTAACCCCTTTAATCCGATGATTTTAATGTATCATGCTTATTGCTTTGTACTCTCTCATTAGTTTTTTCTAAGGGTGCGAATGCAAGTTTTGGAACACATGAAAGGTTTTCTATATGAAATTTCAAAATTTATATGAATGTAACATATACACAATTTTGTAAACTGATTTGAAAAGCAAATAAAGTTCACTTAAAAAAAAAAAAAATCAATAATAAATATCCTAGATACCTTCGATAAATTTAGCAAAACTAGCGGTTCAAAGATCAACATTAAAAAATCGCAAATAATGGGCATGGGACATTGGGCAAACAAAACAGACTTTCCCCTGCAGCTAGCACAAACTAGTAATGTGAAAATATATGGAATAAATTTCATGTCTATACCATATAAAACAAACAAAGAAATGTGGAAAAAATATAATCATAAAAACTGAAAATAAATTAGAATATTACAAATATAAAAACGCTACAATCTTCGGTAGGGGCATTATAGTAAACACGTATGTTATCCCTAAGCTACTATATATATGCAATATTTTTAACCCTCCAAAAAGAATTATAATAAAAATAAATTCTGTAATCAGACATTTTATCTTCCGTCACACAATACATAACATAAAACACAAACATTAATACAGGATAAAGTAAGAGGAGGAATATCCCTACAAGATATATCTACCAAAATTCAAGCTATGCGGATCAAATTTATAAGTAGTATAATAAACGAACCACAGACATATCCCTTATCACATTACTATGTTGGACTATCATTAGCAAAATTATGTAAATTTAACAATACAGCAAAGCACCATTTCGGAGTCTTGCCAAATATCTATAAACAATGCGTCGCATGCATACAAGGAAATGAAACAACAATACACCGAACAACCAAAGAGATATATCAAAATTTAGTGTTAGCACAGGAACCTCCGCTTTACCAAAGAATAAAAAAAGGATATAAATATGGTGTATCAGACTACTCGCAGGTTTTCACTCATTTACAAAAGACAAACACATCACCAAGGGTGAAAGAAATAACTTATAGATTATTATTTAACTCAACACCAATCATGTATAGAGAAAGAAAAAAATGACAGTTTTAATAAAATGTAAACTCTGTAGACTAAACGTCATGGAGACAGGAAGAACACATTTTCTTTTATTGCGATACAGTGACACAAACTTTGAACACTTTGAAACAGACATTACAGAAACATACAACAATAGAAGTGGATATGTATAAAGCAGTTATGCTCAGCATCATTCCAAAGATGACTCCAAACACTGAAATACATTTACAAACGCTTTTAGCAGAATACAGACACCTGGTATGGATTTGTAGAAATAAAGCCCTCTATGAGCAAAGGGGTCTTTAATGCAAAACTGTTTCTATATATATTCACACAGAAAACAAAGCATTTAACCCAGCTGACATAAAATTCAGAAAATACAAACACCATGCATGTTTGCATTTACTACAACATTATTTTATGGAAAATGTATGAGTATGATGTGTGTCTGCATGAAAAATAAAAGAAAATTTCCATTTCCAAAAGGAAAAAAAAAACCTATTGTGTCATTGTATTTCCATTGAAACTTCCTTATGGAGAAGCGAAAAGAACATGTTTTGTAAAGTCAAACGGAATACGAATAAATATTGGAATGAAAAAAATAAATAAATAAAAATAAAAAAAATAATGAAAATGTAATTTAGAAATTGAAGAGTGAAAGGTTATATGTAATTTAAAAGTGTACTTCCCATGTATTTCGTTTTGTAAAATGTACATGATTTTGTAAATAGAAAAAGAAGTGCGAATAAAAAAAAAATAAAAAAAACATTAAAAAAAAAATAACATCGTAGACAATAACATAACAATGACGTTATATGATTTTAACCGTTAACCTTCAAGGTTAGTTCAAAACATAACACTTTAAATACAGGCTGATAATAATAATAATAATAAATAAACACTGTCAGATAGTACGAATACAAAGTTTATTGTAAAAACACTGAAACGAGCATTATAACAATTACATAAATAAATCCGAAGTTACAGCAAGAAGATACTTCGTGATGACAGAAGAGATGAATATAAAATAATAAAATTGAAACGTAATATCAACCCAATTATCCAAGCCTGGAAAGCCCATAACACTACGTTGACGAAGTTAACACCATATATACCCCAAATATAATCGTTTTGGTTGAGTATGGTGTCGTAGATTTTCGATAGGGGAATTAAGACTTGGGTTGGTCCCTTCTGAATAGATTTGAATAAGTGATAGTCACAGTGAGAAGTAGTAATAGCAATAGATTTCCACGAGTGAGATGGTAGGAATGTGATAGAGGCTGTCTCTGAAATCAAGAAATCTTCTCTCTTTCACCTATCTTCTACGACAGATTTAGATTGAGTCAGACAGTCTACACACATATATATGAAATATATATATATATATATATATATATCCACTCACATACATACACACATAAGACGACAGTTAGACGTACAGACGTGGGAAAAACTATAACAATGATTATATGAATAGTCTAGAACGAGCTGACCAACACGCTGATTAATTTCAAGAGAAATTTTAATTATCATCTAAAATTTCTTCACAACACATAGAAATTACACCAAAGCGTATACAAATAGTCATAAAAAACCAAGGAATTGCTACAAGAAATGATAGGCCCACCGTTAGATCTTATCCCTCGAGGTATACCCACAGTCCTGTTGGAAGAAAGTGATAGCCCCAAGGAAACAAGGATACATAGGATTAGGTCTCATATTTCCTCTTCTTAAGGTATGGACATACTTGATATCTCTGCTCTATTTTAAGGGAAATATGATTAGCAAACTTGCATACAGAAAGTTAAGATAGCAAAATGGGTGCCCAATTACAACAATAAAGGGATCACTCCGTCCTGCATTCACTCTATTCATTCAGCCGAGCACACGTGCACATGTTCATACTCACAGCTTTGATAGCCACTTCTGGAACAAACAAAAACAATATTTTTAGGACTTGCCCATACAGAATCTTCAATGGTAATCTTGGCCAAGATAACCCCAGGTCCAAAAAGACGGGTTGAATTCAGTACTTCCGGGACCGTTCTCTTGGGAGTACTATTGTTTTGGATGTCTGTTTAAGTCACATAAAATTGCCCAGGCACGAGCGTTTATAGCGAGCACAGTGTCAACATCTTAGATTTCAAATGAATGAGGAATGTCAGGTCGGCACTTCTCTCAGTATAGGAATTTAGTTGGTCACACCACCACTTGTCAACAGTGTCGGGAAAGTTACTGATTGAAATATGTTACTTGCCACAAAGGCTGACATTAACTAGAGTTTTCTCAGGAAGAATCAAATCAGGCTCGATGACCCGTTACTTCTTTAAAATCTTAAAGTTCTTGCAAAAGTTATACATCAAATCTTTAAGGTAAGAATGTTTGTTGTTTTCTTCACAGATTTATCTCTTTACTCAAACGCTGGCAAAGTTTGGGTACCACAGTTTCACTATATATAAATGGAAAGAACACATATCAAATAATTATGTATAATATAACTGATAATTTAAACTGCAAGCGTAGCTTGTCTTATAGTTTACCACTTCCCGTGGAATAAGTTATATTTAAAAATCAAACATCCTGAATTAGGAATACCTACGCATTCCGTCAATACTCAAGATGTAGCAGTCATTTAATAAGTAAGTTTTAAAATATTCTCGACTGCGTATTAGCAGTTAAATTAAATCCATTATGGCTACATGATTTTAAGCTAGAAATTATAATTTATTCCGCTTTCCACTGTAACTCGTCGACTAGAGAATATAACAGACTTAATAATTTAACTCTCTGCACAAATCTAACTAACAAAATGAAATAAGCGATTTAACACTTTAACACTCACAAAATACTAGATAACTAATATAAGATTTACCTCAACACAGAACTACTAAGAACTTAAACCACTACGATCATACTAAATGACATCTCTATTAACAGAGATTCTAGAAATCGAACGAAGGCTTGTTCTCGTCTTGACTGCGAAGTTACTGAGTGAAAATGAAAACTAACTCCCTTCAGTATATATGAAACACCAGATAAAGATGCACACTATTTCCATAAACTACGCAATAGCCTCCCCTTCTCTTAACACCCCTGTCTTCGCACCTCACGCCAAAATGACAATTCTTAGCGAATGCGTGATGGCGCCTTCTCCACCCTGACACTGAGAATCTACCGAGGAACCTACGTGTCAGATGCAAAATACCAGACAAAGGTCTGATACTGCGCCAGGGAGATGTCGGGATTCACGCCTCACCTCAGCGCTCACCGAGAAGCTACGTTTTGACAGGTGAGAATGCAGACGATATGTCGGCCCTATGTCTGAGATAGCCAAATAATTCACAGTTATTTCGTCAATCTACAGCAATTGACCGAATGCATTCTCACGCCAAATCGTCTGGTGCAAGGGACTGGCACGTTACGTAAAAATTTACTCGTTTAATCAGCAATGCAATGCGTTTCTAAATGAGAAACGAAACTGGCGAAGTGAGAATGGGAAAAAAAAATATTTTTCACACACAATTGGATGCGAAAAATACAGGAAAAAGGTAAAGAGTGATAATAAAATAGAGGATACGGGTGAAAGAAAAAGAAGAGGATATAGGCAATTCAATGATCATAAAACCTCTGTGACAGAACGTCCCCCCTTTAAGATATGGAAGCACTCCATGTCTACGTTATGGAATTAAATTTCCTATATCCGTAATTTCAGGGTGTCTGTCTTCTTCCCTCTCATCTCCCCCTCCATCTCTCTCCAATTCCTACTCACGTCTCCTCCCAACGTTTCCTTTCTCTGGAATGTCTCCCATGCGCGCTTGAAAGAGCGTCACCGCTTCTTACATTTTTGAAAGATTTCGTGTGTGTGCAGTGGAGTTTCCCTGCCACTATCGTCATCTTCGTCAGTTTTGGCGATCGTCAGAAGATGGTCGGAGGTTGGCACTGGTTTTTCCAAGTATTTCTTTAACAGATTTAAGTTTAAAACCTTTACCTTTCCTTGAATAGAGATCTGGTAGTTAGCCTTAGAAATCTTTTTCAGGACGGTAAACGGCCCTTGCCATCCGATCTTCAGTTGGTTGTTTCCGGTAGGGAGTAACACCAAAACTTTCTCTCCTGCTTCCAGTTCTCTCTCTTTCGCGACTTTCCTGTATCGGTTAGCGTGCTTTGTGCGTGCTCGCTTAAAGTTAGTCGTTGCTAGGTCCCATCCTAGTTTCAACCTTTCCTTTAAATCTGACACATATTTACTTGCTGAGACCACAGTCTTATCAGCCTTCTGGTCTGTCAGCGACCAAAGTAAGGCTTCAAGCGGGCCCTTAATGGGTCTGCCGAATAAAAGCGTAGCTGGCGGAAATCCTGTGGAAGTATGAGGAGATTCTCTGTAGCCAAATAAAGCTGCAGGAATACAAATATCCCAATCTTCAGGTTTCCCTTGTGCCAGTTTACTTAACATCATGTTGAGGTTTCCATTAACACGTTCCACAAGCACATTTCCGGCCGGAGTATAAGGCTTTGTGTAGATGTGTTGGGTCCTCAAGATCTTCACGATCTCATCCATCAACAGGTTTCGGTATGGAGATCCGTTATCCGTCAACACTTGTTGAGGGAATCCCAATTGAGTGAAAATCTGCACGAGGGCTTCTGCGACATGCTTGGCATCTGCGCATGTTAGCGGGATAGCTTCTGCCCATAAAGTGCATGTATCGACTAAGGTCAGGATAAACCTGTTCCTTCTTTTATTCCTTTCTAAGGTTCCTAAAATGTCGATCACAACCCGTTCGAATGGTGTTCCTACTATTGGCATATTACCCAAAGAGACTGGGGGTGCCCGTTGCTTGGGTGGCACACGTTGGCACTGGGCACAGGATTTGACATACCTGATAATCTCAGTATTTACATCTGGCCACCAATAATGAGTCGTTATCCTTTGGTTTGTGGCGTTCTGTCCCATATGTCCGCTGAAGGGAAGAGAGTGCCCCATTTCTAGGATTTGGCTTCTGTACTGTATCGGTACTAGGAGCTGGTTGTAACCTTGGTCAGGCTTGCCCGTTCTGCGATAAAGTACGCCATCCTTAGAAAAAATGTCCCCGTGCTGTCTGGGTTCCTTAGCCATGGGCAGTTTCCTAAAGCAGGGTGCCAAAGTAGGGTCCTTTTGTTGCGCTTCTTTAAGTTCAATGGGTAACAAATTAGGCGCAGGCTCCCGTTCCTTCTTGGTTTGCCCTCTTGTAGTTACTGCTGCCACAATCGGCTCTTCCGGTTTCCCAATAGACACGTATCTACCGCCAAGTATGACTGGGTAGATGGGGTCATCCATAACAGCCGCTTTGATCACGCCTCTGACAAACTCAGAGTGGATCTCCACCAGTGCGATGGGAAGCGCTGTAGGTGCATCACTCTTACGAACTCCACAAAGTTGGACGGTCTCTCCTGTCTCTTGACCGGGTTTAACCAGGTTTCTGGCAACAATGCAATCATACGAAAGCCCCGTGTCAAATAAACAAGAAGTTTGAGAACCGTTCATAATAACAGTACCTCGCGTTGAGGGTGTATCGCCAACAGGTTGGGAATCACTGTCAATAATTCCGCCTTGCGAGACTGTTAGCAAGCATCCGATGCGTTTAGGCTCGGTGTGCTCACTCTGATCATTAGTCCCGTGCTCAGGGGTTTTCCCTTTGCCACCTTGTCCTTTCTGGCTGCGCTGCCATGTAGGGCGGTCGGGTTGATCAGACTGTTTGCTGTGGTTGAGGTACTTGTTTTTGTAGAACTTGGATTTTTCAGGAGGGGGGTTTTGAGGTCCAGTTTCTCTGTGGTTATTTTGGTTGGAAACATGAGGAATATGAGAAGATTGGTCTAGATTATTTTTCCGAAAATGCTCTTCTGTCGGTTTACGTTTTGTGGCCGGTAGTTCAGCCAGCGCATTGTGGTATCGCTCAGACTTTTCTAAGATGTCTTCAAGCTTTTCTGCACCCTGCTCAGCTAGAAATCTCCGGGTATCAGCAGACAAAGTGTTCTTTATTTGTTCTGTTAAAACAAATTCCTCCAGACCTTCATAGGTAGAGGGCAGCTGTGAAAGCTCAAGGCACTTTGTCAGATATCCCTTTAGACGAGATGAGAACTGCTGATAAGTTTCAGAGCTCTCCTTCCTGCTGTTGCGAAACAGTTGCAGAAACTTTCGCGCATTCATTTCAAAGCGCTCAAGCAAAGCTTTCTTCAACAAGTCATAGTTGTCTTGTTGGCCCCTTTCCAGTTTAGAATAAACATCATAAGCAGAACCTTTAAGGGCCTGGAAAAGTTTCATACACCAACGCGACCTCTCTAAACCGTACAAAGTTGCAATTTTCTCAAATTTTTCTAGATACGTGTTAATCTTTTCATTAGGACAAGGGAAAGATTCTAGCTGAAAAGACATAGCAGTGAGATGAATAGATTGTGTGTTAGAGGGATCAGTTAAAGAGGAATGAGGAGAAGACTCTCCATTGCTGGAGGTAGAGGCAGCACCACGGCTTTGGAACTCTAGAGTCTTAAGCGCCAACTCGTGCTGTCTCTGTTTCTCTTTTTCCTCAAGCTGTCTCTCCTTCTCTCTTTCCTCATGCTGCATCCTGCGAATTTCCATTTCCTCGTCCATCTTCTTCTGCTGCTTCTTCCTTCCTCCTAGCTTCTGCTTTTTCCTCTTTAGCTTCAGCTGCTTTCCTCTCCGCATCATATCTCTCAAGTTCGTCTCTGACAAAAGCTTTCGCTTCTTCTCCGCCCAAACCTTCTTCTCTTGCTTCGTCCCTGAGGAGTTGCCTAAGCTTTGCCCTCTCGGCCATAGTAATTAACTGACTGAGACTAGACGAGAAAGAGAAAAGAAAAAGGATATAACGGTTACTACCACTTACGAGAAAATACCAAACAAAAGATGATATACTTATAACCTGGGATACCTCCTCCAAAAATAAAGTATCTAACTACCGGTGCTATTATCGGCAATAAAGCACCTAATGCGAACGACCACGCCAAATAAATGGTAGTTAAGATTACTCACTGAAAAATAAGTTGCTACAGTGGAAAACAAAATAATTATTGCAAAAATTTCCGGAGAAAAAAAAATCCCCTTAATTTTTTTAATCCACTTTAAGTTCACCCCTGAAGATAGTTAGGGTAACGGAGGCAATTACAGGACGTAAAGTCTAATCGCGCTACTTAGCTTAGCTCAAACACCTACTTCTTCAGAACCCTGTGAAGGTTATACACTCACAAAACTTTACCAGCGTTCAGTATTACAAAATCAGTCAGTCATCATGTGACGTATTCTTTCCAGAACGTTGTCTCCATTACAGCTGCTCTGAACGCATCACGATTCTGGGCAAGTCGACCTGCATCAGCCAAAGACAAGTTCAGACTCTCTGTGATGTCCTGGGTCCACCGTCGTCAGTAATTAACATATATTCCGACAAAATCAACCTGTAAACCAAATGTATAATGCTCAATAATGCTGTAGTAAAACAATTATTAGCCGTGTGGTCAGCATGCCCATAAACAGATCGTTATGTCTAGGGGATAAATTATTTTTAAAAAGTACAAAACTCACAAGACATCACACTCTTACTCTATATCAGAATAAAGAAAATTAATCCTGCAAACGAGCTGATATTCGTATTTGCTCAGGACTAAAGTTTAATTCCCGGAAAAACGAGCCACCATTCTGTCGTAGATTTTCGATAGGGGAATTAAGACTTGGGTTGGTCCCTTCTGAATAGATTTGAATAAGTGATAGTCACAGTGAGAAGTAGTAATAGCAATAGATTTCCACGAGTGAGATGGTAGGAATGTGATAGAGGCTGTCTCTGAAATCAAGAAATCTTCTCTCTTTCGCCTATCTTCTACGACAGATTTAGATTGAGTCAGACAGTTTACACACATATATATGAAATATATATATATATATATCCACTCATATACATTCACACATAAGACGTCAGTTAGACGTACAGACGTGGGAAAAACTATAACAATAATTATATGAATAGTCTAGCACGAGCTGACCAACACGCTGATTAATTTCAAGAGAAATTTTAATTATCATCTAAAATTTCTTCACAACACATATAAATTACATAAAAGCGTATACACATAGTCATAAAAAACCAAGGAATTGCTACAAGAAATGATAGGCCCACCGTTAGATTTTATCCCTCGAGGTATGCCCACAGTCCTGTTGGAAGAAAGTGATAGCCCCAAGGAAACAAGGATACATACGATTAGGTCTCATATTTCCTCTTCTTAAGGTATGGACAGACTTGATATCTCTGCTCTATTTTAAGGGAAATATGATTAGCAAACTTGCATACAGAAAGTTAAGATAGCAAAATGGGTGCCCAATTACAACAATAAAGGGATCACTCCGTCCTACATTCACTCTATTCATTCAGCCGAGCTCACGTGCACATGTTCATACTCACAGCTTTGATAGCCACTTCTGGAACAAAAAAACAATATTTTTAGGACTTGCCCATACAGAATCTTCAATGGTAATCTTGGCCAAGATAACCCCAGGTCCAAAAAGACGGGTTGAATTCAGTACTTCCGGGACCGTTCTCTTGGGAATACTATTGTTTTGGATGTCTGTTTAAGTCACATAAAATTGTCCAGGCACGAGCGTTTATAGCGGGCACAGTGTCAACATCTTAGATTTCAAATGAATGAGGAATGTCAGGTCGGCACTTCTCTCAGTATAGGAATTTAGTTGGTCAAACCACCACTTGTCAACAGTGTCGGGAAAGTTACTGATTGAAATATGTTACTTGCCACAAAGGCTGACAATGACTAGAGTTTTCTCAGGAAGAATCAAATCAGGCTCGATGACCCGTTACTTCTTTAAAATCTTAAAGTTCTTGCAAAAGTTATACATCAAATCTTTAAGGTAAGAATGTTTGTGGTTTTCTTCACAGATTTATCCCTTTACTCAAACGCTGGCAAATTTTGGTACCACAGTTTCACTATATATAAATGGAAAGAACACATATCAAATAATTATACATAATATAACTGATAATTTAAACTGCAAGCGTAGCTTGTCTTATAGTTTACCACTTCCCGTGGAATAAGTTATATTTAAAAATCAAACATCCTGAATTAGGAATACCTACGCATTCCGTCAATACTCAAGATGTAGCAGTCATTTAATAAGTTAGTTTTAAAATATTCTCGACTGCGTATTAGCAGTTAAATTAAATCCATTATGGCTACATGATTTTAAGCTAGAAATTATAATTTATTCCGCTTTCCACTGTAACTCGTCGACTAGAGAATATAACAGACTTAATAATTTAACTCTCTGCACAAATCTAACTAACAAAATGAAATAAGCGATTTAACACTTTAACACTCACAAAATACTAGATAACTAATATAAGATTTACCTCAACACAGAACTACTAAGAACTTAAACCACTACGATCATACTAAATGACATCTCTATTAACAGAGATTCTAGAAATCGAACGAAGGCTTGTTCTAGTCTTGACTGCGAAGTTACTGAGTGAAAATGAAATCTAACTCCCTCCAGTATATATGAAACACCAGACAAAGATGCACACTATTTCCATAAACTACGCAATAGCCTCCCCTTCTCTTAACACCCTCTGTCTTCGCACTTCACACCAAAATGACAATTCTGAGCGAATGCGTGATGGCGCCTTCTCCACCCTGACACTGAGAATCTACCGAGAAACCTACGTGTCACATGCAAAATACCAGACAAATGTCTGATACTGCGCCAGGGAGATGTCGGGATTCACGCCTCACCTCAGCACTCACCGAGAAGCTACGTTTTGACAGGTGAGAATGTAGACGATATGTCGGCCCTATGTCTGAGATAGCCAAATAATTCACAGTTATTTCGTCAATCTGCAGCGATTGACCGAATGCATTCTCACGCCAAATCGTCTGGTGCAAGGGACTGACACGTTACGTAAAAATTTACTCGTTTAATCAGCAATGCAATGCGTTTCTAAATGAGAAACGAAACTGGCGAAGTGAGAATGGAAAAAAAAATATTTTTCGCAAACGAATGGATGCGAAAAATACAGGAAAAAGGTAAAGAGTGATAATAAAATAGAGGATACGGGTGAAAGAAAAAGAAGAGGATATAGGCAATTCAATGATCATAAAACCTCTGTGACATATGGTATAACGGCAAAATAATAGACGGAAAACAAAAAATGGATAATGCGTTACAAATTCCGTTACAGTTGACAGTGAGAAGATTTGCAGATTATTATTAACTCAACACCCTTTAGTCACAGAGAAAGAAATAAACATACATATTAATCCAACTGTAACTCGTTTGGATGTGAGTCACAGGCAACGATTACAACCCACAAAAGCCAGATCCAAACCTCAGAAATGAGGTATCTGAGGAAGGTGACTGAAGTAACAAGATGAGACATGGTCCAGAACCAGACGATATATACTGAAGCACATTAAAAACGCACCACCTGTATAATCCAGGAACAGAGTGTGAAATGTAAATATAAGTGTTTACAAGTTTACATATTTGGAATCTTTAATCATTTTCCTATGAATCCATGCTGGTCATTAATTTGTACATTTGATTGTTATGAAATTCATTGCATTCTGTGCAGGCAAGGGAGAAAACCAAAAATGCAACCAATAAACAAATTCATTCACACTATCCTCAGTATCTGGTATGTCCACCGTGTGCTTGCAAACAAGCTTGGCAGCGGCTCCGCGTGGAACGCACAAGTCTCTGAAGGAAATTCCGGGGAATCAAGTCCCATTCACGTGTAAGAGCAGCTTGGAGCTGTTGCAGATTAGCTGGAGAACCTTGCCTGTAGACTCTGCGTTCAAGCTCGTCCCACAGATGTTCTATAGGGGACATGTTTGGTGATAGGGCAGGCCAATCTATTGTCACAATGTTCTGCTGCAGTAGATATTGCTGCGTAATGCATGCGGTGTGCGCACGTGCGTTATCCTGCTGGAGAAGCTGCAAGTCTGGATAATTTGTGAACGCAGGAGCAACCAATACATCCAGAACCTCATCTCGATATGTCACAGCATTAACATTTCCACGGAAGACGTGAAGATGCAAGCGATGGTGAAAACTGAATCCTCCCCAAATGTGAATACTGCCACCTCCAAATCGGTTGTGCTGACGAACACAGCAATCTGCAAAGCGCTCTCCACACCGTCGCTAAATCTGCATACGTCCATCAGCAAAGGATATGTTGAATCTGCTCTCGTCTGTGAATAGGACAGCATTCCACTGCAGTCTAGTCCATCTGACATGTTGCTCTGCCCATTGCAGGCGCTGCTGACGATGTCTGTGAGTCAAGTTTGGCCCAACATAAGGTCGTCTTGAAGTAAGGCCTGTATCTCTGAGTCGTCGTATGACTGTCATTCGAGAGACTTGCCCACGTCTACCCACTATTGCTCTTGCTGTTTGACTTGCCGGGAGAGAACGATTCCTTAGGTGACTCGGCACAATATGACGATCTTGCGCAGGGGTAGTAACTCGTGGTTGGCCACTCCGAAGTCTATCCCGGGCACTGCCAGTAGTTTCGTAACGTTCATTGAGACGTACAATAGTGCTGTGGTGGCAATTCATCCTTCTGGCAATGGCCCGCGAGCTCATTCCGGTCTCCAACATACCAATGGCTCGTTGGCGGTCGTTTTCAGATAGTCGTGGCATTTCAAGCACATGCACTGGGTGTTTTTTCTCAACGTCTTTTTTATACCGAGTATACTGCCACAACGCGTACACATTTTCAGGGTCATAGCTGTTGGGAATCGTGTTGCACGTGTAACTTTCATTGTTTTCATGTAGTCTGTACACAAACCCGTGGGTTCTTCTTCTTCTTCTTGTTCGTTCGTCCTGAAAAGGACGGTGGTTGCGTTGTGTCTGTTTGCGCCTAAGCTGTGATATCTGCACCTTTCGGTCGACACATCCGACTTCTGCACGGCATTTTTTAAGGACCGGGTTTGCTTTCCCATTTCGATCCATGCTCGCTCAGCCAGCCTGCACTGCTGCAGACTATTTCCAGGACCACCACGTGGAGGTGGAGCACGGTCTTGACCAGCTCTGGTTCGCTGGTCCTGACGCAGGCAGTCAAGCTATGAGTCGCTGACTGCGGTCTCTATTGCTGCGTCTTGAGGTCCCACCCGTGGGTTGAATCATGCACTTTCCATTCCAGCAGCCATTCGCCCTCTACCTCATGACAAACACGGGGAAAATCCATTCCTACACTTTTTTCCAGCTTCTCCGCATCAGTATATATAATAGTGGTGCGTTTTTTATGTGCTTCAGTAATATACGTTAGTGAATCACTAATAGCTGGTGCGGCGTAACGCAGTATTCAATTACTAATTCCGTCAAGCCCTGATGAGCTATTATCTTCAAGGCCAATAAGATAGTTATACACTTCATTAACTGTCATAAAAGGAATGTCGGGTGGAACTGAGTTTGTACATTTGTTCTCACAGAATGCTGGAACTTCGTCTAAGTCACTAGAGGAAGGTGGTATTGTGGATTTCAGACTGTTTATTTCTGATTGAACGTGATTGCAGAATGTCTGTACAAGTAAATGAAGTGTTGGAAGAGAATGAGTCTGGTGCATTACGTTTTTTCGCTAAGGTGTTAATTGCCTTCCATATTTCCTTACTATTTGATTTGTTCTGAACCATATTTCTAAAATGATTTTTCTTTTCTTTGCGAATTAAATATTGAACCTTGTTCCTGTATACCCTGTATGTGTTGAGGTCCTTATTTTTATGCGCTTGATCTCTCTGCCTCATAGCCTTCAACACTTCCTGCGTGATCCAAGGAGATTTTAATTGTCGTTTGACGCGAATTTCCTTAGCTGGTACGACCGTGTCAAAAACGCTATGAACAATGTTTGTCCAGTACGCAATAGCGTCATCCGGATCAGGAAGTTGGTAAACACGGGCGAGAGGTGCAGTTAGCAAGTCATGTAAAAATAATTCCCTACTGAAATGTTTGAAACTTCTAAAGTTAATACTTACATGTTTATTTTTGGGAACTTTACATTTATTCTTTGACCATGTACAGCATACTGGATAGTGGCCACTCTTTGAAATATTAGGGATACAGCATTCTATGATGTTTTCTGTGCAACTTACGTAGATGTGGTCGATTAGTGTGGATGATGCTATTGTAACTCTTGTAGGTTGGTTTACTTTTTGTTTTAAGTTGTACGAAAGTATTAAATTTTTCTATGTTAGATTTGAATTGTGTGTATCGATATTGAAATCACCAAGAAGAACAACCTCCTTGACTGTGGCAAATACATTGTCCATCATGATGGTGAAATCTTAGTACCAGATAGGTCCTGCACTAGGATTTCGATAAAGATATCCCACAAGAAATGGGCCCTGATTCGGTAGCTTTATTTCCAACCATACACATTTTATATCTGCTGTCTCTAAGTCGTTTCTGCGGCGAAAATTAAGGGAAGTGGAAATATAACCTGTTATACCTGTCTCTTGTTTTTTGCTTGCGTCTCGCCGAATAATTTTAAAACCATTTAACGCAATGTCATCGTCTGCTATTTTGTCATTTAGGCGAATTTCTGAAAGTCCAAAAATTAGGGTTAGGGTTAGGGAAATTTTTATGCTCTGCTCATTCATGATAGCATTAATTCCTAAGTGTACTCGTAGTGTTGTTTTTGTTATCTTGTGATTAATATCGAACTTATTAATCATGTCCAGTAGTCTTTTAATACCAGACCCCGGCACTGTCATAACTGAAACGATGTCTTCTCTTGTAGTGGCATTCTTTCACAATAAATACCTTTCAAGAGGGAGTCACCAATTATATTATGTGTAATGTCACAACGTATTTCTTCACTTTTTTTCTATTAGATTTATGCTCCTGCCATTTGTGGTGTTCTTTTTGTGGACGGTCGTGATGGGTCTGAGATTTGTGAATTGGGTTTTTGGACACTGTAACGTTGTCTGGTAGGGATACTGATACCTGCTCATTTTCTGTTGAATAATCCTCTTACTTACTTAGTCGTTCCCCTTTTACCATGAGGTGTAGAGTTTTGGAAGAGAGATCGCCAGACTATCCTATCGGCTGTCTTCCTCCTGGCCTGGTTCCATTCTAGTCCTCGGTCCTTCAAAGATTGTCTAATGTTGTCCTCCCAGCGGACTCTGGGCCGTCCTAGGGTCTGGATCCCTGGCTCTTTGTTTCCCATGCTTTTCGTGGTAGCCGATCTTCTCCCATTCTGCAGACATGGCCAAACCATCGTAGTTGGGACTGTTCTACTTGGGTCTGCAGGGGGTGGCATTTCAAGCCTTGACATATCGTCTGGTTGTGGACCATGTCTCTTCTTGTTACTTCAACCACCTTCCTCAGATACCTCATTTCTGAGGTTTGGATCTGGCTTTTGTGGGTTGTAGTCATTGCCCATGACTCGCATCCACATGTCAATACTTGGACATAGGTGGAGCGGTATACAGCCATCTTCGTTTTCTTACCAACCTCTCTCTTGCTGAGGAATCCTCGATTTATGGCCTGAAAAAGTCTCCCAGCTGCTGCTTTTCGAGTGGCCAACTCTTCTTTAATGTCTCCCTTTCGGTCTATAATAGCTCCGAGATATTTAAAGTGGTCGACCTGCTCCAGGACCAATTCTCCCAGCTTAATCTGATGTCTTCTTTCTTCTCGTGATATCACCATGGATTTTGTTTTAGAGCTACTTAAGACCATCCCTCTCTTCTCCAGCTCTTCCTTCCAGACTTGCAGGTTGGATTGGAGATGTGCCTCTGATTTAGCAATCAGGGCAACATCATCAGCAAATGCCAGCTCTGAAATACATTCCTGTCTCATCTTCCAGTACCCCACTGAATACTTTCTTGTTATCTCCTTACATGACTTGATAACATCGTCCATAAGGTGTATGAAAAGATAAGGTGACAGGATATCACCTTGTCTTTCACCACTGGTGGTCCTGAACTCTTCTGACTTATGGTTTGCTGTCCTCACATAATTCCTGCAAGACTTGTAGAAGCTCTGTATAGCATGAATCAGAGGTGCTGGAATGTTCTTCCTTGCCAAACAGTCCCAAAGTTTGCTCCAGGGGACCCTGTCTAACGCCTTTTCCAGATCTATGAAACAAAGATGGATCTCACTCTTATACTCAAGGGCCTTTTCACTCAGCTGTCTGAGTGTGAAGATTAGGTCTTGAGTACTTCGGTTTGCTCGGAATCCGCACTGGACCTCATCCAATTGTGGCTCAGCTAGGCGTCGGAGTCTCTGCTCTAGGATTCTAGAGTAGATTTTACCAGGGACACTGAGAAGGGATATGTCTCTATGGTTTCCTAATTGTCGACTGTCACCCTTTTTTAAAATTGGTGTTATGATGGCAATCTCCCAATCCTTTGGTATGGTCTTGTTGCACCATGCTGCCTGTAGGACCCTTAAGTGTAATATGTCGCCTGATGCTCCCATGTACTTAACCATTTCTGGTGTTATACCATCATGCCCTGCTGCTTTGCCCATCTTGATTTTCTCCAGTGCTGCCTTCAGTTCTTCCATCTTTATGTCATCATCACCACCATTGGTTTTCTCTTCTGTGCTAGTGGTTATCATTTCTGATGCTTGACCTTGCTCACCATCAAGGAGTTATGAGAAATATTCTTTCCATCTTTCCATTACTTCTTTCGGGGCAGTAAGCAATTTGCCTTGATTGTCCTTTATAAATTTAAGAGGGCATTGTTTTTCCTTCCTCATGTTCTTTAGGGCCTTATAGAACAATTTCTGGTTTTCTTGCGCATCTTTTTTCTAGCTTTTCTCCAAATTCTTCCTAGGACTTCTGTTTTGCTGCTAGCACCTTGTTCTTTGCTTCTGTTCTGAGTATCACATATTCTCTATATTTCTCTATTTGTCCTGTTGTGTTTTTAGCTCCTAAGTATTGTTTCCATGCCATTTTCTTCTCTCTTCTCTTTGACTTCCTCTGTCCACCAAGGTGTCCTCTTTCTCTTGTTCCCAAGTTGCACTTCACCACATGCGTCTGCAGCAGCTGTCTTTATGACGTCCTTGAAATTAAGCCACAGGGTTTCCAAGTCATTAGGTTGTTCTTCTGTGTTTCTCACCGCTGTAGCAATAAGCCCCTGATATCTGGTCTTAATTTCTGGCTCTCTCAGCTTGTAGGTCTTAATGCTCATTTCTTCCGTTCGTTTACTTAGTTTCTTGCGTGATGTTGGGCTGTTCCTAGGCTGAGCAACTCTTTCAGTTGTTCTTGTAATTGTAAGCAGGTAGTGATCACTTCCATTCTCTGGCCCCCTCCAGACTCTAGCATCCCGGACATATTTGAATGAGCTCCTCCTAACAATGGCATAGTCGATCACTGACTTCTCATTCTTTGTTGGTTCACCCCTAGTGTATGCATGTATGCGCTTATGGGGGAACGTTGTGTTGGTAATGATCAGATTCTGCTCACTGCAGAATCTGAGGAGTCGCTTTCCATTGTCATTGAGAGTATCTTCTCCATATCTTCCGATAACTCCACCCCATCTAGCATGGTCATTTTCAACTCTGGCATTGAAATCTCCGAGCATGATAATTTCATCTAGGCAGTCATCCACTGTTCTTTAAAGCAGCTCGAAGAATTCCTCCTTGACCTCTGCTCTCTCATCCTCATTTGGCCCATACACTTTGACCAGGTTGACTATGGTTTCTCCTTCTTTTAGTTTTACAACCATAATGCGCTCCGAGACAAAGTTCCATCCCTTGATACTATCTTCCTGGTTTTTGGCCTCAATGCAACCCACGCCCCCTTTAGCTCTTTCAGATGTGGGTACACCACTGTATAGCAGCGTGTAGCCATCGAGATCCATGACTCCTTGTCCCTTTTTCTTTGTTTCGGTAATAGCCAGGATTTCTAGTTTTGCTTTCCTCATCTCTTCCACCAGCTCCTCTTCTTTCCCATTTATACTTCTTGTGTTCCAAGTTCCATAAGTCGTAGTCCGTAGTCCGTCCCAGTTCGTCGCCTTTAGAATCAGTCCGGTTTTCTCTCTTATATTACTCGTAATCATAGTTTAAAGCAAACAGGTGATTGGCCTGTTTTGCCTTTGCATGGTGGAGGGGCTGCCTCCTTACGGCCTCCATGCAGGCCGCCCTCCTCCTTTTTCATCCGGGCTTGGGACCGGCATAGGCGGAGTTTGAATAATCCTCAAGAACTTGAAATATTTTGGTAATTTTCACTCCAATAGGATATGTTGTGCTTATGAGAGTCTCATCGTGTTTCTGTTTACAGTTTGGTGGTGACCTTTTGGTTGATTTGGCGTATGTTTATTTATGGATTCTTCGCAATCTTCTACCATTGTTTGAGGATGATCTGGTTGTCTTATCTTATAGAGTGAGAAGTCTCCATGCAGTTTATCGATGATGTCTTTCATGCTAGAATTTTCTTCCCTCAGAGATTCTATCTCACTTTTAAGAAGTTCGTTTTCGGCCTTGAGCGATGTCTGTATACTAGACATGAGATCACCAATTAAACTTCGTAAAGTGTCCTCCATATTGTGCATTATCTCCTGGCAGCACGGCATAGGTAACTTCGTGGTGTCTTCTTTTTGTTGTTCAAGAGATACAGTTTCAGCTTTTCGTATATTTTCATGGTCCATGGGGTATTCGATGGCCAACATAGGTTTACAAATTGTAGGAGTGTCTGTTATTTTATCCAATACTGCAGAAGGTAGAATTTCTGATTCACTGTGAGAAATTGGGTTGCAGCTGATGTTGAGGATGTCGTTGTCGGTAGTAAAGTCATTTTTGTCTGAAATCGTTGTGTCTACTGCCAAGTGGGGCATGGATACAACAGAGTCCTTTTTAGTGTGTTCTAACTCAACATCAGTTACAATTTTTGCATATTCTTTTAATTCGACAAATTCTGTTTCTAACCATGATTCGATTGCTGCGGCAGTTCCCTGGGTCATCAATTTGTTCCTAGTGTGATAAAGGGGAACTTTGAGATGTGGTGTTGATATAACATCTTCTGCTCGTGCACCATTTATGTCTGTTCTTAGTGTTATAAAGGGGAACTTTGAGATGTGGTGTTGTTATAACATCTTCTGCTCGTGCACCATTTATGTCTGTTCTTAGTGTTATAAAGGTGAACTTTGAGATGTGGTGTTGTTATAACATCTTCTACTCGTGCACCATTTATGAATGTTCTTAGTGTGATAAAGGTGAACTTTGAGATGTGGTGTTATAACATCTTCTACTAGTGTACCATTTATGTCTGTTCTTAGTGTGATAAAGGTGCACTTTAAAATGTGGTGTTGTTATAACATCTTCTACTAGTGCACCATTTATGTCTGTTCTTGACTCTACAAGTCCTGTTTCGTAGTATTTAATGACAATTATACGAAATGCCTCGTACTGAAAGGTGCTCTGGAATGTTATAGTAACACATTTGCCATGACCTGACAGCTTCAAGGTTATACCGGACCCGGTTCTACAACCTTTAAGTTTTACACGAACAGCTTTCTCTTTGTTCAAAGCATAGCTTTTTATTGTTGTTGGTCTTGGTAAGAAAACGAAGATGGCTGTATTCCGTTCCACCTGCGTCCCAGTCTTGACATATGGATGCGAGTCATGGGCAATGACTACAACCCACAAAAGCAAGATCCAAACCTCAGAAATGAGTTATCTGAGGAAGGTGGTTGAAGTAACAAGAAGAGACATGGTCCACAACCAGACAACACGTCAAGGCCTAAAATGCGACCCCCTGCAGACCCAAGTAGAACAGTCCCAACTAAGATGGTTTGGCCATGTCTGCAGAATGGGAGAAAATCGGCTACCACGACAAGCATGGGAAACAAAGAGCCAGGGATATAGACTACCAGGACGACCCAGAGTCCGCTGGGAGGACAACATTAGACAATCTTTGAAGGACCGAGGACTCGAATGGAACCAGGCCAGAAGGAAGACAGCCGATAGGATAGTCTGGCGCTCTCTCTTGCAAACCTCTACACCTCACGGTAGAAGGGGAACGACTAAGTAAGTAAGTACGAATATTTAGTTGTATGTGGTAGAATAAATTTGTTAAACTATATCTGACTGGGAGCAATGGTTAGCGCACTGGCTTCCTAGCTCGGTGGTCCATGGTTTGATCCCCAGTTGAGGTGGGATTTTTTTTAGACCACAAACGGCTCCGGGGCCGACCCAGTCTCATGAATTGGGTAGCAGATCAACTCTATGCATGGCTATATGTTACTGACAGCCAGAAGACGATGATAACATTGCGATATATCTTTAAAAACCAGTTAGTCCCCGCTAAAACATGACAGGAAATAATAGCGTTATGATCTTCCTGATGCGTTACATGATGACGATACGAAATTCACCGGTGGCAATTTCTATCAAAACCAAAATTCCACCATTAACGTGACATCACATGACCGGTTGCTTACGCGGTAAATCGAGTTTCTCTCACCGTATACACTAGACACCGCTCCAAACCAAGCAGCTAACTCACTTCAGTTAAAATAATATATACTGTGACACTTTGGTTAATCCCCAAATTTCAGAGTCAGAAATAGACAATATATCAAAATCACTGGCCTCAAATTGTTTGATTAACAAATACCATTCCACTAAACATTGATTCTACGTAGAAGAGCTTTTCGTACACACACACAAAAAAAAAAAAAAACAAACAAACAAACAAAAACTAAATCGCTTTCCTTAAAATGAAGATGTTGGAAAAGTTAAATGAAAAGCAGTTTTTTGAATTTTCTGACAATAGTAGTTTCAAGAAAGAGCTTCTGGCGGGAACAATGACTTTGGAGAACCAATGCAAATTTCTGTCGTGGCATACCTGTCTAATTAATGCTAGACTCTCGTGTAATTAACCGTAAAGGTAATTCATTAACTGAATGGTGCAATGTAGTTAAAGGCACTCTGATTGTAACATGTAAATGAACTCGGATATGATCCGGACCACAGCAAAGAATCTCTCTCTGTTTCCAGCGGCTCAGCGAGTTTCTTATGGGATGAGCTTCCTACACACATTCAAACAGGGGTGAGGTGTACCATCTATCCATCGCATCAAGCAGCCTCCGATTCCTCCTTTCTGAGGAGGAATGGATGAATGATATTAGGCAGTATGTGAACGGATTGATGACGTCATTATATAAAAGATACCCTCAATTCTATCTAACATAAGAGACAACAGAGACTGATGACGTAATTCATAATTAACCTATAAAACAAAAGAAACTTAACATAGACACAAAAGACAGTTATAGGAAATGACGACAAGATGACGTTAACGTTACTAGTGCAGTATCGATGACATATACATTAGTGGTACACAAATAATTGTAACCAGTGGTTTTAGCCAATAGATTCATTGGACTAAGGGACATCCGTTATGAAGACGAATGTTTACAAGTCTTTTTAGCTACTGACCTTGCAACGAGATGGTCGTGATATTGAGACAGACCGATGTTGAAGTAGACTCAGATAGACTCAAGCTATTTTATCCCCTGACATTGGACAGTGTATTTCTTGCTTTGACGCAGAAATTGTATGAATTCGCTCGATGTGATATATTATGAATTCGCTCGATTTGATATATTATGAATTCGCTCGATTTGATATATGTCAATGACAAACAGTCATTTATGTTTAAGATCGAACATTGTTAGAATAGTTTTTTGGAACATATTTATTTTGGAGATTAGCTCCCTAATTGTCTTCCACTCTCCCATCGTTCAAAATACACCAGCTTCTTAGTTGGTTTTGACGATGACATTCTGCATTACACCACAGCTACATACGAAACTGGAATAATATCAAATTCCCGTTGATACCAGTTTCCAACGTAATATAATAGAGTAGGACATTGTAATCTGCAACCGACACTATAATTATATGATCAAATCGTCTGTGAAAATTGGAAGACTTATAAAATAAAGTTATTGTTGGAACTTCTATCATGGATTAGTTCTGCATTCAGTTTGGATGATCTCTGATGAAAGAGTACTACATTATATGTCACACAAAGTCCAAGGAAACCGAATCAAATAAAAACCTGGGTCCCGTAAAATATCGAAGAGAATTTCTACCTCTGGTGAACCAAACCAGTACTCTCGTTTTATGACTCTTCAGAAACACTTATTAAAAGGAAAAAGAGAAAAGATAAAAATATAAAATAAACTTTACCCAGTATGTAAAACGGGTACATACTTAGAGGGCAAATCTCGTGCTCCTGTCACATGAGAAAGGGTAAATTAGTGCCACCTGTCACATAGGAGGGGTAAATTGGAGCCGCGACAACCAGGATTCTGTGGACTGTTAGAAAATGACGCAACCGAACCCACACGTGGATAATTACATGGATGTTTTGCAAATGCAGCATAACCAACAACAGGCATTAATGATGCAGAACCTACAGCAAAATCAACCAGAAATGAATGCACATCAAATACCACTTCCACTGGATCCAAATGAAACAAACCTAATGGCATTACGTAACATGACTGACACTCTTCAACGTGTTGACCAACATGCGAAATTTAACAATATAAAAAACTTTATCACACCGTTCAATGGGGATTCGAAAAGATTTCGACAATGGATGGTTGACGTGGATAAATTCGCCTACTTGATAGATGCAACTACAGACATTGACAAGAAGAAAATAATTTTTTTGTCATCAGAGGGCCTGGTCACAGATTTTGTCCGACGGCGGGCAAAGGCATTTCCGATGGAGACCTTTAAAGAACTCAAGAAAATATTGGTATCAAGATACTCAGAGATTACCGACGCTGAGCACGCGTGGACGATGTTAAGAAGAATAAAGCAAGATCGACAGGAAAGTGTTCAAATGTACGGAGATAGGCTATTAAACCTTGCCGAAGATGCTTTTGTTGGAGGTAACATTCCATCAACTGATCTGGAAAAACATCTAGTCGGGATTTTTGTGGACGGACTGTATTCTGATTCACTGAAAATTCATCTACTCAGAAAAGATCCTCAGTCAATAACTACCTCAATACAATTAGCTGTTTATGAGGAGAATGTGAAGAAAAGATTCCAACAACGGATTGGAAGGTGTCCGCTACCAGAGTATGAATACCAACATACCCAACATGATCAACAAATGCACCAACCTATGGAAATTGATCATTTGAGACATCGATGGGACAGAAATCAAGAACATCACAGAAGATCATTCAATAACTCATACCAGAATCAGAGAAGTCCAGCACTACAGAGTAACCACAGAAGAGACTACAGAATACACAATGTAGAACCCCAACAACCAACCACCGTCTGTTTTAACTGTGCAGGTCAAGAACATGTAGCAGGGAATTACAGAAATTCACAGCCCAGAAATCATTTTGGGGACAACAATTCAAGACCAGAAATACATCATAGAAATTATCAGTATCAAAATCACTATCAGACAAATAATAATAGAAGACATCATCAAAACAGAAATGACTCCCAACCAACCTCAAGGAGAATGGGAAACGGAAGGACCTCACATTAACAGAGATCGGATGTGATGGTCTGCAGAATCGATCTCTATCTGATAAACCAGCGACATTAAAAGAAGATCAAGCCTACATAAATATTATCCCAGACCCTTGTTCTTGCATTTTAAAAATAGGAAAACAAAACTTCAGAGCTCTCATAGACACTGGCGCGACGGTTAGTCTGATTAGAGAGAAGTTGTACCATCAGATAAAACACATGAGGAAGTTCTCAAGACATACAGTAAGAATGAAATCAGTAACGGGTCAAGATCTGAAAGCATTAGGAACTGCCTATATACATTTCAAGATGGGAGAAGAAATGCTAGAACACTCATTTATTATAACGAGAGGACTGTCTAGAAATTTTATAATCGGGAGAGACTTCCTTAGAAAAAATAATGCCAGAATATACTTTGATTTGAAACAGCTCAGAATAAATGGCAGTTATATACCTCTTCAAGATGACGTACATATCGCAACGTTGATAAGGACTACCGCTCCAGTAACTTTGAAGCCGAGTTCTATCACTGTAACAAAGGCTCGAATAAAAAACTCACCTTATGTAAATATAGGACAGACAATCTATGTATCTCAGATGGAGAATGAAGAAACGGATGATCCTCATGTGGAAATACAAGATGGCATTGTAATAGTGAGTAAGAACAGAGACTTTCCTATAATGATTGTTAACTCTTCAGGAACCACTCTTACTATCCCAAGAGGAAAGATTGTAGGACAAGTTCAAATACCAAAGGATGAGATCTCCCACAAACTATCAAGTTACAAGGACGATTATGTGAACCTCTCTACTCAAACGTCATCCAAAACCTTTCCAAACACATTTCCTTCGGGGAATAAGAAGCGTCCCTATCCCATCTCCTCCCTCCAGTCCCAGAGAAGAGAGTATGACAGAAAATGTATTTCGAATGAGATTTCAGAAACAGACACCAGAGAGAAATGCACGAATTTCGATCCATACCTTGATGAAAGAGATAGAGACATATTAAACGAGACATATGGAAGGAAGAGTAACTATTGCTCCTCTAAAAGCAGATATTATACTGTGGAGTCAGTTTCTGCTTGGCCGAATAGAAGAAGTGGCAAATTTTATAACAAATCATACTATCCCTCAAAACCAGCTTGTCAGAACCAAATGACGAGAAATCAATACAGTCTTCTCAAAAATAACAATGATGAAAATCCAGACAGGATGAAAGTTTTACTAGAACAATTACATACTACTGAAGAATTTCAGAATAGACTGGAGAATTTCATAAAGAAACATAAAGATGTATTTGCAATCTCTGATATGGAGTTGGAGAGAACAAATACCGTCACAATGGAAATACATACTACATCGGAAGAACCAATAAGTCTGAGGCCATATCATACTCCTCTAAAAAATAGAGAAATCGTAGAGAAAGCTATCCAGGAAATGTTAGCGGCAGTATTATTGAAAGATCCCGCTCACCATGGTCATCCCCTATAGTAATAGTCACCAAGAAAGACGGAACTCACCGATTTTGCTGTGACTATAGGGCATTGAACAAAATTACTAAAACAATATCGTATCCTCTACCCCGTATAGACGACATTTTGGCGATGCTTGGGTAATCCAATTGGTTCACCTCATTAGACGCTCGATCAGGATTTTGGGCTATTCCTATGTCCGCGGATGCAAAACAAAAAAGCACTTTCTGTACTCACATGGGATCTTTTTCATGGTCTGTGATGCCTTTTGGGTTAAAAACAAGTCCAGCCACATACATGAGTTTGATGGATGAAGTTTTACAAGGGTTACACAAATTTGCACCAGCTTACATAGACGATATTTTAATACACACCAATGGAACCATTGAGGATCACCTTAAACATGTAGAGACTGTCTTCGACAGATTACGTTTACACAAAGTGAAGTTAAAATTGAGTAAATGCAGCTTTCTACAAAAAGAGATCAAATATTTAGGTTTCATAGTAAATCAGAATGGAATCAGACCAGATGACGATAAAATTGCAGCAATACAGAAGATACCTCCACCAACGAATGTAAGGCAAGTGAGAGGATTCATAGGATGTTGTGCGTACTATCGAAAACACATAATCAATTTCTCAAAAGTAGCCGAACCTTTGCTGAATTTAACCAGGAAATATGCAAAATTCAGGTGGGAAGAAAAATGTCAGAAAGCATTTGACTACCTAAAGTCAGCACTAATTACAATACCTTTTCTGGCACATCCAGACATCACAAAACCCATGATCATCTATAGTGATGCTTCCAACAATGCAATAGGAGCGTGTTTGGTACAAGAAATATCACCAAATGAACCACCAGTGATTGCCAATATTCTTCAAGAAAAACCGATAGCCTTTCTTTCACATGCTTTAAGCAGAACTCAACGAAAATGGACGACAACAGAGAAGGAAGCTTATGCAATTCATTATGCTTTGCAGAAGTTTGACTTTTATATCAGAGGAACGTCGGTTATCATAAAAACGGATCACCAACCTCTAGTAAATTGGCTTACTAAACCCCAAGAACAACCAAAAAAGCTTCAGACATGGGCTATCAATTTGCAAAATTACGATACCAAGATCGAGTATTTACCTGGTAGACTAAACACGTGTGCAGATTTATTATCGAGAATACCATATCCTGAACCTACAGACGTGGACGATCTGAAACAACAAGACTTAACTGAAATAGATGATAATGCAAAAGAAATCTCCGCCATTGACTTCATCCAACATAGTCAAGACACTGGGCCTTCTGATAGTCAAGAACAGAAAACACAACCTACGGAGAACTCGAGAACTGATGATGGCGATGAATCTAGAGATTTTGAACAGAGTCTAATCTTCAAGAAGGAACAACTGAAAGACGAAGCATTAACCAAGATTATAGTACAAGTACGTACCAATCCGAAAGAAAAGAGAGACTATGTGATATTACCTGACGACAATATTTTATATCATGTCAGTCCTAGAGAAAATGGATTACTGCAGAAATGTATCCCCACATCATTGGTGCCAACTGTATTGAAACAATTTCACGATGAAAATGGTCACTTCGGACGCGATAAAACCCTCGACGTCATTACAAAGAGATACTATTGGCCAACTATGATAAAAGATATCATAGAATATGTAGGAACGTGTAAAATTTGTAAACTCAGAAATATGAGAATGATTAGAGCACCGATTCAGGAAATGTCATATCAACATTATCCCATGGAAGTCGTTAGTCTAGACATATCGGGACCGTATCCAGTTACCTTGTCCGGACACAAATACATATTACACCTGGTGGATCAATATTCTGTGTGGCCAGAGAGCTTTCCTTTAGAAAATGCTACTTCAGCTCTCATTACAGACATCTTCTTACAACAATTCATTCCGAGACATGGCTGTCCCCAGAGAATAATAACCGACAATGGCAAACAGTTCGTAGGGGATCCTTTTGCCTCAACAGTAAGAAAAATGAATATAAAACACACGAAAACCTCATTTTATCATCCAGAATCAAATGGAAGAAACGAAAGGATGCACTCTACCCTACATGACATATTAGCAAAACTTACGGAAGGTAACAGTCAATATTGGGATATATACATAAATCAAGCCTTAGAAGCCATCAGAATGAACATCAATGACTCAACAGGATTCTCGCCTTTTTACTTACTCTATGGCCGAGAACCAAATTTTCCTTTGGATAACATCTTGCTTCCCCAGAGGAAATATACAGGTGAATGTCCGATACAGATTATTTTGCAGCAAAAACATAGGGCACATGTTATTGTTCACAGAAACGTCCGAAAAGCTTTTGCTAAACGAGCCAGGATCCGTAACAGAACCTCTACACTGCAAGAATTCAAGCCTGGTGACCAAGTATACTATAAGAAGCATGTTAGGACGGATAAATTTGACAACCGATGGTTACCCGGATACAAAATATTGGAACAAACTTCTCCAACTAATTATATCTTGTGGAACGAAGAACGCAATTCCACTACAAAAGCTCACGTCAATCAGATGCGACTTGATGATCACCGACCGCTTGATATCCCTGAGACGAAGTTCCAGAGACCAACTCGTTTATCTACGTTAGCCCAACCTCCATCTTCTTCTTCATCTTCTTCGGATGCAGTGGACACATCAGAACATTCTTCCTCAGAGTCAGAAATTGTACCACATCGTTTGGATCATGCGATTCAAAGAGCTAAAGATTGTAGAAGTTCGTCATCAAGTGAAGATAACGTTCCCCTACAAGAACTTAGACAGCGTCTCATTTCAAGACAAGAACGTATTGCTGCTGATGAAAGAATCGAACATAATGAAACAAGTATGAATCTTGATTTTCCTCAATCTACACTATCAACACCATCCGATATCGATTGCTCCAAACCCGTAGTTTCAGAAAATGATTCAATGACTACAGCTTCGAATACTACCTTGATGGACATGAACGAAACGCGAAAATTAGCAGATAAACGGAGATACGATTCTTCATTTTCCGATTCCATCCCTGTTGCCAAGCTTCCGAAATTTTCGCAAGATCAAATATATGTCAAACATAAAAAACGTAGAAGAAAACCGAAATCTCCACGCCTCTCGTGTGATGAAGACATGATTATTGATGATTCTTCACATCTCACACCTATGGTTCAAGTTCCTCGCAATGTTTCACCCCACGTGGATAATGGCATGCTTTTATCTCAGCTCATGTCATTATTAGCTGACAAACTGTAACTTGCATTTTGGCAGAAGCGTTTCCCCTTTACATAAACCTTTGCGGAGCTACGACAAATTTCATACATCGTGATTCAACTAGATTCTAGTTTGTAAGGGAGATATCTGACTCCACGACTACGTTATTACTCATCACTCAAAGACCTTACTGAAACTGATCCAGCTTTAAGAGACCTTGGGCTCTTCATCGTGATGTGAAGCCGAACAGTTGATGCCTATGTGGTCTTTCTACAAGTCCTTCATCAGGATTTAAACCAAATGAAGAGGTCCTTGCCACATTTACGACCTGTTCTATGCGATACTTCAACCAATGCCGAGTTTTCAGACATTCGCTGTTAAGTTTTCCCCATACATGCACGATATGAAGTGTTTTATGATTATTAATATTACTCTAAAATTAAGATGCTACATAGATAGACCGACTGATAGTACCGGAAAATGTCTCTTGAGATACATTTTTATGGCATGGGGACATATGTGAACGGATTGATGACGTCATTATATAAAAGATACCCTCAATTCTATCTAACATAAGAGACAACAGAGACTGATGACGTAATTCATAATTAACCTATAAAACAAAAGAAACTTAACATAGACACAAAAGACAGTTATAGGAAATGACGACAAGATGACGTTAACGTTACTAGTGCAGTATCGATGACATATACATTAGTGGTACACAAATAATTGTAACCAGTGGTTTTAGCCAATAGATTCATTGGACTAAGGGACATCCGTTATGAAGACGAATGTTTACAAGTCTTTTTAGCTACTGACCTTGCAACGAGATGGTCGTGATATTGAGACAGACCGATGTTGAAGTAGACTCAGATAGACTCAAGCTATTTTATCCCCTGACATTGGACAGTGTATTTCTTGCTTTGACGCAGAAATTGTATGAATTCGCTCGATGTGATATATTATGAATTCGCTCGATTTGATATATTATGAATTCGCTCGATTTGATATATGTCAATGACAAACAGTCATTTATGTTTAAGATCGAACATTGTTAGAATAGTTTTTTGGAACATATTTATTTTGGAGATTAGCTCCCTAATTGTCTTCCACTCTCCCATCGTTCAAAATACACCAGCTTCTTAGTTGGTTTTGACGATGACATTCTGCATTACACCACAGCTACATACGAAACTGGAATAATACCAAATTCCCTTTGGTACCAGTTTCCAACGTAATATAATAGAGTAGGACATTATAATCTGCAACCGACACTATAATTATATGATCAAATCGTCTGTGAAAATTGGAAGACTTGTAAAATAAAGTTATTGTCGGAACTTCTATCATGGATTAGTTCTGCATTCAGTTTGGATGATCTCTGATGAAAGAGTACTACATTATATGTCACACAAAGTCCAAGGAAACCGAATCAAATAAAAACCTGGGTCCCGTAAAATATCGAAGAGAATTTCTACCTCTGGTGAACCAAACCAGTACTCTCGTTTTATGACTCTTCAGAAACACTTATTAAAAGGAAAAAGAGAAAAGATAAAAATATAAAATAAACTTTACCCAGTATGTAAAACGGGTACATACTTAGAGGGCAAATCTCGTGCTCCTGTCACATGAGAAAGGGTAAATTAGTGCCACCTGTCACAAGTAAAAGGATTGCCGATTCAGACAGAACACGTTTAATCTGCTCTAAGCATACCTCACAGTCTTTCGACCAGTAAACTTTATTTGGCGCACCCCTATATGCAAACATAAAGCGACTAATAGAAAAAGAAGTCCAGAATGAAGGTATGATTGCTAGAACTCTATATGTAGCATGAAAGAAAGATATAACAGAATGGGTACGTATGACTGGAATTACCCCAGGAACAACAGCACCGACAGGCTAAGTAGTTAGCACACATGGAAAAAATAGGAAGGATTAACCAGTATTATGCCTAGGATGCCGATATAACCGAACATCCAGCATATGGTGAGCGTATGAAGGCATTTGCGTGAGCTGTTAAGCTCTACTGGCTTCATATGAAGAGCGAAAGCAGATAAATGCCACAGTGGTACAAGAATTGCCGACATGGGCTACATGAACATGTCCCGCATAACGGAAAGAAATTTCTGAGCGACCACAATGGAGCATCAAAGGGAACATTGTGGACCACAATAGTGCTGTTAGAGTGATCACAAATATGTGTGGATGCTCTGAAATGAGAATATTTGTTATATCTATGTGCACTATGTGTATCACCAGGTTGTGTAACATTACTTATAGGTGTACCTGAACCTTAGTGTCTTTAGGCGATGGGTGCTGGCGTGCCCATTCATCAATGGCAGCCTGAGAACACTCCCTAGCACTAGCCACATTACCAATAATGAAATCAACTGGTGGTTCAGGTAATAAAAATGCCTGAACCTTGATTGAAAAAAGGCGTACATATTGATACGTTAGCTGTAGGGTATATCTCAATATTGCCCCCAACAGTATGACATTTTGTATACAGCCCAGTAAGAGCTTTGCCGCCAACTAAAGATCGACGAATGCCTATTGTCGTGCAACCCGTGTCCAAAAGAACAGAGACTGGGTGATAATTTACAAACCCAGGGTGCACTTGTAGCTTATCAGTCAAAGGGACTGACAGTGGAGCGGGTAAGGCATGACCGCAACTCATTATCACTCTACCCTTAGGCTCAAATAAAGGCTTGCACCCAAGACAGTTCTCATCGTTTAAGGAATGAGCAATAGCTACATTGGCATTGTGAGTAACCTTGCTGTTATCTGCAGAAGTGCAGGCCACACATGCATTGACACGGTCTTTTCTCTCATCATCATCACTACGTTCACTGCGTGCATTAGCATGATCTTTTTTTTTCTGCTTTCTATGGTCCTGCTTTCTATGGTCCTGCTTTCTATGGTCCTGCTTTCTGTGGTCCTGGTTTCTTTTACCCTTTGTATTGTTGCAGCCTCCATACTTTCTCTGTCGGCTATCATCATCACTCTACCTACTAGCCCTGTGTTTATCATCACAGCCATTGTTAGCTTAGCTAATATTCCTATGTAGTCTTTCAAGTGAAGGCCAATTATAATAATCATTATGATACCTATCATCACAACACTTCAAATGATCACACCCACGACGTCGGTTTGTGTAACCTGGGCCCCACCCATAGTAATAATGGGGTGAGCCTCGGCGACGAAGGAAGTTATAGCTCCCTCTATAGGAAGAACGAAAGTCATTCCTAAACCTACTGTCCACACTCTTAGATCTTTGGGTGGCGGTCAACCGCTCTAGGGTCGTGGTATGCAGCACCTGCTGGAACAGCATCCGGCAGCTTTAGCTTATGGACCTCCTTATTGGGGTGAGCTATGATATACTGTCTCCCTAAACGTTCTACAGATTCAATCGATGAAGGTTTTCGCTCCTGCAAGAACGATACTAAATCTGTGTTAGAAGCTGAGAGAACCTTATCCCGTAGCATCAAATCTACCAGACCCTTATTTGTTTTTTGAATACCAGATAACTCAATCTATCGGTTAGATTATAATTTGATTGATGAAACAATTTCGCTAAAATATTTGTGTTTTGGATGGTACCGCTGCATGGAACTTATCTCTATAACCCTCTTCTGTCAGTTGAAATTTTCTTAGTAGAGTTTGTTTAACTATATCAAAGTCCTTGCGGCTGTTCTCATCCAAGGCCATGTAAGTTTTTAAAGCTTCCACCGTGAGGTAGTCCGAATGTATACTTGATCACTTCTCTTTAGGTATATTTAATGACGTAATCTTCAAAATGAACCTCTGAATGAACGCATCGGCGCAGTCCTTACAAAATTGGGTAATCTCAGCTTTGGGGTATACGTAGACATGCCTGGTAATGGTTTGGTATTATCCACTTCCAGGCATCGTAGTCACCTTGCTCACGAATCGTCTCAATTTCAATTTCATTCTCTATTCTCATTTTTTCTACTTCGGCCTTCGCTTTTTCCTACTCTGTTTTCTGTTTTTCTTGCTCCGTTTGAGCTGTCATCCTCAATCTCTCCATTTCAAATTCTTGGGTTCGTCTTGTTAGTTCACGTTCCTCAATCTTCTCCTGATGTATATGGGTAACTTCGGCATGCGCATATTGCTTGAGCTCGTCCCCAGACAAACCCAAGGATGCCCCCAATTCCGTGAAGTCCTTTAATGTCGACAATATTATCACCAAGGACAAATGGCGTTTATTTGCTATAAAATATTACTAACTAACAATCTCACTAGTACAGATGTAACTCCAGTGGGTGACGTAATCTATGTATATAATAATTGTAACAAGTGACGAGCACAGGTGAAAAATGAAAAGCACAGGTAAATGAAATGATGATGTGAGTACTCGCATTACAGGACGCAACGTGACAAAGCTAAAGGAACTAAAAGTAACAATGACACAGGTACAGTATTTAGACAAACATTAAAAGCAACAATTGACAAAACGTCACAGATAATGCCACACCTGAAAACAAAAGTCGTCAAACAAAACTATACATGTAGAAATAATGAAAAGTAACGCAGGATAACTAGGTCAGACACTTAATTGAGGTCAGCTACAAATGGGACGCACTACAATACGTCACGGCTAAACAAAAATTACTTGTACGGGGGAACAGACACAATGTCAACAGTGGCTAAGTACTGGGTTCTTTGAAAGTGCTCATCACAATAGCTAAGAAGAACGCTGTCACAGATGAATTCTTCGAGAAGGATCCACCCATGTCAGTCCCGCCACCTGTCCACTCTAAACAAATAAAAACATATAAATGATTAACATATAACAAAAAAAAAACTTGAAAAAGTGTAGTGGGAGAGACAAATATATAAATAAAAAATAATATGGTATGAAATCAGTTTTACAAGTAAACGGTACACATGAAACAAGGGACGTTTCGGGTTTTACCCTTCATCAGCCACAGTAACGAACAGGTAACAAAGACAAGAACTACATATAGGTGCTACAAAAATCAACGATGATGAGGAAATCGCCACATGAGCGATACAAGCAGATGAAATGACGGTGATGAGCGAAACGATAACAGTAATAACGCAAGAAAATCGCAAAACCAGAAAGACATGTCGAAACTGGAAAGAAATTATCGACGAAGCGAAGACAGAAATGAACAACACTTTTAAAACAAGTAAAAAATCACTAAGCTGGATCCCAGAAAGAAACATTCAATATGGCTGAAAAAATGAGGCGTCATGCGGAAGTGACGTATGAGCTAGTGACGGCTGAGAAAAGAGAATTGAGGAAACAAAACGAACCAAAGCAAAAACAAGGATAGAAAGGAAAATAACGATAGAAGAAATAAAGTATGAAACAGAGACAGAGAGCCACCAGAATTATGCAAAATGATGCTGGACATTCAAGCCAGCAGGAGATAAAAAGACCACTTGAAAAATGAGACGATTCTCCAACGAGAATCTAGTTCGGTCGTCGCCGGCACATGACAGGAGGGCAGTGACATGAATGTCAGAGTTACCTGAATGGTCAGGGCTATTGAAGTGAAGGGCCACCGGTAAATGCTTGTCATGATAGATGTCATTCAAGTCCTCACGAAACCTGTCTGCCAGACATCTGCCAGTTACACCAATATAGGTCATGTCACACCTCTTGCAGATGATAGCATAAATCAGGTTTCTAGATTCGCACGTGAAAGACTCCCCAATGGTAAATTTACCGTTAGGAAAGGAGACTGACTGCGTTTGGAGTACAAAAGGACAGGTCTTACATATGCGCGTTGGCACGGTTTAGTACCAAAGTGAGAACGACTAGTTTGTCTCAAGCGACTATGCACAAGAATATCCCTAAAATTGTTATCCCTGCGATATGCAACCAAAGGGGTATCACGAAACAACTCTCTGGTATCAGGATCGGAGTGGAGAATAGGCAGATGACGAAACAGAATTTTTCTCACCGCCAAACAGTGAGGGTGAAAAGTTAAGACAAGTTTTTCTCAGTCAGATGTAGTAGTAAGTTTAGCAGTAAGTGCAGCCTGACGAGTAACGGGACTAATGCGATTAAGGGCATCAGATAAAACTCTTTCAGGATAGTGACGTCGGCGAAAAAAATCGAGCATTTCTTGAGCTCGTTCGCGGAAATCATCTTCATCGTGACATATCCGACGTAAGCGTAGAAGTTGAGAGTAGGGAATGGAATCTTTACAGCTGAGAGGGTGAGAAGAGATGTAAAGAAGGAAACCATGAGCATCAGTAGGTTTATAAAAGACAGAGGTAGTAAGGCCAGTAGGAGTAATATTGACAGTAAGGTCAAGGAAGTTAACTGAAGTGGTAGAAATCTGAGAAGTGAATTTGATGGCAGGATGGAAATTGCGAACATAGTCAATGAATCTACGGAGGTTAACTTCAGACATGTCTATGACTCCAATACCGTCGTCGATATAACGACGGTAAAACTCAGGTAATGGTCCATCGTAACTTTGAAGCACCAAATATTCAAAGTGACCCATGAAGAGGCAAGCATAACTCGGGTCCATTTTGGTACCCATAGCAACGCCACTAATTTGATTAAAAAACTGGCCATTGAATTCAAAAGAGTTGAGAGTGAGAACCAATTCCGCAAGGCGAAGAAGAGAACCTGTGCTAAAAGTAAGGTCAGTGCGTCTGTCGAGAAAAAATTGTAGTGCTTTAAGGCCATCAGAGTGTGGAATGGAAGTATAAAGCGAACAAACATCCAGAAGGAAAAGACGGTAAGTCTGGTCAGGTGTGAATTGGATGGAATCAAAAGTAGTGATAGCATGGGTGGTGTCCTTCAAAAAAGAAGGTAGATTGGCCCCTAAGGGTTGCAAAATACCATCCATGAAATCAGAGATACGTTAAGTGTTACAAGAGTAGGCTGAGACAATGGGTCGACCCGGATTGTCAATTTTGTGAACCTTAGGAAGCATGTAGAAGGAAGGTTTATCTAGACTACTAACAGAAATATGGAGAGACATGGCACTAGAAGGAAGGAGGTTATCTTGGATGAGATCACGAATAGAAGCATGAACAGTAAGGTTATGGTGGACTGTGGCATCACCATAGCTAGGTGAGTAAAAGGTGGAGTTGCCGAGCTGTGAGACTCCTTCTTGAATGTACATGTCCTTTCGCCAAACTACCACTGCACCACCTTTATCGGCAGGTTTGATGATAATGTCATCCCGCTTTTTAAGGGATGACAATGACCGCCATTCAGAAGTAATCAGGTTAGATCGACGTAGACGGGGTAGAGAAAGTTGATTAATGACATGCAAAGTGTTAGCAATATATAAATCGAGAGCCGCAGAGGCACCTGGAACAGGAGTCCAGTCTGATTTAGGTTTGTCAAAATGACGAAAGATATCCCCGTCTGGCTTAGAAAAATTACCCTTCCAATGGTAATATTGAAGACGCATGCGACGGTGGAAGCGGTAGACATCTTGGAGCATAGAATATTTATCAAATGTCGAGCGAAGAGGAACAAACTTAAGACCTTCATCAGGAATTCATCAGACTTAATTCATCAGGAGATAGCTGTAGATCAGGAGAAATGCAAATAATTTTAGTAGAAGTGGGAACAGGGGACGCTGAAGATTCAGAAGGAATCTGAGGGTGGAGGCGACGCAATTTTTCTTGTTTATGCGTGCTCAGCCGAGTGTAGAGCTCCTTATTGGTATCATGGATAATAGTAGGAATAAGAAGCAAGGCTGTCGGGTACGAAGAAGTCAGTAGACGAAGTTGGTGAGTGAGGTTGGATTTCAAACGTTCCAAGAGAGTTTCGACACACAAAGGTGAGCCACAAGTACTGATCGAACGAAAGTGGGATACACCAAACAAATCAAACGTATCTGTTTCTGAGTCCCGCACTCCATGTGTGCCGCTCTCTATCAATGGATGAATAGCCGGCCTGGTTCCCCTTTGACAGTCACTAGGCTAAACTGGTGTGTTGTTGCTGCGTTGAACTTGATCTTGTCACTGTATGCTTCGTGAGGGACTTACTTTTGAAACTTAAGAATTTGAATAACTGTTGCTTTCTTCTCGAATAAATGTGTTATCGACTGCTCGCTTAATACTGGGAGTTGACGAATCAGTATTTGCTACACAGTAGATTCTGTTAAAGATGGCTACACGGACAAATGGCGTTTATTTGCTATAAAATATTACTAACTAAATACCAAAATAACCAAAATATCGAAGCTACTTTACACCGCGACACAGTTCTCAACAGTGTGCTTCGAGGACAAATCTAAAATAAGTCCTTATTTTATATTACTCATATGAATGAGCTCTATCACTACGGATATCTAACTTATTCTATAGCTTATCGAACTTTTCACGGGAGAAGCCGAAACAGGGAAAAACATAACATGGTTCATGCTCCACTGTCTTTTATACACAATAACGTCGGCTCTACACTACATCCAGTGAAACTATTGCTATCTGCCAAAGGCTTATGATCCCTATTATCGAATCGGGTTCTTCATTAACGAAGTACTCCATGTATTGTTGCACACTGCTTTCCGAAATATTACCAACATCTACACTTTCGTTGTCTCTATGTTGAATAACCTAGCGTATCCTCCGACACTACGTGTACCACGATTGCGTTTCATTGGTCAGTAATTTCCACGGGGGTTGAGCGGTGATAACTTTTGAATGACCGCCAAGATCGCATCCAGACCTCACTACAGTCAGTGATATGTAAAAGTTGATTGTCATTCTCATGATTTGAGAATTAAAGTTCATGTGATACTACCAGTGTTAGCAAGCGTAAACAGTCAACTTTATATACATATTTTCCAAGCTAGTAACAAGTAATTAACCAGACAAACCAACATTTGTTTAGTATATTGTGACGGTGGATCGATGTGGGTGGATCGAGAAATATAGTGATTCAAGCAATAAACTGTCTCACTGTCTCGGTAATAATTTATGATAAAACAATTCCAACGGTTTATTTAATCTCCATAGATTTATATAGCAAAACATGTCACTATGAGCGTAGGGCTATTGTGGTCACCAAAGACACATCAAATCCATAGTATTTCACAACCACTCTGGTACTCAGAAAAACTACACCAATAAGCTACGTCATGACTAAATCCGCTTCACAACATCACTGGTCCTTTAATCGCACGCTACTTCTCTTCTCTAGACATCCACCCTTCTCTTCCTCTACGCTACTCGTTGTCTACTGGCTGCCAACACACATCCCTGTCCATTCGTCTCCTTCCATTCATGTTCACCAAAACACGTGAAACTCTTCCACACTTCTCTGATCATCATTAGATTGTATACATCTTGCAACTTGTCTGAATTCCAGCTCACAACATCGCTTGTGGCAAAGTTACTCCAGCGCAAGGAAACACAACTCACAACAACTTTACATACCATTTAAGCTCCCGCTGAAGCAGAGGATCATTCATACTAGCAAACAAACCGATAAACACTCCTTGACTATAACTAACAATATCTCGAAGTACTGTAAAAATCAATTTACTGTCACAATCTGGATACAATTATTGCTTAGCATTTTAACAACGTCGTACTTAGAAAAATCATATTCGTCAAGGTACCGCTGTTGATGGATGTGGAAGGTGGGATTCAAGGCACAAATGAATGCGTATATACCAGATTTAATATGCACAATTGTATAATATGGTAGGCAAGTCTGCCTTGAATGAAATGTAAAACTTCTGTTCGCAAACAGTTACTTCGGGCCGGATTGCATATTAAAAGATTCATACATATTTAAACAGCAATATTCTAAAATCCAAATAGCCTTTGCAACTTGTGTTATTTTAAAATAAAACAATAAGGACATTAAACAAATATAAGGTTTAAAGCACTTTTTTTCAGATCCAACAACCAACGACTTTTGCAAGTTAAAATTGTAAAACTCAGTGTTTACCCATTCCAGATAATCAAAATTAGTGGTAACATTTTATGTTTTGTTTTTATATAGAGTTGTATCCTTTGCCTAAAACATATTAACCTAGTAAATACCCTTGACACGACATAAATACGCGCGATTATTCATATATCAAAATATATATGTCACGGCAATATGTTCGCCGAAATATCAGGTTGGTTACGTTGAGAGTTACAACACTGATATAATTTTAAAACCCGTTTGGTCAGCTGACTGGAAGGGAAGTGGAAACAAATTCAGGCGCAAAAAGGCAGTCTAGTTCTGGCCAGCGTCCGGTGCAGGTCGCCTTTATGTTCCCTGTCAGCATTTTTGCTGGGAAGTGTATGCCATTGTTGTTTAGTTATAGTGCTTGCCATTTCTTCATGCGGTGTGGATTAAATTGCATAATTCTAGAGTGATGGTGTATTATCTAGCGGCATTTCCTAAGGCCGTTGATGATGAGTCATTTGTGAATAAGTATTGCCTTATCATAGTACAGGATTTCGCCGGTGAGCGAAAGTCATTGTGATGTTCATTCGGTAGGAACATATCAGTGGGTATGATGCTGATAGATTGAGGTGTTGGTTATTGCAAGTTATATTGGCATTTCTGTTGCATTGTATTTCATATGTATTTCTAGCCGTGTGTGGTTTCACTGTGTGCAGTCCTCAATAAAAGGGAACCTACCTGTTAAAGGTGTTAAACTTACTCATTGTCAACCATCTGATGTTGTGGTCGTATCCTTAGATGATGAGCCAAGTATTGAATAATTGTCATTTGTAAATTCACAATATTAATGGACTTGACAGCTGGGAGGCTACGTCTAAACAGTGCCCTGACAACTGTAATTGTTGTCTTCAGTAGTATATAGAGTAGTTTGGACAGCTAGTGTTGTTTCCAAAAGGCCGTATTGCCTATATTTTCTTTAGATAGGCCAGAATCTACTATGCACACAGAGTGTTAGAAGGTTGTAGCCGCAGTGTGTTGGCGCCTTCATATTTACTACTAAGTCACGGTAGTGAGTTACTTTCGGTTGACTGTGTGTTTGTCAATCATCAGTAGTGAACTGTAGGCGGTCAAGTGTGACGCGTCTCGATACGTAACCTAGTTTTTTTCTTCTCAGGTCACAGTGTACGGGTGTTGTTTTCAGTCCAGATAATATTTTGACATGGATATTGGGTTGGACAGTGTCTTTGACATCGTGTTACAAGTGTATTGTGGTGCTACAGTGGCAGTTGCTGGAAGAATTTTTGTGTCAAAAGAATAGATTCAAGTTACAGCTGCATCTGGCGTGTCAGTTTGAGGTACTGCAATGTTGTGTTGTGGCGTAGTGATAGTGATCCAGGTGGAGCAGCGGGGTTTGAGGTGTCGGTACCATCTAGTTTAGATTGTCCCAGGCGGCAATTGGGTGCCAGATGGGAGATAGTTCGGTCAAGCTCGGTATAGGGTGGAAGGAAGTTGTTGATAGAAAGTTGTAGATGGTAAGAGGTCAATAGGGTGATAGGTATCTCAGGATATCTGGTTGGACATCTTGTTTGTCTAGACATTACTTCCCTGAGGGGCCCTTCCAGGGGGTGCCTTTCAACGCCTTTGACATGACCTTACTACACTGATGTGCCCGGCCAGGGGGTGTAGATTAATGACTCTGACGTGACCTTACTACACTGATGTGCCCGGCCAGGGGGTGAAGATCAACGCTTCTGACGTGTCCTTACTTCGCTGATGCGCCTGTCTAGGTGGAACGGTTAAGCGTACCTTGTGTGGACACTGGCAGATCATAGTGCCAAGAGACATACATATATTCTTCCGGCTCTTAGACGCGTGTAATCGTTGGATACCTGACATTATAGCTCTAGCGTTGACTGTGCTCTCATAGCTCCGTGCAGGACAGTGTATTCGCTGGGATACTGGTTACAGTATTGTGCCAAAGGTCATTAGGATGTTATGCTGACACACAGACTTACGTAGGAATCGGAGTTTCTGGAACATTACATTAATCTGGATTTTGTTAACGGTGTGGAGTACTGTTCGTTTTGTCCTCATATTCATCACCAGTGCTGAGAGAGCTTCTCGGACAAACGTCGCTGGACCGGCAGTTAAGTTTTTGTTTGTAATTTTTGTATAATGTGCTATACTGATGTTTCTTGTTTTTTTCTCTAAATTCCAAATTCTCTTTTATGTCTATCTATCTGATACTATTTATCTTACAGTCTGATCTTTTAGTGTAGGAGGATAGGTCTATTTCTTCATCTGCTTCTTGAAGCTTGCTTCTTGGTATGTTGTTGTTCTTCTTTCCTTTTGTTCTGTTCTTTTTTTCCTACTTTCTTTGTAGAACGTAGTCTGGATGCTGATATGGGGGTAATTAGTTAGGTGGGATCTTGCACTCTATTTCTTAGTACTTGGAGGTATTTATATTATATATTTTGATATGTTTTAGGGTTAGTTTTGCTTATGGGTCATTGAGTTTATTTTGCTCCTTATGAGCTGGGAGTGAAGGAGACAGCTCTCAGTACTTCATCGTTGTGTGTGGTTATTGTTTAGTTTACTGTGTTTAATATTATATTGGTGTGTTCAAGGGTGGACGGGTGGCGAGTTTAATTCATTCTGGTCCTACTTGTGGGAAAAGATTGAATTAGACTGATTTCTTTATAGGTGATGGTTGTGTATGTTTAGTGGTGGAGTAAGGCAGACGGTTTTCCTGCGACTGCCCTACTTAACATTCCAAGCCCTGTTGGTGTTAGGTGTACCGGTGTAGTTTGTATTCCCATTGTCTTGCACATTTAGTATTCTTGTGTCGTGTTTAAGTGGTGTGTTCTATCGTGCCATCTTGCTATCTTGTAAATACGTTTACGGGTATCCCTTGTTTTCGTTCGTGTGCAGTCACGCAATGTATATACTAATCTACCTCTGCTCTACTTGGTCTATCATCTTATTCCTCGTGACTGGGATTTTTGTTTTCGTAGTGTGGGGTGTGTGTCTTTTCATCTGTGTAGTGCTCATTTTGCCATTGGAGAAGATAGAATTGAATTAGTTTTGCCAATGAAACATTTAGATAAGATAGAATATTGGGAATTGAGTTAGTATCTGAGTATAGCACCAGTGTGGGTGCCAGTAATAGACTTTGAAGTAAAAGCTGTTTGATTGCCAAGTTGGTACACTGGTGTCATAGCACCAGGAAGTTTCATTAGCTGTTGTTTTACAACGGTCGACTATTGAAAGGTTCTGTTAGTGTATTATAAAGATTAAGTGGTCCGAAGGACCAAATCTACAGAGTAAGGAGACAGTAGCCAAGTAGCAAAGTAAGACTATAGCTGTACAAGAAGAGGTGAAACAGATTATGTATAGACACTGTGGGGTGAGGTGATATATTCTTACATGCATATACAAGATATGTGTAAATTAGAGAAGTGATATCAATAGTTACTATCATTACTGCATACTTTGTAAGCAGAGACTTATCTGTCGATATAACTGAAGTGTTTACAGTACATACAATTGAGTAGTTGCATAGTAAAAATCTATAGCAAGAGATAATAGTGAGTATTCTGAGTGTACACCATGGACCTACAGGCTTTCATTCAGATAGGCAAGGAATGTGAGTACACCAAGAAAGAACTGATGAATTTTGCTGAAGCCAAATTTTATTCAGTTGAAAATCAAAAAGGTTTGGAGAAGGAAAAGACTGAAAAACAGAAGAAGAGGAGCTAAGACAGAGAATTTGAGGAAAAGAAGCTGGAACGAGAATTACAGGAAATGAAGATGAGACAAGATAGAGAATTGCCAGAAAAGAAGATGAGAGAAGATAGAGAATTTCAAGAAGAGAAGTTAGAACGAGAATTACAAGAAAAGAGAGAATCTGAGGAACAGAAGATGGATAGAGAGTTAGAATTAGAGAAAATAAGGATGGATAAGGAAATTCAACGTACAATTAAAGAAATTGGAAGTGGGTGCGAGTGGTCAGAACTCGACTCCTGGGGTGTCCCATCGTCCCTTTAGACTGTGTCTGCCAAATTTTGATGAAAAAATCGACAGTTTAGATTTTTTCATTGAGAGGTTCGAGGCCGAATGCGTGGCCTGGAGGGCTGACAGAGATCAGTGGCCATCTCTGTTATCGACGTTGCTAGTGGGGCCGGCGATGGAGACTTTCTACAGCCTCCCGCTAGAAGAAAGGACCGATTACGACAAAGTAAAGGAAAGGTTGCTCTGGAAGTTCCGTCTGACTGCAGACCAAGACTTCGAAGACTTTACCTCGAAGTTAAAACTTCTGTTCAATAGATGGATTGAGATGGAGGGGATAAACAAGGACTATAATGGCTTGCGAGATTTGATGCTACGGGACAAAGTTCTGTCCTCATGTTCTACTGAGTTGGTGGCGTTTCTCCAAGAGCGCCAGCTAAAAGATATCAATTCTATGGCATAATTGGGGTACCATTATGTCCTTGCCCATTCGGGCAAACCCATCCATCGTTTTGAGCTGTCTGACGCCTTAATTGATGGCGTAGGCAAGGTTCAGAGACAACCATGGCAACATCAGTCTGGGGATGCAGATAGGTGCAAAAAGTTGCATGGTGGGAGGTCCTCCAGTCCCTATCAGCCACGTAGATGGAATTATGGGAACTTCCGATACCATCGGAATGGTCGGCCGAGTTGGCAGAACCGAAAATGTAGAAACGATAATGACGCAGGAGAGCGCCAAACGCGAAAGCATGTACGCTTCAAGGACTCTCGGGACGAAGATCGGTTTTCGTATAAAGCAAAACATTCCAAGCAGAGGAATGGTTCCTCAGAGAGTCAATCTTCAGATTCTGATGCGCGGTCTTCGTCATCTAAAAGCCCTAGTAAGAGTCGACGTGATGAGTCGAAATTGGAGCGCATGTGTACCAATTGTGGTGGCAGGGGTCACTATGCTGACATATGCACTACCCCGATCAAACACGCGAATTCCGCGTTTGTGTTGGACACAATTAATAGTGAGGACTGTGTGGGGTGTCATCCTCTGTTTCATGCAAATGAGGATTTAGTGCTACAGTGCGGGCATGCGGTACCATGTCTTTCGGCGATCTATGAGACTGGCAAGGTGATTCTCCACAAAGGCAGGGTGGAGAATAGACCAGTCCGGGTGTTGAGGGACACTGGACGCACCACAATTGGAGTGCGTCGGTCGTGTATCGACGACTCCTGCATTATAGGCAAAACTGTAAAGTGTACTACTTTTGGGGGCAAAGTTGAGACTTACCCCCAAGCGTGCATTAATGTGGACACCCCGTTTATAACAGTTAGAGTGAACGCGTTTGTCCTGGCGAACCCGATTGCCAATTTAATTGTCGGCAATGTGCGGTGAGTGCATAATGCCACGGGAGAGGCTGGAGCAGTCACTCAGCAACTCCAAAGTCCTGAGGTGGATAATCAGGTGGCCGAATTATCACCATCTGAGAAGATGAGACGTGTTATACGGGATTCACGACCGAAGAGCAGGGAAAGTAACCACGAAGGAATATCTGAGGATCTGAAAGCGAGTAACTGCGCGGTATGGGTGCGCAACGTTCCCCTGAGTGTGAGTTGGCGCACACTCAGACGGGTGTTTGATGAAGTTGCGCCAGTAAAGTTCGTGGAGGTATTGTCTTTGCCGGATAATACCAAAGTTGCACGTGTGAATTTCGTGAATAGGTGGGGTGCGCGTGATGCAGTAAGGTGGAAGCATATGTCGTTGCTTCATAACCCCCTGTTGATAGTCGAGCAATAGCAGTGTTAGGTTTCGGGTTCGTGTTCAGTAAGGTGTTTCGGTTTACATGAACCGAACCTTAGAGTCTGACCCACGCCCCCAGTACTATTCTGATAGGAATATGATGGTTTTGTAATCTTCAAAGGTCATGTTGGTATTATGCTATGTCTTGCTTTGTAATTTATGTGTCATGGTGCTATAAAGGCAAATTGATACAGAGTTATGTTGAACGTATGTTTAAACCATGTTATAATATAATGTATATTTATAGCATGTAGAAATGATTGTTTATACTATGAGATTGGTTACTATTGTTGATGCGTAGATATGAATAACTAAAATGTAACATATGTTGTGGTTGATAGACCAGGTGTGGACAGTCGTTGTTATTTTTCACGACTACCAGTACTTGGGGTGGCTTATTTCATGCTCATATTGTGTTTGGTGCATAGGATGAAAATGCATGAACGCATAGGATGAGAATGCATGGGATTGGGCGTGGCTCCTCCGGTGGAAGAAAACTTCGTTTTCTTTCTTAAGGGGGTGGATGTCACAGCGATATTGTAACCGCCTGTTTTGTAATGGCCACCATAAATGTAACGTACTGTTTATGAGTGATGTGAAAGCTGGCAGAGTGAACGTGTCGTTTATCACCTGGACTGTGTAATGTTGCGGTGTCGATGTAGGTCACCAGAAATGTAACGGCCAGGAATGTAACGGCCACCAAAGTGAGGCACTGCCAGGGGTACTATGATCACTCACAGTAAACAGCGCACATGTTGTAGATCTGTGATATTGGTATATGATGTGCTGAGTGTGGGTGTAGACGAAAACACGAATGCTTGAGGCTCTTAGTAAAGTCAATAATGCACCCATACACTCACATGCAGTAGTCAATGATGAATTGAAGACTGCTGGCACGTTTCAAACATTTATTTACGAAACTGACAGTAGCATCAACAGGACAGTCAAATCGACGAGATCAAGGACTTCACATAGATAATAAATGACTGTTAAATGTCTGGTAATCAAAGGCTTGCATCATACATCAACTAGGACATACCCAAACATCATCTGTCCTAATGTTACAATATGTAATGTAGCTTCCGTACCATTGACTCAGCGCGTCAGGTACTTAATTAGCTCTGTCGTCCAACAAACGAGCTCCTAAATTGCGTAGCAATAATACATAAGGCTGTTATTCAACTGGCATAGCCCGCCAGGTATATTTCCTCTTGCTGAAAATATTGGCCGTAATACAGGGCCTCAATATGTAGACAGCTGTGTATCCTTTTTTAGCAGGCACGATCAAACCATGCTAAACATATATATATATATATATATATATATATATATATATATATATATATATATATATACCGCCAACCTGCGGCGTCCACAATAATTTATCATCATCATTAGGCTTCTGTTCACTTGAAAACATATAGTCTCATTCGGCTAGAACTAGAAGCAAAGAAGAAATTTTGTCTCTCAAGATCTGTGAGCTTCACTCACCGATGGGTAACTTCAAATGTTCTGCAGCCAAAGGGCATAGTAATAAGAATGTCATTTACCTTCATACAGAATCTTCCGGATACACACTTAACAAACAATCACTGGGGAACACATTGATATTTCAGTCATATCGAAACTTCCCAATCCCCATGATGATATAGAGAAAAATCACAAACGGACATCATCGTCCGACAGCCCCGATCACCATCTAGATGACGGAAGTCACAGTTCGCGCTCAGAACTCTGCGCATGCCTAGACAGCATAAAACTGAGCATCGTTCAGACAGATCAACGACAACGATTGAAAGAAAGAGAAGATAACCCTTTAAACAACCTGTCATAGAAGTTAATACCCAATTATCCAACTTTGACCAACAAAGTTTTACAACAAAAGTATTAAATAGATTTACCTATATGACTCCGTCAAAACGACAAAAGTATAAAATAGATTTACCCATTATGACTCCGTCAAAAACGACAGCAACAGACTACCGCACCCCCCGTATAAAAAAATGACCCATTTTTTTAAAAATACATCAATGAGCAAGATACCACAAGCTCATGACACATGAATAATGTGCCAATAAAAGAATCAACCGAAGAGAATCAAATCATCTCACCAAATAATAGAAAATATCTTCGGGAAGGTACCATCAAAGAAACCTCAGTTGCTGGCGATACTAACAAAAATTACATAACTATCAAACAATTATGCAATACTATAATGATAGCAATGACCAATGACAATCTATCTGAAGAAGTCATATCAATATACAAATTACAATGTTATCCCATTAATATATGTAATGGATGGACATGACCAAATTTGTTAAATTCCTTACACATTATCTAACAATAGAAGTATATTATATACAAATAAGTGCTGCGATTTCTTGAACAAAAGTAAGGTATGGCGTCATCATGGTTCTCACAAGCGCTCTGTACTTGGTACTAGTTTGCACTGAGAAAAATATAAATGACATTAATTAGTAACATGCTATAATGCACTATAGTCATTACAAAATTATTTAAATATTATATGTGGCCATTTTAAAATTTTTCCTTTTCTTATTTTTTGGGCCTTTATTTTATGTTAACCTTAACCTTCGACATTACACCAAAGATAGTAATAGAGAAAGAAAACAATCAATTTACTAATCTAAGGTGAAACAAATGTATAAATGTATATTATGAACAGACATGAGTCTGGAAATGTATCATGAAATCTAGGACACAAGACTTAAGTGGAATCATGTGGGCATCTAGACAGTATGTCCACCATCACATTATCTGAACCACGGATAGCCCTCACCGTGAAATGAAAAGGTTGAAAAGCAATAGCATATCGAGTAGATCTCGAGCTCTTCAAATCCGTGTTCTGCATAGCTGTAAGAGCTTTTTGGTCGGTTTCCATAATGAAATGCGCCCCTAGAAGCAATCTTTGTAGCTTAAGAATAGCCCAGATCATAGCTAACAATTCACGGTCTAGAACCGAATAGTTCCTTTCTGCCGCATTCAATTTCCTAGAGATATACATCACAGGATGCAGAGTTCCTGAATACTCCTGCATAAGTGCCACCCCGATCCCAGTGGAAGAGGCATCACTACGAAGGACAAAAGTCTTATCAATCGATGGTAGTCGTAAGATAGGAGGAGATGAGAACAAATTCTTAATCTGATCCAATGAAGATTGGCATTCTTGGGACCAGCGCACCATGTTAGGAGAACCTTTTTTTCAATAAAGTTGAAAGAGGTGCCATAATGGAGGACAGATTCTTAATTAATCTTCCATAGAATTGTATTAATCCCAAGAGACTACGTACTTGCTTTTTTGTTTTAGGAACGGAGATATTTAATATCTTAGAAATGTTTTTGTCCTCTGTCTTTAACAGACCATGACCAACACGATGACCTAGGAAAGAGATTTCACTAAACCCAACAAAGGCTTTAGAGGGTTTTGCAGTCAAATTATGCTCGCGTAAAGTAGACAGTAACTCATTTAAACCCGAATAGTGTTCTTCCCAAGTATCGCTGAAAAGACAGATGTCGTCTAAGTATGCGATGACATCTGTACGATATGAGAGAATTCGACGCATCATGCGTACGAAAGTAGCTGGGGCGTTCATCAGCCCGAAAGGCATAAAATTCCATTGATACAAACCCCTAGGTGTTGAGAAAGCAGTGAAAGGTTTGGCGCGTTCAGTTAACGGAACTTGCCAATAGCCTTTCGACAAGTCAAGTTTAGTAAAGAATCGCGATTTAGAAAGTCTAGTAAGTAGATCTTCCAATAAAGGCATAGGTTCAGCATCAAACTTCGTAACCTGGTTCAATTTGCGATAATCGACGCAAAGACGTATGTTATTGTCTTTCTTTCGAACAATAACCATGGACGAAGAGTATGCTGAAGTGGATGGTTCAATTATTTTCAATTGTATCATTTCATCCAATTCTTTCTCGACTTGCGCTTGGAAATGAATAGGGATAGGATATGGTCTTACTCTGATCGGATTATGATCAGTAAGTATAATGTCATGTTTGATAATATGTGTGTGTCCAGGAATGTCGGTAAGGACATCCTGAAATGATTGTAGCAAAGAAGATACTTGACGCTGTTCCTCAAAAGACAAATTAGAAGAAACCGAAACGTTTCTCCATGATTCCGTAGAATTGAGTGGAATCATAGGAAGAGGTAGATTAACATCTGAAAACGTTGTTTCCTCCTCCTGTATAACCGACAAGGATGAGATATGACCATGTTGGACTGGAGAATCGTCCGTCGCCTGGAAAATAGGCTGCAAATAGTCTGGTCGTTCAATAAATTCCGTAAGCATATTTATATGGAAGGTTTTATGCCTTCCATCAATATCGACAACATAGTCGACATCGGAAATTTTTGAGACTATTTTATATGGACCTTTCCATGCAATGAGAAGTCTGTTCTCCCTCGAAGGAAGTAAGACAAACGCTTTGTCTCCAGGACAAAGTTGACGTAGGCGTCTCTTCTTATTAGCGAATTGCCTCGCCTTTTCTTTGGCAAATTCGGAGGATGAAGTCGCTAACTTGCATGCTTCGATAATCTTATGCCTGAGAGCAATGACATACTCATATGAAGATTGAGTGTCATTGTCAATATTATCGGCAGTTATCAAATCGTGTAGCAAGGACATAGGACCGCGCGGTTGCGCGCCAAAAACAAGTTGAAAGGGAGAAAACCCTGTATGTTCGTTGGGGACCTCTCTATAGGCAAAGAGAGCCGCGGGTAAAACCCTGTCCCAATCCTGAGGATGATCCTCAGTAATCTTGCCAAGTAAGTTCTTAAGTGTTCTATTAAGACGTTCAACTAACCCATTAGACATTGGGTGATAAATACTACTGAGAGACCTTTTAATATCTAGGATAGACATCACCTGCGACATAGTGTCTGATATCAATTGAGTACCATGGTCTGACAATATTTCTCTGGGAAAACCCAAACGAGAAAATATTAGCCAAAGAGCGTCTGCGATATCGGCAGTAGATATGCTCTTTAGAGGTATAGCCTCTGGCCAACGTGTGCACATGTCGACGCATGTTAAGATGAATTGATGTCCTCTGGCTGACTTAATCTTAAAAGGGCCAATAATATCTATTGCCATCTTCTGGAATGGTCGAATAGGAATGTCTGCAGCCTGGATAGGTGCAGCATGTCGTGGACCTCTAGATTTGACTTCTTGACAAATCTTACAAGATCGGCAATAAATTCGTATGTCTTTGTTTACGAATGGCCAAAAGAAAGCCGCTAGAACTCTCGACTTAGTGCGAGAAAAACCCATGTGTCCAGCACACTGAGAATCGTGTGCATGTTGAAGAATTAAGGCTCTCATACTTTTGGGCACAAGAATTTGAGAGTGCATAGATTTGTCTGAGTGTTGTACCATACGTACTAGTATACCATTCTTCATAGTGATATACGATTTGTGAATTGTATTTTGATTCGGATCACCGTTTTTAGCGAGAAGAAAGTATTTATTTAGAGAAGAGTCTTCTTCTTGTAGTTTCACAAACGAGTCATGTGAAATCACCAAGTGATCATCTTGGCTACCAACTTCATTACTATCATTAGATGAAGTTGAAGGAACAAGAGCTTGTGCTCTTGTTACAACCACATTGGCTGTTTGTATATTATGTTCTTCCCAAGCAGCAATTTGCTGCGGGGTACATTCCTTAACCCCGTGAATACGACCGATTATAAGATCCGCAATAGGATTAGGAAGAAGACACGCGTGGACATCTCCTGTAAAGAAGGGAGTATCCATGTGGATGATAGCAGTAGGATATATCTCCAAAGATCCACCAAATGTCACACATTTAACCACCTTCCCTGTGGCACAGCAAGGATCTATAAGAGATTGCCTAACCCCAATAGTAGTACATCCAGAATCAAAAAGTACTGAGACTGGATTATCATTCACTAGACCTCTATTTAAAATAAGAGATCCTTTCCCGTCATGCGCAACTGTAGCAGGAAGAGCGGGAAGAGGGTGACCACAAATTAGGGTAGATACTGTAGATGGCTCGAACAATGTTGAGCATTGGGGGCACTTAGCTGCTCTCCCAAAATCGAAAGCAGAGCCAGTGATAGCATTAGAGTTTCTACTATCGTTCACTTGACTACAGGCTTCCTGAGACTCATGTTGTGCAGCGTTTGCCTGACGATAAGATTTCCTTTTGTTATGTCTAGGTCTGCCGCGATTATTATTTCCCCTGTAATTATCATTATATTGCCCATCATAACCATTATTCTGGTTTGCATCACAGTTTCCATAACCATCATCGTAATATTCTTGACGGCGAGGATAATTATCTCGAGAAGAGAAACTCGGATAGTTTCCTTGTGATAACCTTTGCGAAAGTGTCTAAAATTGTTAGACCCAACATTACGAGGACTATCAGCTCGTCTCCAATTCTTTGAAGAAAACCCACTGTGTGATGGATTGCTTTGATATTGAGTGTAATTCTGATTACTCTTCTTATTAAAGCTTTGCTTAGCACCTTGAAATTTACGATTGTAATTAGAGCCATATGGTGCTGCCGAAGCAACTGGCAACCCTTCTTTCACTTTAGAATTGCTAACTGTAGCATGGGGATGCGCAGTTACGTACTGGCAACAATATTCCTCCATGTCTTTTATGTTTTTAGGTTTACGCTCATGAAGAAAAGCAAGAAAAGATTCGTTGACCGATGACATAACCTTGTCTCGAAGTAATAAGTCCATTAGGCCTTCATATGTTTTTTTCAGTCTGAGACAACTCAATCCAACGTGTGAATGTACGACGTATCTTTATAATAAAGTCAGAGAAATCCACTCCATTTTCTGGCAACATTGTCTTAAGACGAAGACGATAATCTTCTTCTTTTAGTTGATATCTTTTAAGCAATGCTGCTCTGACAACATCATAGTTGGTCCTATCATGTTCCTCTATTGTCATAAGAGTAGTTACTGGTTCACCTGAAAAAAATTCCATCAGTTGTTCGACATATTTTTCCTTTTTTATTTTATGCGTATCGCATAAAAATTCGAATCTATCAAGATAATCCGTTATATCATCCTTTAAAGGATTGAAATGAGGTAGTTTGATCTTATTAGACTTCTCCTTTGTCGTATCCGAAGTTGCTTGATGAGCACCCGCATTCATCAATTTCAATTTCTCTAACTCCAAAACTGCGAGTCTTTCATCATGTTCCCTTTTTGCTTTTCTCTCCTCAGCCTCAGCTTGAAATTGAAATTTTTTCTCCTCAGCAGCAGCTTGAAATTTTCTTTCCTCAGCAGCAGCTTGAAGTTTTTTCTCCTCAGCAGCAGCTTGAGCTTGAAGTTTTTTCTCCTCAGCAGCAGCTTGAAATTTTCTCTCCTCAGCAGCAGCTTGAGCTTGAAGTTTTTTCTCCTCTCTTCTATCTTCAGTTTCTCTATCCAACTGCATTTGTATCCTTTTCTCTTCAGCCTTCTGTGCCTTGGCATATTGAGCAAGTGCGAATTCTTCTAACTTCTCACCTGTCTTCCCAAGGGCTTTCCCTTGTTCAATAAGGAAGTCCAGTGTAGACATTATGTCTAACTATGTGAGATCCGACCTGAAAAATTAAATAAATCACCTATCCCACCTTGATGGGAGACAAGTCTGTAATACTAGACTTGTATACTCACTTCACTTTATTTCACTCTCTTTGAGAGACAAGTCTTAATCAAAGGCCTTGTATAGTTACCTTGTTTTTCTATAATATTATCATTATAAGAAACCTTTATCTGAAAAGTGTATGATATTAATACTAATATTCAATGATCAAGTATATGTATAGACTGTATGACAACAATGTATTACAATAATAAATACAAAGACAAGAATACAAAACAGCAACCGAAAACGTTCGCAGAAGTCAAATAATAAATAAAGCTTAACTGAATCTAATGTTGTAAAATTTTACAATGATAACTGCGAAAGTTAAACAAATGACAACACTGTTATAAACAAAAAGGTGTATAGAAATAAATGAAAGTAAGGAGAGACGAACAGATACAAACACAACAAATCGTAAATCAAAGAATGAAAAAATAACGAAAACAACACTAACACATCTCGTCACAGCTAAGAAAAAAAACTGAAAAGTAGCAACACAGGTTGCTCGCAATTTCCACTGGGGGAAATATGCGTAATCCTACAGAAAACGCTCACGATAGAACCTCTCTCACGTGGTATTTTCTATCGGAGTCTCCTTACCCAACCAGCCTGCTGAAATACACACTAAATAAACATGTAAACAAAAACATGTATACAAAAAACATGCATGGCATATATAAATACACAATATGTAGAATGTGTTTAGAGGAAAGCTCAGCTTTACACAAAATAAAGGCACAGTTTACACACTAAAACCGGCCACTTATCTTTTAGCACACTCCTCACTAGCCGCAAAGATGCAATATAATGCGGTACTACTGGCAACAACAATGGAAGACGATCCACCGTTAAAGGTCACCGTAACTTCATAACAGGCAGTGGTCTCCAAAGTGTAGCTACAAAAATCATACTCGACACCAGATGAGACTAGAAAATCCAACGTCGATATGTTTGTAGAATGTAGTGTAAACAACCAGCGGTACTGTTTACGTTCTTAGGTTGACAGGTAACGATGTGACTTGATAGCTCAGAATGTAGTGTAAACAACCAGCGGTACTGTTTACAATCTTGGGTTGACAGGTAATGTTGTGACTTGATAGCCCAGATATATTGCCAATATTTGTAGAACTCCAGAAATGTATAACAACGTCACTTCAATTCCGTAGCAGTTGTGGTCCATGTAGCAGTAACACAAAAATTCCAACGCCAGTGTTTATGTGAGTCAGCTCAGTTGTTGACCTATTTGCCACTGTCTTGAAAATGTAGAAAACCCACAAATCTGGTCCACCATAAATGTAATCGCCTGTTTTGTAACGGCCACCATAAATGTAACATACTGTATATGAGTGATGTGAAAGCTGGCAGAGTGAACGTGTCGTTTATCACCTGGACTGTGTAATGTGGCGGTGTCGATGTAGGTCACCAGAAATGTAACGGCCAGGAATGTAACGGCCACCAGAGTGAGGCACTGCCAGGGGTACTATGATCACTCACAGTAAACAGCGTACATGTTGCAGATCTGTGATATTGGTATATGATGTGCTGAGTGTGGGTGTAGACGAAAACACGAATGCTTGAGGCTCTTAGTAAAGTCAATAATGCACCCATACACTCACATGCAGTAGTCAATGATGAATTGAAGACTGCTGGCATGTTTCAAATATTTATTTACGAAACTGACAGTAGCATCAACAATCGACGAGATCAAGGACTTCACATAGATAATAAATGACTGTTAAATGTCTGGTAATCAAAGGCTTGCATCATACATCAACTAGGACATACCCAAACATCATCTGTCCTAATGTTACAATATGTAATGTAGCTTCCGTACCATTGACTCAGCGCGTCAGGTACTTAATTAGCTCTGTCGTCCAACAAACGAGCTCCTAAATTGCTTAGCAATAATACATAAGGCTGTTATTCAACTGGCATAGCCCGCCAGGTATATTTCCTCTTGCTGAAAATATTGGCCGTAATACAGGGCCTCAATATGTAGACAGCTGTGTATCCTTTTTTAGCAGGCACGATCAAACCATGCTAAACATATATATATATATATATATATATATATATATATATATATATATATATATATATATATACCGCCAACCTGCGGCGTCCACAATAATTTATCATCATCATTAGGCTTCTGTTCACTTGAAAACATATAGTCTCATTTGGCTAGAACTAGAAGCAAAGAAGAAATTCTGTCTCTCAAGATCTGTGAGCTTCACTCACCGATGGGTAACTTCAAATGTTCTGCAGCCAAAGGGCATAGTAATAAGAATGTCATTTACCTTCATACAGAATCTTCCGGATACACACTTAACAAACAATCACTGGGGAACACATTGACATTTCAGTCATATCGAAACTTCCGAATCCCCATGATGATATAGAGAAAAATCACAAACGGACATCATCGTCCGACAGCCCAGATCACCATCTAGATGGCGGAAGTCACAGTTCGCGCTCAGAACTCTGCGCATGCCTAGACAGCATAAAACTGAGCATCGTTCAGACAGATCAACGACAATGATTGAAAGAAAGAGAAGATAACCCTTTAAACAACCTGTCATAGATGTTAATACCCAATTATCCAACTTTGACCAACAAAGTTTTACAACAAAAGTATTAAATAGATTTACCTATATGACTCCGTCAAAACGACAAAAGTATAAAATAGATTTACCCATTATGACTCCGTCAAAAACGACAGCAACAGATATGTTCACCGAAATATCAGGTTGGTTACGTTGGGAGTGACAACATTGATATAATTTAAAAACCCGTTTGGTCAGCTGACTGGAAGGGAAGTGGAAACAAATTCAGGCGCAAAAAGGCAGTCTAGTTCTGGCCAGCGTCCGGTGCAGGTCGCCTTTATGTTCCCTGTCAGCATTTTTGCTGGGAAGTGTATGCCATTGTTGTTTAGTTATAGTGCTTGCCATTTCTTCATGTGGTGTGGATTAAATTGCATAATTCTAGAGTGATGGTGTATTATCTAGTGGACATTCCTTAGGCCGTTGATGATGAGTCATTTGGGATTAAGTATTGCCTTATCATAGTACAGGATTTTGCCGGTGAGTGAAAGTCATTGTGATGTTCATTCGGTAGGGACATACCAGTGGGTATGATACTGATAAATTAAGTTGTTAGTTATTGCAAGTTGTATTGGCATTTATATTGAGTTGTATTTCATTTGTATTGCTAGCCGTGTGTGGCTTCACTGTGTGCAGTCCTCAATAAAAGGGAACCTACCTGTTAAAGGTGTTAAACTTACTCATTGTCAACCATCTGATAATGTGGTTGTACTCTTAGATAATGAGCTTATTCTTATTAGTATTATCCATATGATGGTGGTGATGAATCCACAATATTAATGGTCTTGACAATATATATATAAAAAAATAAATAAAAATAAAAAAATAAAACAAAATATATATAATTTTTAAAGCAGTATAGTCAAATCGAATAGAACAGACAAAAAGAAAATCAAAATCACAGATAAAACTAGCTATTGTTACATTCAGAGTGACAGAAAAAACATGAAATCAGACCCAAAACAGAAATAACAATCTGCATTATCTCCACTTTCATTCTGAATAAACATACATTTTGATATTTCCCTTTGTTCCCAACACTTTTAATATATACTGTATTCTCATGTTGATGCACGTAGAAATGTATTCTCATGTTGATGAACGTAGAAATGTATTCTCATGTTCATGCACATATATACTGTATTCTCTTGTTGATGCACGTAAATACTGTATTCTCATGTGTATGCATGTATTTCTGTATTTTCATGTTGATGCAAATGTGTACTGCATAGGACGTGATTAATACCAGGAGTAATCGATACAATTAAAAGTGCTAAACTTAAGATAATGTATTCAAAGTCACTGTTCCCAGGAATGTCCCCTAAGTACTAAAGCTGGAAATTGTAGATTAACGGGAGATGCTATTTTGTTATGTCTCCTTTTTTTCTGGTACTAGTTCATGGTACACATTTAGTGACCCACACCCAAAAGTATCTAATATGGGTCTTCAAAGGTGCCTTCCTTCAAATAAGATTACTCTTGGCAGAGTTGTAGATAGAAGGATAATAATGTTTATGTCTTAAGGGAGTGTTTACACGATGTTTTCTGAAGTCAAGAATAATGCTGCATAGGACAGAGCACTATTATATCTGATACGTCACATTTCGTGAAGAATTAAGCAATGGTTTTAGCTGCTCAAGTTCCCTGCTGGAGTAATCCATCGAAATTCTTTTATAAATATTTGCTCTATATACTTAAATATATATATATATATATGTTTGCTTTCATACCTATAAAAACTGAAACAACATTCATAGTTTTGTTTTAAAATAACATGTCACACATTTAATAATCTATTCGTTTTTAAGATATTAAAATAACGATGGAATGATGGTGAATTTTTGATGTATATAAAGTGTGTTCACCGAGATAGGTTTGAGGTTTTAAAAAAATGTGTCCTTTTGCTTTTTCCTTTAATAAGAACTTAGCTGGTCTAAGTGATTGGAAATTGATGAGGCATAATGAAGTTCCTATGAAAGTCATAAGAGGAATAATAAAATAACCAAGACAAGTGATTCGGAAGCATCTAACATAATTTGCAGTGTCCATTCTAACTGTGCCAGGAGATTGTAGATCCCATTTTGGGGGAAGTTGTGAACCTATACTTTACAAATGTCAATTTGACACGTTTTTCTTGCTAAGTGGTTATATACGAGGCTGGCTACATAAGCATATGACAATAGTATATTGATTAATTACTACAGCATGCGTTGGTGATTACTTCTTGCTAGACGTACAGAAAACCAACAGCAGAGGTGACCCCAGACTCCGAATGGTTATGAGTGATGATTACATCCCAGACAGTTATGAGTGATGATTACATCCCATGTGCATCAAGTCCATCGTATCATTTTGTGAAATATATGCACCTTGTTAATCGTAATTCAGCCAATCCATTGCCCTCGCGTTGTCCAGACACACCTTCCAGCGAGACAATGCGCCTGTTAATTTGCAGCCCACAACTGTACTTAGTAGAAGCATGTGCTCTTTCTATTGTGTCTAATGTTCGTGGTACGAAGCTGCAAGAGTAAAGTTTCTACGCCACTAGTGTGAGTTAAGAGCAGGGATTCAAAACTAACCACCTACATTGGACAAGATGTGTGAAGAAGTGCCATTATCATAAAAGAATTGATGAATCCACAGCTGCATGATATATACTAGAGGTTTGGTACTGACTGACTCAAGCTATAATTGATCTAATTAATTCACTTAATTAAATTAACTAAGATTGATTTCACTATATATTGACCACACTTTTAAAATAGTACTCAATAGTACTCAACAAATTTCCTATCAACTGTCTCAAAAATAATAAAAAATGTCTACAAGACAGAAGAAAAAGAAGACAGATGGCTCTGACATATCAATGATATCCTGCAAACGAGACCCCAGTGTCACGAGATGTTAATTTGTGTAGATGATAGTTTGATAAAAAGATGTACCAGATAATACAATGTATACAATTAACAGATAAGAGTTCTGGTCTTATAATAAATACACCAGTCTCAGAAATGAGCAATGGTGTTTGGTTGTCATTGGTATAGTCAGACTATAAATGTATCTGGCCCAGATGGTAATATGAAAGACCAGATACTTAGTCGTCTCCTCTCAGCAACTATCGTATGATATGATTATGTCTAGGGAAATTAATAAAAGAAAGCAACTTCAAACAAAACTGTAATTTGTTACTGAAGTCTTTGAATACTATTAATCAATAAATTATATTTACATTACTGTCTTCTATTCTCTTTTTAAATAAGAATGAAGGTATGCAATACAAATGATAATGAAATTCACAAAAAGTAATGTGTAACAAACAATTAAAGTTTTATATATAGAATGTCAAAAACTCCTTCCTCTAGGAAAATATCACTTTATAGCAAAATGTCATTTATATTATAATGTCTCTTATACCAACTTTCACTGTTGCCTAGTCTTGAACTAGTAGTTGTGGAATCACTGTTCTTAAACTTGTAAGAGATTCACTGTGACTTAAGATACTGTCTTTACACTTGTATTGATCTTAACAAAGACTGGTATCATCATAATTCTTTTCTAGGTGTGGTCAACCATAAATTTTGAATCAGTCCTCTCTTTGAAAAACGTATTCGTGTTGACTGCACCGAGCTGTCAATCTGATGTAGACAGTGGCTGGCAATTCCCATGCACTAGGGTTCCCAGACCTGAGCTAAGGTGTAAACTTGGTGATTGAATGCTTCTCTGGCTATCACAGGTATACAACCGTCTTCTGCCTTGCTGACAGTATGGTATGATACGACCCTCAATTCAGAATACACATAGGGCATCAAAGGCCAGGCAGGCTGCACACACTTCCAGATGGCAAACGTTTCTGTGGCGAGCTATGTCTTTCTTCTGTTTCCCAATCAATATAATGATGTCCTGGTGATGGAATAATTCCGGAAAAACACAGAGTTCTGCAGGAGCTCAAAACACATCCGTCCGCTCACTTCCAAACACAAGCCGCATATCTCTTGCAGACGATCAACTCACTTCTTCTTCAAATTTGTTCACGTCTGCCATACAACCATATCGGCATGACGTCACTTCCTTTATTAATAAGTGACTCCGTATAAAATATACAAACAAGGAGCCCTGTTGAGCTGCCTATTATACAGACATAATGGTATTGAATTGTAATCATAACACTATAAAACGAGATATATGTCTTGTCCCCTGTCAGTGATTATGCCTGTCTCAGAGTCAGTGGGTGTATTACTTTTTTCACTTTTACCCAACATATACTATCCGTCAAAATAAATAAAAAACGGCTGTCAGCCTGGTGCTATGTAAAGTTGTCACTGATAAAGTTTCGTAAGGTTAGTAGTGTCAGAGTATATATATATATATATATATATATATATATATATATATATATATATATATATATTATATATATATATTATATATATATATATATATATATATATATATATATATATATATATATATATATATATATTTACAGTGTCAGATTGACAGACAATTATGACGCAGATATAAATGTACCTTTTTACTATAACATAGCCTGGAAGAATCAAAACCGACCATACGTGGCGGTTGATGGTGAGAGGCGGTATATTTCAAGGCTTTATTGATGGCGCAATCGCCGAATGTAAAACGCATGTACATGTTCAACATTGGAGCAACAAATTAGATATGTGATCTGCTACATTAAAAGATATTTATAACTTTATAAAAGTGTGAGCTAAAGCCTACGTTTGTTTTACAAATTATACTTGTTTAAGAGACAAGCCAGACCACAATTTAAAATTATTAAAATATAAATATTTTAAGTAAAGCATAAACAATGGTACTAAATTGGAATTATAAATTTACATTAGTAACTGGAACAAAATGATGTGCAATAAAAACTTGCCCTAAATATTCATTTCTTGTTTTTGTGCAGGTTCTTTCCCGTTACCACAAAAAATGCCGCAATAAATTCCCCTGTAAAAAGAAGCGTGCTTATACATTCACTGCATAAACAACACGGAAAGTTATTTCCATACGAGATACGGTAGTAGGGGAGTGAAGTGTTAAAGACTTCATTATACTACGTCCAGCTTATGATTGGGTGACCAGTTCTATTTATTCTTCTGTACCTTTGCCTTCTTAAATTTGTATATATTTCTGACAAGATATGTGTAATATTCTACATCTTATAGTGGTGTTTCCTAATATATATATACATTATTGGTTTATTACACAACAAAACAGTTATATTTCTCTTGATTAGACAGCCTTACACTCAGACAGGCATGCAGACAGACATACAGATTGACAGACAGATAGACGAACTGAACAATAGATACTCAGACTGACAAGCATTCAGGCAGTCATACCGGCAAACAGGTAGACAGACAGGCACCCAGGAAAACAGATACGGGGACAGACACGCACTCAGACAGGCAGGCAGACCTTCAGGCAAAAAGATTGCTGTCAGACCGATAACCATAAACATAAGAGACAGGCAGATGGACAAACAGACAGACATGCTGGAGGGCAGATAGATAGATAGATAGATAGATAGATAGATAGATAGATAGATAGATAGATAGATAGATAGATAGATAGATAGATAGATAGATTAGATACTCTATTTTTTGACTGCTGTTGGACCACTACTGCAGAGCAAGGGCAGGCAACCGGTGACAAGATGGTATCCCAATCTGTTTTGGCCAGTGCAGAGTCTGGAGATTACCACTTGTTCTCTTCTGTTGAGCTGGTAGTATGAATCATTTTGTGTGTGACCTAGATGCCCTACATCCCATTTGGTTCTGTATCAGATTTTGATAAAACTCTTTGCCACCTCGAAAGTTATTCTTGCATCAGGCTGATCTAGCTGTCCACCTTCCATTGTCAGCCTCTTCATTGTCGTGGATGTTACAATGAGATGGTATCCATTGGATCACTACTCTTTTGATTCGTTGACATAGTTTGTGGAGCACTAATCTTAGGTCATCCAGGTCTGCATTATGTTGGCTTTTCGACGTTGTAGTTGCTAATAGTGCATCGGTAAAGAAAGCAACTTGTCTTTCTGTGCTTTCCTCTGTCATTATAACCTCTGCTGCAGTTTTCAAAGTCTCTGCCTCTGCTCTGAGGTTACTTGAGAATTGTCCTGTTGCCACTGACAGCTTGTTTTGTGCACCAGTGATTAAGGTCAGAAAGACACCTCGACCTCCATTTTCTGTTACAGTTGTTTTTTATCTATCTGTATATGCATGGGTCCAGGTGTTGCGTGGGTAATGTTTCTCTATGTATTTAGTCGCTATATATGTTCTCTCTGTTGCAGTCTGGCTCTTCTGGCTTTCAATCCCAAGAATGTTCTATCATTTCACGGAAACGATGTGAACGTTATATTCCTGCCTTCAATGGAATTTAGCATACGTTTATTAAGATAGAATTGTTTAATCTATCAATCTATCTATCTATCTATCTATCTATCTATCTATCTATCTATCTATCTATCTATCTATCTATCTATCTATCTATCTATCTATCTATCTATCTATCTATCTATCTATCTATCTATCTATCTATCTATCTTTCTATTTGCAGATAATCACCACAAATAAATATTTTCTATCTCGAAAATCGAGCTGAAAATGAAATAACGTTCCTTGGAACGTACTTACGCGGAGGAACCACAAACATAAATCTGTATACACAGATTTTCACAATGAAGGAAATCTCTTCTTGCAAACTGCAAAATCTTGAGTAAAATTAACTTGAACGCTGCTGCATTTCACAACGCGGGAGCCGGGACTTGTGTGAACTAAATCGCAGGAGCGTCAGGTTGTTCCCTACCACGATTAAGAACACGTCTCGTTGCAATGGCTCGAATTCTACAACTGACTACCAGACAATTATTTCTGGTCGTCTTCGGTAGTACGCGAATCTAGCTACCGTTTCATTGGATAAACTATTATTTTATTAATTTATTTACTGGTTATTCTATCAAACGATCTTACAGGGAGTAGGCTGTTCCTATTTACGTCATTGTTTGCGATGGCAACTCCCGCCAAAAGAAGCGTTAGTATGCCAAGCTTGACATAGTTTCAGTTACATCATATGTCATCCTATACTCAATGTATCTCGTGTTTTGATTAACTATTAAATGTCATAACTGCACTGCTTACTTTCTATAGTAGTTAAAATAGTAATTTCTTATGTTTTATAATAACTAGCTACTAGCACGAATTAATGCTATGGTAGTAGGTCATACGGCCACATAGGAAAAAAGTAGAGTGCCGAGAATAGAACCCTGAGGAACACCGGTGTCAATAATAGTTGGGCTTGACAAGGAATTATTGTACCACACTACTTGCTGTCTGTCGGACAGGAATGATTTAAGTAATGTCACTAGTTTAAAGTTAACTTTCATTGTTTCTAACTTTTTATTAAAACATCGTGATCTGACATATCAAATGCTTTCCTAAAGTCTACACAGATTGCTCCATATATGTTATCGTTATTTATGTTTAGGTGCAAGTTGTCTATCATCTTAGTTAGAGATGTGTGGCATAAATGCTTTTGTCTAAACCCTGTCTGACTGTCAATTAGCAAGTCATTGCTAACAAGGTACTGTAGTGTTATTTTATGTATGCGTGTTTCTAGTGGTTTTGATAGCAATGATAACAGAGAAATTGGTCTATAGTTACTATGGTTAATGTTATCTGACGAACCAGGTTTGAAGAGAAGATGTACTTTGGCGATTTTAAAGGCCGAAGGAAAATAACCTTTAGCGATACATTGCTTATATATATATATATATATATAAGTTAGTGAATCACTGATAGCTGGTGCGGCATAACGCATTATTCGATTGCTAATTCCGTCAAGCCCTGAGGAGCTATTATCTGTAAAGCCAAGGAGATAGTTATACACTTCATTAACTGTCATAAAAGGAATGTCGGGTGGAACTGAGTTTGCACATGTCTTCTCACACAATGCTGAAAGTTTGTCTAAGTCATTAATTGAATGTGGTGTTGTGGATTTCCGACTGTTTATTTCTGCTTGAAGGTGATTGCTGAAGTCTGTGCAAGTAAATGAAGTGTTGGAAGATAATGAGTCTGGTGCATTACGTTTTTTTTTCGCTATGGTGTTAACTGCTTTCCATATTTCCTTACTATGTGATTTGTTCTGAACCATATTTTTAAAGTTATTTTTATTTTCTTTGCGAATTAAATATTGAACCTTGTTCCTGTATACCCTGTATGTGTTGAGAACCTTATTTTTGTGCGCTTGATCTCTCTGCCTCAGATCCTTCAACACGTCCTGCGTGATTTTAAATGTCGTTTGACGCGAATTTCATTAGCTATTACGTGAGCGTCAAAAACACTATAAAAACGTTTTTCCAGTATGCAATAGCGTCATGATATTCAGCAAAGGAAATTAAAAAAAAAAAAAATACAAAATCAATATAACCATTAAAGGACAGAAAATATGTACCTCCTCAACAACTAGATTTCTGGGCATAACATTAGATAAACAACTAAATTGGAATAAACATATAGACAATTTAGTAGAAAGCTGTAGGGGACCCATAAATATACTAAGGATAGTAAAAGGTAATGGATGCGGGGGCAGCAATAAATCAATGCGTATGTTCTACAAGTCTTTCATCAGGGGGAAACTATATTATGCCAGCATAGTCTATGACTCAGCTGCAGCTTCTAACAAAGCAAAACTAGACAGAATTCAAAATGCAGCCATGAGAACCGTTACAGGTGCATTTATATCAACACCAGTAGAAACACTAGAAGTAGCTCTTGGCATATCGCCCCTTGATCTAAGACGGAAAGAACTAAGTCTAAATTATTGGAGTAAAGTAGCACATGAAGGGATACACCCAGCACATAAAGCATTTGTCAAAAACCAACCAAGTGTATGGGACGCCCCCTTAAATAAATAAAGATATTCAACACGGTGGATAACTATAGAAGATCTAACACAGTTCAAAGAACTGTCAAACACAATTAATAATCGTAATAAATATAGAAGCACAATACCACCCTGGGAACTAAAAACACCAATCATAGACTACTCACTTACTGAAAAGATCAAACAAAACACAGAAGATAAGGAAGCTAAAACGATAAGTAGAAAGTTTATAAATCAACTTGCAAAACAAAGTCTGGCCGTCTACACTGATGGATCCAAGGGTAATAGTGGGCAACTAGGTGCAGGAGCAGTAATACAACAGTGGGGAATTAAAAAGAGCTACAGTGTAACTGAAGAGGCTTCGTTTTTTACCGCAGAGATGGTAGCAATTCTAAAATGTTTAGAAATAATCGAAGATTACCCACCAGAAGCTATTACGATATTTACAGACTCACTATCATCACCACAAGCACTAGAACATCCAGGTAAATGTAGCCGGCCAGACATAAAGGAAGAAATTCTAGCAATTAATACATCACTAGGGAACAGAGGATGTAGTGTGAGGCTAGTGTGGGTTCCAGCACACATAGGTATAGCTGGCAACGAGTTGGCATACCAGAACGCCAAGAATGGAAGAATAAGTAAAAACAACATAAGAGCAGGACTGGTAAGGTCGGAGATCAAGAGCCCAGTGAAGATAACTATAAACGAGGAATGGAAGACAACATGGAAGAACAGTAGAAAAGGCAGACACGCGTTCAAACTGCTGAAAGAACCAACAAGGGCGTGCCAGGTCAGAGAAGAATTAAAGATACCATCGAATAAAAAGCTTTGGTGTCTCCGTCTCGGTGCAGCATTCTTTATGATAGAGGAACCACACTGCCAAGAATGTCAGGAAGAGAATGGCTTAGGGTTAGACCATTACCTGATCCACTGTAAAAAGTACGAACAACAAAGGCTTGAATTAAAAACTTACTATAGAAATCATAATATAGACATGACAGGGGATACTGTTTTAAGTATAGATGCCCCAGGAGAAGCCCAATCAATACTTAACAGATATGTAATAAAACAAAGGAAAACATATAAGGTTAGTACTTTAGAAAAGACATTCAACCAAATAGAAATTAAGCAAAAAGAACTAACAAATCATTATTAAAAAAAACAAAAAACAAAAAAACCAGACAAATTAGCAAACTTACTAACTACTCATAGGACAAGGAATGACAATGAGGTTAAAAACAAATTCAAAAAGAATAAATACTAATACAAGTTAAAACCAAGTGTAAAGGACAATAGTTATCTATAAACAATACAAAAGAGAAAATAAAATGACAAATACTAATATAAATTAAAACCAGCAACTACAAAAGACAATAGTTATTTAAATTTAATACACAATTAGTAAATAAAATGGACACTAAATACCGCAATTATAACCAATTTTCAGACCTCTGTTCAAGAGTTTATTTATGTATGTTTGCATGTTGACCACACTTAGTCTATTAGCAGTTAAATCTACGCGGTAATATGTCTATCTGTGGTTAATCATGATATTGCACGTTTTTTTAAATTATAATTGAACGCAATATATTTATTACGACACTAGGAGTTTATGACGTAATCCGTTTTGCACTAATATTTGCAAACGGTTGTTTCGAGGCCTGTCGTCAATTGTAAATAAATATTAGACAAACATAAAGGTATGTTTTCAGGCACTCGTAAGAAATAAAGAAGTAGAACACTAGACAACAGAAAAACAACAGACGTGAGTGGCTTACCCAGGATTCGAACCCCGGACCTTCCGTACGACAACACCGCCTAGCTATACAAGCAAATCACACCAACCTCCCGGCCAGCTAGGCATCACTAAATCCGTCAGTGAAAGACGTTGATTTTCTAGCTCCCAATATGTTGGAGGATTAAGTATTTTTACGTGGCATAAGTTATCTACGAAGGTCGCCACTTGTTTAAGAAGATTCCGGACTTATGGAAAAGTTCCGTGCCTCATAGAGAACTATTTCAATGGAAGAATTTTAAGCATCTTCATTTATCTAGTCCACATTACTTGGGTAATAACCTTTCATACGCACCCCTAGTACAGCGTCTAGACTTGAATAGATGAGACGAGACTGTTGAAGAACCTATATCATTCATGTCATTTTATTAATGCCAATACCATGCACTGTATTTCGTCAAGTCGTAATTAAACATGTCGTTTTATGTGGACCAATCCATTTACGAATTTCTCAACTATATTTCGATGGCCTGTTCGTGATGACACTCACCACATTCTGTTACGTTATCAACACGTACATTGATGTCAGTCCTGTTCCAAGAATCTGTTACACTACAAATCACTCTTTACAAATCACAATTGTAACAACCTCTTCAAAACAACAACAACAACTGCTTTAGCGTCATCCGGATCAGGAAGTTGGTAAACACGGGCGAGAGGTGCAGTTAGCAAGTCATTTAAAAATAATTCTCGACTGAAATGTTTGAAACTTCTAAATTTAATACTTACATGTTTATTTTTGGGAACTTTACATTTATTCTTTGACCATGTACAGCATACTGGATAGTGGCCACTCATTGCAAGGGTTCAGAATTTGGTAGCGTCACGTTCTAGCCAAAACAGCCTGTAAATGTGCACTTAATTCTGCTCTGGAGTTATGAAGGCAATGATAGTATATTGTAGCTTCTACAAGTCTTGCAGGAATAAAGTGAGGACAGCAAACTCTACGTCAGAAGAGTTCAGGACCACCACTGGAGTAAGACAAGGGGATATCCTGTCACCTGATCTTTTCATACTCCTCATGGACGATGTTATCAAGACATGTAAGGAGAGAACAATAAAGTATTCAGTGGGGTACTGGAAGATGAGACAGGTCTGTATTTCCGAGCTGGCATTTGCTGATGATGTTGCCCTGATTGCTAAATCAGAGGCACATCTCCAATCCAACCTGCAAGTCTGAAAGGAAGAGCTGGAGAAGAGAGGGATGGTCATAAGTAGCTCTAAAACAAAATCTATGGTGATATCACGAGAAGAAAGAAGACATCAGATTAAGCTGGGAGAACAGGTCCTGGAGCAGGTCGACCACTTTAAATATCTCGGAGCTATTATAGACCGAAAGGGAGGCATCAAAGAAGAGTTGGCCACTCGAAAAGCAGCAGATGGGAGACTTTTTCATGCCATAAATCGAGGATTCCTCAGCAAGAGAGAGGTTGGTAAGAAAACTAAGATGGCGGTATACCGCTCCACCTATGTCCCAGTCTTGACATATGGATGCGAGCCATGGGCAATGACTAAAACCCACAAAAGCCAGATCCAAACCTCAGAAATGAGGTATCTGTGGAAGGTGGTTGAAGTAACAAGAAGAGACATGGTCCGCAACCAGACGATAGGTCAAGGCCTTAAATCCCACCCCCTGCAGACCCAAGTAGAACAGTCCCAACTAAGATGGTTTAGCCATGTCTGCAGAATGGGAGAAGATCGGCTACCACGACAAGCATGGGAAACAAAGAGCCAGGGATCCAGACCCCCAGGACGACCCAGAGTCCGATGGGAGGACAACATTAGACAATCTTTGAAGGACCGAGGACTAGAATGGAACCAGGCCTGGAGGAAGACAGCCGATAGGAAAGTCTGGCGCTCTCTCTTCCAAACCTCTACACCTCACGGTAGAAGGGGAACGACTAAGTAAGTATATATATATATATATATATATATATATATATATATATATATATATATATATATATATTGTGGTGTAGTAAATTCCATACGTATCTGTGTTTCTGTCAATATGGTTCGTTGTGTAGTGGTTCCCGGTTTACGGGCTTCGAACATCAACGTAGGAACTGGCTTCTAAACAAGCCAACAGTATATACTTTGACCATAACGCCTTGCTGAACATGACGACATTTATTTGCAAATATTAAAGTAAACATAATCTGGTATCTTCAAAGCTTCATTCTCAAATGCATCTGAATACTACAGTACTTCAAGTACACTCATGAACTCCCTTACGGGTATAAACACTATCACACATTAGTTCCAACAAGGAAAATTGTCAGTCTACACGACTGTAAACAAATGCTCAAGTTACTAGGTCAAATAATGAGACCTCACATTCGAACCACATTTAGCGACAACAGAATAGTGACGCACTTGCTAGCATTACAATCATCTTCATTCTTACTCACAAGCCTACACCACATTACCCCCGCCCTTCCAACTGAAAAATGTAAGATTTCAGTGGAGAGGATGCCATTAACTAGAAAACTACTCAAAGTACGAATGAAATTTTTACCAACTTATCATACTAAGTCACGTAACTACGCTTTTGTGACCCAAGAAAGAATAAAAATAACACAACTGCTATTAGATATCTATCCGATATCTAATGATACAAATAACAACATGTAATGATATGTAAAAGAAATGAAAGGCACAAATGAATTTTAAAAAACCCAAAATCAGCAGGTAAGTAGAATTTAATCCATGAAAAGTATTAAAGATCCAGAATATCCCTGCCACTGTTCGTGACTAAATGTCATGGTATAATTAACAGTAATATAATGTTCCTCCAGTGCATAGCAAGTCATTTCACTGTTCCGCAAACCCGTTATTCATACAGGTTCTGTATGAAAATATAATGTCCTGACAAGCATATGAAATGTCAATATGAGACCCTGGACAGAACCTCAGCTAAGGCATTCTCTTTTCCGTGAATATGGATTATATCGTAGTCATAACATTGCAATTCCATTGCGTATCTCGTTAGACGGACATTCATCGACTATATTGTTTGTAAATAGGTGAGAGCCATCTGATCAGGCTGCAAATAAAAAAGAGTACCTACCAGGTATTTTCCCAGCTTCTTAAGACATCATACTATATATAAGAGTTCCTTTTCCAGGATAGGGTACTTTGATTCGGCATCCAACAGTTTGCAGCTGAGGTAAAGGACAGGATGATAGACGTCCTCGAACATCTGCACAAGATATCCTCCAATACCATGCAAAGATGCATTTGTCCTGAAGAGAAGGGCAGTCCTGGAGCCGAAGCATAGGACCTTTGTAGAAACATTTTTTTTTTAAATATTGCACTAGCTGTAAGTACCCGGCGTTGACCGGTTTTCCTAGTAACTGTTTAGGAAACTTAGAAAATGAAGAAAAATCAAACAATAATATTTTGATATTCGAGTGAAAGTGAACTTTCGTATAAGTTAATGACTACTGGTATAAGTGACTATAGTCGTGCCTTGTTTACAGTAACTGTAAATGCAAGCAGCACAAAATACTGTTATTCCTTATGGTTCCACCGGAAGAGTAATTTCTTTTTGCTTCCACGTTTTTGCAAAAAGCAAATTTATAAGGCATGTTGTCTTGTTCCATCTGGTGCACCAAGAAAAAATAGCCCACCATTTCCTTTTTTAAACGTGTTAATTACTTATCTTTGCAGCGCGCCCTGTTCAGACACATATATTGTTTCCTGAACCAAGATGTTTATTATTTTCTTTGATATCTTCATTGATTGCTTATATTCTATTTGCTGCACTGTAATATTCTTCTCGATGATTTGTTTATGTTCTAGTTGTTATTCAGATTGTTTTGTTGTTCTGAAGCTCTGTTTATACTTGCAGTCTGTATCTTTCTGGGCAAGAATGCTACTGTAGAACTATTGGAAAGGCAATCAAGTGGTTCTGTAAGGTTTCGTTATTTTGTTTAATGTTTGTATTATTTTGTCATGGCACGCTTTGTTTATCCAAGACACAATTGCCGTCTGTTAAATTAACTCGCGTATAAAATGTTCCTAAAATAAAAGAGTGAGTAAATGTGTTGAGCTGTATTCCACACAAAATACTCTTATTTCTTATGGGGGAACCGCAAACGCATTGTTATTCTGCTTCCGAGTTTTAGAAAGCAAACAATTAATAACACACATTTTCCCTTTCCGACCTGGCGAACAAAGATTCATCCTTTTTAACTTATTTATTACTGGTTTTCGTAACACGTTCATTTCAAACATAAAACAGATTATTATATTATGTGATACATACTTCTAATATACAAGACCGAGTATTGTGTTGAGCTGCATTTTAAAATAAACGTTTCTCTTTTCGGCGAGACGCTACTCGTTCAACCTAGACGCACAGATGACGTCGGTTAAATTAGGACACATGTCCTTTCATTCTGGTTTATTGATTAGCTCTCAGATAAGTATTTTTTTAAAATAAACAAATGTTGCCTCCTTTTGCAATTTTTTGGCAAGGCGAGCCATTTTTACCCTAGACACGTGTTCCCAATTAAGGCGCATGTCTAATTTGTTTCCTTTAAGGGCATATTGTTCCAAAGGTTGTTACAGCCGGGAGTTGTGAGGATAAGCTCTCACTGCAGATAAAATACTTCTATGGCACGCGCCTCAAGCAGCCTCTGACAACCAAGTCCAGCTCCCGGCCTTCACGTGTGGCTCAATTTGAGCCCGGTGGAACTGTTTTCACTGACGGGAGAAGGGGCAAAGGCGAGCGACTGGCGCCTTAAAACCAGCAGCTTCGGGCAGATAGGGCTCGTGATCCTTGGTTGGTAGTTTATCTAAAAGAAGGAACTCTGAATTCAAACCACCGCTGCCTTGCGGGAATATCCATTTATGGAATTGGCTTCGGGAGTAAACCCTGAGGATAAATCCGGAGTCGGAGTCCCTAAGGCAGTCTAATGTCGATTCGACATTATTCTGGCAACTCCTGCGACGTGGCTGGTACCAAACTGTATCGGCTACTGCCGTTCCTGTGGATCTACCAGCTGTGTTTAGAGGGGGAGAATGCTGCATGGGCAACAGCTTGATCTCCATATAACTGTGCCCAAGCTCGCGCCCTGGAGAGGACACTCCAGCTTCACCCTATAGGTATCGGCAAAACACGGGAAGTAGCAGTTACCGGTTATAAGCATTTTGCCCAATTGGCGTAGGGCATGGCGCCAGGGGCTACTTCCGACAGTGGGAGAGGTTTTAGGATCTCACTGGACAGCTACCGCCCGCTTCAAGCTGGGCAGTCCCCAGTCAATAAGGTGTTGTCCCGCCACTATCTGCTTTCCCCATTGGGTGCATGGGGATTAGGGTCAAACCCGAACTGTGGACAGAAAATTTTGCCCCAAGCAATTATCAGAATAATAGAAATAAGCAAACTCTCAGACTAGGATGCTGGTACGTCCGGATTAAGTTTACTGGACTATCCGAAAACCTACAGGACGTAAACGATGTAAGAAAGACAGCCATAATTAATGATGAGCTTAAACGACTTCAGGTGGATATAGTTGCACTTCAGGAAACGCGCCTGGCGGGCTCTGGAACGGTGAGCGAGAAGGACTACACATTTTATTGGCAAGGGAAAGATCTTAATAAAGCTAGAGAACACGGAGTAGGTTTTGCGGTCAAAAAATCGCTAACTAAAATGGTTGAACCAGGCGAGAATGGATCAGAACGCCTGTTAACGCTCCGCCTGCAAACTAGCGCATGTCCCATCACCCTTGTCAGTGTGTATGCTCCTACTCTGTACTCTGTATCAGAAGCTAAAGATGAGTTCTACGAGAATCTAGCAGCAGTCATCAAAAGCATACCTAGGCAAGAACAGCTTGTTCTCCTTGGTGACTTTAACGCTAGAGTGGGTGCCGGTAATGTTTCATGGCCTTCATGTCTGGACAGGTTTGGTATTGGCAAGATGAATGAAAATGGACAACGGCTCTTAGAGTTGTGTGTCCACCATGACCTCTGCGTGACCAACACCTACTTGTGGATTCCGAGCTGGTAGATGAACAACAGACATGATCTTCTCTGTCCGCCAGCTTCAGGAAAAATCAAGAGAGCAGAAAAAGCCTTTATATATCGCCTTTATAGACCTCACAAAAGCATTTGACCTGGTTAGTAGGGATGGACTCTTCAAAATCCTCCTGAAAATAGGCTGCCCTTCTAAAATGCTGGAAATGATAAAGTCATTCCATGACGACATGAAGGGAACAGTCCAACATGCTGGAAGCACGTCACAGCCCTTTGACATACGAAGTGGCGTTAAACAAGGCTGTGTTCTGGCTCCGACCCTCTTCGGGATCTTCTTTGCCTTACTCTTGAAACATGCATTCAGAGATGCAACTGAAGGAATATGTCTTCACACTAGGTCAGATGGCCGTCTGTTTAATCTTTCAAGGCTGAAGGCAAAAACAGAAATCAGAAGGGTCACTATAAGAGACTTGTTGTTCGCTGATGATGCTGCAGTCGTCACTCAAAGCCAACAGGAGCTTCAGAACTTGATGAATCGCTTCACTAAAGCATGCAAGGATTTTGGCCTCACCATAAGTCTAAAGAAAACGAATGTGCTGAGTCAGGATGCGGGTGCTGCACCAGCTATCACTATCGATAACTATGAATAGGCAGTGGTGCACCACTTCACATACCTAGGGTCTACCATCAATGACAAACTCTCACTGGATACAGAAATCGACAGCCGCATTGGCAAAGCTGCAGCTACCTTTGCCCGCCTCACATTGCGTGTTTGGGGAAACTCCAAACTCACAATGAAGACCAAAGCTGCGGTATATAATGCCTGCGTCACCAGCACACTCCTATATGGCAGCGAGTCCTGGACGACCTATGCTAAGCAAGAAAGAAGGCTCAATACCTTCCATTTACGGTGTCTACGCCGCATCCTCGGCATCTCGTGGAAAGATAAAGTGACAAATGTCGAGGTGTTTGATAAACCTCCTTTTTCATTAATGATGTCCACCAGTGTTGAATGGCTGTGTTAGAACATCAGTGTTAAATAGATGTATTGGGTTGTTGTTATCTATTTATTTTTCCTGCTGACATCAACTGTGTACAGGACCACGGTGTTAAGAGGATGTTTGGAAGCTCCAGTGTTAAAGACTCGTCAGAGTGTTGCTCGTGGTTTGAAAATGGAATGTCAACTCGACCTACGCAGGGGTGTGTAAGCATGAAGTGAGAGTGTAATACGCGAATGATAAGAAGAGTTCGTGGTGTTGACAATTGGTCTTTTTCTTTCACTCATGTATGGCTGGAAGTCATCGACACCAACGACCGTGTACTTTTGCTACAGTTTAATTGGACGTACACACTCGACAGCACGGATACATTGACAAATCACAGGTTGGCATAATACATCATGGTACAGTGGATAAATGGTCTTGCAATGATACATGGGCACTCATGTAGAATAATAGCATCATGGACTGTCAGTAGACAAGCACTCAGTATTGCCCATATATATATATATATCATCTGAGTTTACTGACAAAAGCACGTCAGTTTATAAACAATATTCAAGATGGCTTCTAGACCTAACCTCGTCTAGCGAAGATTCCTTTAAATAATGATCAGCACATATTTTTTCATATAATCATATTGAACCGCTAGTAATGGGTTCTCATGTGTAGCAGTGATCTCTGGACTCATCAAGCGATAATACGGGGCATCCCTTTCTCTTCTTGAAAGTCACAAAATATTTGGATACAAGATGGCTTCTCTCGTGAGCTGTCACTCACGTTTGGATACAGACAATGAATCTGTATGAAAGTTAGTCATTCATTAAATGTTCTCATTGCTCTGTAGATTCTATCATGATACAATTGACTTCATCATACAAGATATAGTGCTGCTAGAAATGAATGTCATCTTCATCTCGTTAAATATTCCCTCAGACGTACAAATCGTGTCTATCGAAAAACGGTGGCTTAGCAAGAGTTCATAAGAAGTGCTTTTGTTACCTTGGTATCAGAAATATGATTCTGCCATCCCCTTGGCAATCAAAATAAACACTGGGGTAAAGCATACACGATAGGTCTAAAACTACTATCACTTTCCCCTACACATATATCGATCACTTTTTCCGGCGACAAGCCGATTCAAAAAACCACAGCCCCATCATCAGGGCGAAGCCAAATCACACCTCTCTAGCGACACATCCGCCGAACAGCCCTTTGACCTTTCTAGCGACAAAAGACCATATAGTTCGACTTAGACATGCAAAGATATTCAGATATAAGACAGACTCGTCCTACCCAGACAAACAATACACATAAATTCAGGCCATAGATACACTGAAGCAAGAACAATCTATTTCTACCCAAACAAAGAATAAATCGCAGTAAAACTGGATTCATCCGCGGAGTTCGATCGAAAGTGACGACACTCCTTTCAAGGGAAGTAACTCAATAATGACTTTTCCTTAAGCACTAAAAAGTATCTATTTTGTTTACAAAATATTTGCGAACATAACAAGCATACAAATGTATTATATTGTAAGATATCAAAGACTGCACGTAACAGTCTTACCACACCTCCCGGGAAAAAAAAAGGAACATTTTTTTTTTTGAAATACATCTAGGAGCAACGTACAATAGGCTCACAACGCATGAATAATGCGCAGATGAAAATATCAGGAATAAATATAACGCCTAATATGAGGCTAAGTCGACTTATGGAGCGACTGGTGAGAATGTATCTCATAAACTGAGAGAAATTATTTCTCTACAAGTAAATTTTTCCAGGAAGGTGTCATCAAAGTATAATACAATTCTGGCAATTACACAATGCCTAAAAAATTCATACCATAATTTCGTATTAGATATCTTAAATTTATGATTTATGAAGAAAAATCATCAAAGCACAGCGGTGAATAAACATCAATGAACCGCTAAGTAGTGATACAATCATTATATTATTAAATTACAAATGTGTATCTATCTTGATATAGAAAGGAACTATTATAAACTAGACATATCAAGAAGTCTAAGACCTAATAGTTATGTGGAATCATGTGGGCATCTTGACAGAATGTCTGCCATCACATTATCTGATCCACGAATAGCTCGCACAGAGAAATGAAAAGGTTGAAGAGCAATTGCATATCGAGTAGACCTCGAGCTCTTCAAATTCTTACTCTGTATAGCAGTAAGAGCTTTTTGGTCGGTTTCTACTATGAAATGTGCGCCTAGAAGGAATCTCTGTAGTTTGAGGATCGACCAAACCATAGCTAATAGCTCACGGTCTAAAACCGAATAATTCCTTTCTGCCGCATTAAGTTTTCTGGAAATATACATTACAGGATGCAGAGTTCCAGAGTACTCTTGCATTAGTGCCGCTCCAATCCCAGTGGATGAAGCGTCACTACGAAGAACGAATGTCTTATCTTTAGTAGGTAGCACTAAAATAGGTGGTGTTGAAAACAATGTTTTAATCTTATCCAGAGAGCATTGGCATTCCTGAGACCAGTGGACCATATTAGGCGAACCTTTCTTTAGAAGTGTTGAAAGAGGTGCCATGATAGAGGATAGATTCTGAATGAATCTGCCATAAAATTGAATAAGACCTAACAGACTTCTCACCTGTTTTTTAGTCTTAGGGATAGAGATGTTAAGTATCTTACTAGTATTATGGTCCTCTGTCTTTAGGAAACCATGACCAACTCGGTGGCCTAGGAAAGAAATTTCGCTAAAACCAATATAGGCTTTAGAGGGTTTCGCTGTCAGGTTGTGCTCGCGCAAAGTAGACAGCAATTCATCTAACCCTGAATAGTGATCTTCCCAAGTATCGCTGAAAAGACAGATGTCGTCTAGATATGCAATGACATCTGACCGATAAGATAGGATTCGGCGCATCATGCGTACGAATGTAGCTGGTGCGTTCATAAGACCGAAAGGCATAAAATTCCATTGGAACAAACCTCTAGGTGTTGAAAAAGCCGTGAGAGGTTTGGCGCGTTCAGATAAAGGAACTTGCCAATATCCTTTAGACAAATCAAGTTTAGTGAAAAAATGAGATTTGGAGAGTCGAGTAAGTAGCTCTTCCAGTAAAGGCATAGGTTCGGCATCGAACTTCGTTACTTGATTCAATTTTCGATAGTCAACGCAAAGACGTATGTTATTGTCTTTTTTACGAACAATAACCATCGGCGAAGAATATGCAGAGGTGGATGGTTCGATTATTTTCAAATCTATCATCTCATCCAACTCTTTCTCGACCTGTGCTTGAAAATGTATAGGTATAGGATAAGGTCTAACCCTAATAGGAGTATGGTCAGTTAGAACAATGTCATGTTCAATGACATGAGTTTGTCCAGGGATGTCAGTGAGTACATCCTGAAATGTTTGCAACATAGTTGAAACTTGTCGCTGTTCTCCTAGAGACAAATCAGGAGAGACAGTAACGTTCTTCCATGATTCACTAGAATGAAGTGGGATCATTGGAAGAGGAAGATTTACATCTGAAAAACTTGTTTCCTCATCCTGTATCACGGACAGTGATGAGTAATGACCATGTTGTACTGGAGAATTGTCCGTTGCTTGGAAAATGGGTTGCAAATAATCCGGACGTTCATGGAATTCAGTAAGCATATTGATGTGGAAGGTTTTATGCTTCCCATCAATATCGACAATATAGTCGACATCGGAAATTTTCGATATTATATCGTACGGACCTTTCCAAGAAATAAGTAATCTGTTTTCCCTACAAGGTAGTAATACAAATGCTTTGTCACCAGGACAAAGTTGTCGTAAGCATCTCTTCTTATTGGCAAATTGCCTTGCCTTCTGTTTCGCAAATTCAGAAGAAGAAGTTGCTAATTTGCATGCTTCGATAATCTTTTGTCTCAACGCGATGACATATTCGTAGGATGACTTTGTGTCATCGTCAATATTGTCAGATGTTATGAGATCGTGAAGCAACGACATAGGGCCACGCGGACGCGCGCCAAAGACGAGTTCAAAGGGAGAAAATCCTGTATGTTCATTGGGTACCTCTCTGTAAGCGAAGAGGGCCGCAGGTAAAACTCTGTCCCAGTCTTGAGGATGATCCTCAGTTATCTTCCCTAGTAAGTTTTTAAGTGTTCTATTAAGGCGTTCGACCATACCATTAGACATTGGATGGTAGATACTACTTAAAGATCTATCTATCTGCAGAGTAGACATTACTTGAGACATGGTATCTGATATTAGTTGGGTGCCATGGTCTGACAATATCTCTCCGGGGAACCCCAGACGAGAAAATATAAGCCAAAGAGCATCTGCAATATCAGCAGTAGTAATGCTCTTCAGAGGAATAGCCTCTGGCCAACGTGTGCACATATCAACACACGTCAAGATAAACTGATGTCCTCTGGCAGACTTGATCTTAAATGGACCAATAATGTCTATGGCCATTTTTTGAAACGGCCGAATAGGAATGTCCGCCGCCTGAATGGGTGCAGCATGCCGTGGACCTTTGGATTTAACTTCCTGACATACTTTACAAGATCGACAATAAATCCGTATGTCCTTGTTTACCAATGGCCAAAAGAAAGCCGCAAGGACTCTTGACTTAGTACGGGAAAAACCCATGTGTCCAGCACACTGAGAGTCGTGAGCGTGCTGCAAAATTTTAACTCTCAAATTCTTGGGAACCAGGATTTGAGAATGACTTGACGTAATGGAGTCTTGAACCATACGTACAAGTACGCCATTCTTCTTTGTAATCCACGATTTACGACTTGTGTCTTTATTCGGATCACCTTTAGTTGCAAGAATGAAGAATTTCTTCAGAGTGGGATCATCTTCTTGCTGTTTTATAAACGAGTCACGAGAAATTACCAAGGGATCATCTTGGTTATGCACTTCATTATCTTCAGTAGATGAAGTTTGAGGCATATTAAGAGCCTGAGCTCTAGTGACTACAGCGTTAGCAATCTGCATGTTTTGCCTTTCCCACGCGGAAATTTGTTGCGGAGTGCATTCTTTGACTCCATGAATGCGACCGATGATGAGGTCAGCGATCGGATTCGGAAGAAGACATGCGTGTACATCTCCTGTAAAGAAAGGAGTAGCAATCCTAATGATAGCAGTAGAGTATTTCTCTAATGTGCCGCCAAATGTTACACATTTGACTACTTGTCCAGTGGCACGGGAAGGATCTACGAGTGACTGCCTAACACCAATTGTGGTGCATCCAGAATCAAATAGCACAGAGACTGGATTGTTATTTACTAAACCCTTATGTAAGACAAGAGAACCTCTTCCATCATGCGCGACTGATGCAGGAAGAGCAGGAAGAGGATGGCCACAGCTTAAAGTAGACACTGTGGTTGGCTCAAATAATGTTTTGCATTGGGGGCACTGAGATGCTCTCCCAAAATCAAAAGCGGAACATGCCATATTACTAGCGTCATTATTATCTTTACTCTGTTTGTAGGCTTCATGAGACTCTTGTTGTGCAGAGTTTGCCTGAAAATGTGGTTTATGTCTTCTGTTTTGAGATCTACCTCGGTTATTATTACCTCTGTAGTTATTGTTACCTCTATTGTAACCCCTATTTGGGTTTGAGTCATAGTTCTCTTGGTTACCATTATCATATTCATTATAATGAGTATCTCTGTAATTGCGATCTTGTTGACTCCAAGACGGATACCTCGGATAGTTTCTATAATTACTTCCTCTATGGAAATTGCTATAATTGTGACCACCCCTGTGTCGAGAGCTATCAGCTCGTCTCCAGTTCTTTGAAGAAGAACCCTGAAATGATTGTGATAACGACGCTTATTCCTAGTATTCCTTCCAACTGATAAAGTATGATTGTTCCATCACCATTCCATATCCTAATTGATACAAGCTGCCATTCATCCAGTCTGTTCGTTGCATACTGTATGTAGGCTAATTATCCAGGGTGTACTGCTGTGCTGTTACCGTGTATGATATGTGAAGGGTGTGTAGAAACAATCACTCACCCCACGATTGCTCACGTACGAGTCATGGAGGGTTAAACGCCTTGTGACAGTTAATGAACAGTTTTATTACACCACAACACGGTCACAATAACGTAGACGAAGTACAGCATGTTACACAGGTCATAATAGCATACCAAAAAAGGATCCACATTATATAATAACAATAATCCATCAAGAAGAACTACTGGCAAACGCAGTGCCAATAGTTATAGGCCTCAAATATATATGACGTCTCAGCGCTCTTTAATTCATGTACATAAGACTGCTGACCATTGCAGTGCTAGTAAATAATAGGCCTCCAATATTTGACGTCTCAGCGCTCTTTAATCCATCTAGAAAACTGCTGGGGATCGCAGCACTAGTAAATAATAGGCCTTCAATATATATGACGTCTCAGCGCAGTTTAACAGCTTCCTAACAGCTCCACAAAATCGCTGTACTGCAGTTAATCATAATACGGCCTGTCCAAACCTTGGCCTCATAATATAAGTCGACATATCAAGCACTGTCTTTAATCCATCTAGAAGACTGCTGATAAATAATAGGCCTCATAATATAAGTCGACATATCAAGCACTGTCTTTAATTCATCTAGAAGACTGCTGATAAATAATAGGCTTCATAATATAAGTCGACATATCAAGCAGTGTCTTTAATCCATCTAGAAGACTGCTGATAAATAATAGGCCTCATAATATAAGTCGACATATCAAGCAGTGTACAGGCTTCCCTCGAAAACACTGGGCTGATTTCTCCAGTCACGCCCAGGACACAAACTCTTCAAAAATGTACATAATCTTTAAACACTGGCCTGTATACTCAAAGGCCTAAGAAACATCTCCTTAGCTAATACATCTCATCTGGGATAATCACACATAATATATCTCAGCATAAATGCCTGTACACTGGTACACATTGAAAAACACTTTACGTCTCCTCAGTGCATTCGCCCGGTACACACTGACCCCAAAAACATTCTCCCCTTGAACACCCCAGCCAATCACATCCATGGGGCTTCCCGAGAACTCTCGCTCACATGGTCAAAAAATAGCTTAGAACATTTAATCTCACGTGGAACTCCGCCACCGTGACAAGCATTCTGAATCTCGAAGATTCGAATGCGATACACTCATATATTTTTTTAATAAATTAACAGCCAGACAACAGCTGTTCAAGTGGGACAATCATTATAATCTATTGTACATCCGAGAGTCATAACGATTACTGCCCTTGCTTAAATTTGGACTTATCAGTTTACACCACCCCCCGGGGAAAAAATGATAACATCATTTTTTTTGAAAACATTACTGAGCCAAAAAATAAATGGGTGATTAAGTTCTAATCAGGAAAATTAATCAACCTGTTAAGTCCAAATACTATATATCATCCAAAAAATATCAGCATTATGAGTAAAGCAGAAAACAAAGCATACAAAATAATCAGCTAAGTCTACCAAAATAATCTGCTTTCAACAAAGTTAAGTCTATTTAGCATAGAATTAACCTAACAATATACATGATTCAAGTATCAGTATAGTAGGATGAATAAGAATACAAATAGTATCAAGTGACATATAAATGCAACATGAAAGTATAATCCACATATGAACCGCTACCGAATAGTCAGTAGAAGAAATGGACTAAAATGAAGAATAATCAGGACAGGCAAAAGAAAAACATAGATATGTCTGCAGAGAACGATGGATTAATACATCGTAATAACCATTTGATCAAAAACGTATTATATAAATACATATAATGATGACAAAAAGTATAGGACACAAAGACAATGTATGTGTATATCTAACAACCACAAAAGAAAGCTGTAGATAAACGAAGCACAATCTAACCTTAACCCCGTTATCCAACTTATTCATAAATAACAATAAACTATCATAGATATTATACACACACAAAAATAATACCGTTATAAATAAACTCCAACTAACGCACCATCAAGCGTTAAGTACTAAAAAACAAATCATTACTCCCTCTATAGCGCACAGTTAAGCGCAGGGTACCAAAAAATTTTACAATCTTAGAAAACATTTTCCAAAAAGTAAAAAACAAAAATATTTCATGACGCTAAGTTAAATAAAAATGGTATTTTAACTTTTTTTAGCTTTAACCTAATATTAACATACCAAAATGTAATTAGGCTAACAAAAATGTGTGACATACAAAAATTCTTATACTTAAGCATACACAAAATCAAAACAATCTGCTGGAAAAAATGATGCATGTCTAAATTGCAAGAAAAAATAGAATCAAATTATTTTAAATTCACAGGTGTTATTCTTTCGAAAAACTCAGAAACCAATGTTTCAGAATATGTTCTCAACTTCCGATACAAAATTAACTCTGATATAATTAAACTATGTTTCCAAAATTATGTTTCACAATATAATAGTTACTACATAATGTCTTAGAATGCTAATACGTAAATAAACATGACATCAAAACACAAGAAAGAATTTCAAATTTAGTGAGTACAGAGACTCTCTAAAGATGACTACTGCACCATACCTAGCTAATGAGGTTGTGCATTGGGCTGACAAACTCATCATGCATATAAAACAGTCCTAATAATCATCGCTGCTAAAACACATCAATGTTTGATGTATCAGCTCTAGTAGCGCTAAGCTCACAACAGAGCATAAAGGTCAATCATGAATTGACTAAATGAGCATAGTCTTCTGACTAGCGTGCGTAAATACTATAGTCCACTGCTTTTGTCAAAAAGTTACAGAGACAAGTCACTCGCAAATGATATCTTACACCCTACTGCAATCATAATACATACAATATTCGTCATAACACAATAGTGTAAGAATAGTATGAAAATAATTGTTGCATCATCAAAACATCGTCGTACATAAAATAAATATGTGCATAAAATAGTGCATAAAACATGAGGTTACACACTATCTAATAGAAGTTATATAGTATCTTAATACAATTCTATATATAATATCCTATATTTATTTGATACAATAATATCTATATTCTAAACAAGTTGAACAGGCAATTATTCCAACCGTGTTGAATAATCTCATAAACTTGGCAAGATAACCGCATACAATTCAGAGTCAACTTGCTGTCCGGTTTACTTGGTTAACCACATGGATACAAGGTGGCATACCTTACTCTCTCTGTTAATGTAACACCGGAACATAGACTTTCATTGCAAAGCTGTCGCTGTGAAAATATACAAATGAAAAAATTCTATTTTAATTCACAGTCCGAGTTAACGATGTAAAACGGAAATTAACGTTACATTTACCTAAAACTGTGGCTTGTATGAACCTGTAGCCCTTTTACCGATCAACAAGCCTTCCCTTGACACGTGTAAACACTACAGAAGGCTTACGGGGCAGAAAATGATCGTAGCTCAAGGTCGTCGCTATTGGATGCTGAAAAAAAAATGCTACCCTCACGACAGCGAGATACTCTCTCAAAACCACAAGCAGAACAAGCAGTTGTATTAGAGACACCCTTTTTATTATTATCACATTATTCATTAATAACTTTAGGCCTTTGTTGAGAAAAGTTAACATAGTTGTCATTATTATTTCTCTTTTGATAAAAATATCTGCCAGATTGGTTATGTTGACTTCTAGAAAAACTATTATCGTGAGATTTGTAATCTTTCCTGTAATCATTTCTACCATATTTTACAAAATCTTCAGAACCAAAATATTTAGATCTGTTAAACTGTTTCTGGTTTCTTGGAGAAGACAGATTACAATTTGCTGATCTCCCTTGATAATGTTTAAAATCTGTATTATCTTTCCTGTCAAGATTGTTTTTCATCTTTTCTGTGGCAGCGTGCTTAATATCTGAATCAGTAATAGGAATAATAAAATCCTTATGGCTACTGACATATTGAGTATTACTTTGGGCACTAGTCCTACTAGTCTCGTCCCTTGTTATGTTCTTATTAGGCTTTCCAACTTTAGATCCAAGGTTAGTTTTTTGAACATTGACATGAAATTTATCCTTGTCTTTACTGTGATGTACAGAATCAAGTATCACAGTAGAATTAACCCTGTTGGCCTGTCGCCAGGAATTATTAATATTACTAGAATAATCACTAGTACGATGAAAATTATATCTGCCACGCAGGGATTTCCGCTCACCACGTTTGATGTCAGTATTGGCATCGAGTGTCTGTTGCTGACTCGACGTCTTTAAGACGTGTTGATAACCGTCTTTCTGTCTAACTTTGTCAACATTGACAGTAGACAGCATTTTTCTACCTAAAATTATATCAACCAAACCGTCCACTCTTTCCCTTAATTCCATAATTTCAATATTTTTAAGTGAAATCTGTTCACTTTGTTTCTCAATTACGTCATCGAATGTCAAAACTCTACATCTTTCCTCCGCTAGTGATTTCTCAACTTTAACTACCTTCTCTTTCTCCATAGTTAACTCTTCTAATTTCACCATCTCTTCTTTTTGTGCTAAATTGGCTGCTGAAGCTGGTGCAACTGTATCGGCAACAGCAGCAAACTTTAATGGGTTCTTTAAGAACTCCTTGGTCCTTTCTGCTTCCTTGAATGTGTAGTCCGTTTCAACAGCAATAGCCAACAGGCGTTTGAACCCGTTGATCAATGAATGTGGGGCAGAAGAGGCTGTTGGGTAGCCACTACACTTTTCCCTATTTGCTGTTAACTGTGTTAACTCCATATGAAGCGCCTCGGTCTTACTCTTCTGGCCATTCCCAAGCTTATTAATCTTCTCGGGAGATGCCAAATACTTTTCTCTAAGTCGACAACCGAAAATCGCATTGTCATCCAATAAATCACAACGTGTTTCCTTACATAAGTTTTCACATTTTTTTGCCTGAATTCTCAATTTCTCATGTATCTTCTTCTTTTCTTTCAGTTGGCAACTGAGAATATCATTATCATCTAACACATTATGAAGCATTTCTATGTAAGTCTTCTCACGAACATTGCTCTCAACCTTCAACTTGTCATTCATCTCTTTCTGTTCTTGAAGTTTGTGCGTGAGATTAATAGTTTCGCCTTGTTTATCTCCGAGCCTAGCTTCCAAGTATTCAATCTTGCACAATGCCGAATTTAATGCTTCTTGCCCTCTTTCAAGATCCAAGTTTGATTTATATAAATCACTTTCAAGTTTAGTAACTGTTGCGTGTAATTTACTCTCTTTAGCAACACTTTCTAAAATCTTTGCCCTTTCCTGAAGCGCACTTTGTTTAATGCCTTCTATCTGCTCTTCATCCCTTAAACTCCTCTTTCTGTTCATCAGAAGTATGGTTGTGGATTATTTTGAACATGCTTTGCACTATATGTCCGTGTTCGAGCTCAATATACTGTCGCAAAAACACACGAAGGTGCCGTAGCAAGTTCACCAAATCCTCGGCCATTACCAAATTGCAAACAAACTTAAAGTTATGTTTAGCAAATAACTCCAGGGATGTTGACACATTAATCAAAAAATCATCCATTATCCATTCTCCAAGTCGTGCACCTCTCAATCCCTTACCATCTCTACCTACTACCAATGCAGACTCCAACATAGGCCTTATATCTGTAGGGTACGTATCACGATCCATGGTGATTCACTTACCAAGTCCACTGTATATATATATATATATATATATATATATATATATATATATATATATATATATATATATATATATATATATATATATTCACCAGTTATAATTACCACAAGTCTATGTCCCTAAAAATTCGAACAATTACCTTTTCAGCTCACAAAGCTAGACATCCTTTCAAGTAATTGCAAATATCAGTTAATCACTGTATACCATAGTAGCATAAGTTCATGTGCATAGAACCTTTGTAAAAGTATATACCAATATGAGGGATAACTTTATATCAATTTGAGTGATGTCAATATTATGTGAAATAGCCTTAAACACTCATGCATCAACGTCTTACAATAAGTTACAAACAACTAACATATTATATAGACAGTAAGAACAACGATTACAAAGACAAGGTACTACAGAACAAACGATAACGTTCGCAGAAGTCAACTGAACAGTAAGGCTTAACTAAGGCAAAAAATTTTTCAAAGAATGAAACGATAACCGCGAATAATGGCAAGACAATAACCAACACCGTATATAAACGAAAATGTGTATACAAACTAAAAGATAGGAAATAGAGAAAGACGCTCACAAACAAATTAATCAATAAACTAAAAAACAGAGAAAAATACTATGAGAACCACAATGAAACGTTACTTCACAACTATACACTTACTTGTCCCAAGAGACAACTAGTAACCTAAACTTCGGTAAGGTTTATAATCTTAAACCGGAATTGTCACAGAATTGACAGTTACTAACCAAATCCTAAAGAATGCTTATGAAGCCCTGGGTAAACTGGGATATAATCTTCATAAGTAGACATGAAACATAGAATATTTAACATGAAATACTCATTACAACAAATAGTACACAATATATATAGGAAGACTTGTTGACACAAGATAAAATGGCACAGTTTCCACAACATAAACCACTTATCTTCAATAAAGGAAAATACGCCCGTCCAAAACGCTGCACATCACAAAGTCTGCTGAGGAAAACAGTTCACCGCATAAGGTCACCGCAGCTTGACACTTCTCACTTCAGGTCCTTTGTCCTTGCTACGGTATGTGTGCTCGTAAACCGCACAGGTAAACAGGAACTGTATTACTGCCAATCATCTACTTGAGGCATACGTGTAGAATGACTGCATATCAGCTTGAATTCCCTCTGTAACTGTAGGGGTACACAGTCTCTCAATCTCTTTGATAATCCACTTGAAAGGAGGTACTTGACATCTCTTGTATACTTTGATGGTAAACTTCTGTAATTGCGCCACCAAAATACTGGCACAGTTCACTTGAAAGCTTCAATTCAAAAGCAGAACTGAATCAAAAAGCATATCTTGGCAATGGAAATGTTAGATATGTTATAGTCCTGTATGTAGATGGGTATTAATAAGCTGCACTCCATCAGATATGTTACTGCCTAGTTATGTTAACGTCTGTTTTTGGGTAAGTCTTATATAGTAGGTATCACACCATGTAAGTTTGAAAACAACTACTATTGCACACGTAGTTGATAATGATGATGGATTCTTAAATGCGCCACACAGCATAGAAGAAAGTCACATAACGCAGATGACGTGGGCATCACTATTGCCGCTAGGATTATTATTGCCGTCACTATAACAATCAGTATTTGTCGCAAAAAACGATGTTGCATCCACTGTTGCAGGCGAAATGTACAATTGTTAACGATAGAGCAGTCGAATACCAGGATTGCTATTTATTATATCACGCCACACAGGCAACTTAATATAAATGTCGTGAGTTCGATCCAACTTGAACTGAAAACCACCACTGATAATGTCGTGGCGTTCCAGTCATAATAGTGTACCATAAGGAAGATCCGGATTATATAATAACAATACTCCATCAAGAAGAACTACTGGCAAACGCAGTGCCAATAGTTATAGGCCTCAAATATATATGACGTCTCAGCGCTCTTTAATTCATGTACATAAGACTGCTGACCATTGCAGTGCTAGTAAATAATAGGCCTCCAATATTTGACGTCTCAGCGCTCTTTAATCCATCTAGAAAACTGCTGGGGATCGCAGCACTAGTAAATAATAGGCCTTCAATATATATGACGTCTCAGCGCAGTTTAACAGCTTCCTAACAGCTCCACAATATCGCTGTACTGCAGTTAATCATAATACGGCCTGTCCAAACCTTGGCCTCATAATATAAGTCGACATATCAAGCACTGTCTTTAATCCATCTAGAAGACTGCTGATAAATAATAGGCCTCATAATATAAGTCGACATATCAAGCACTGTCTTTAATTCATCTAGAAGACTGCTGATAACTAATAGGCTTCATAATATAAGTCGACATATCAAGCAGTGTCTTTAATCCATCTAGAAGACTGCTGATAAATAATAGGCCTCATAATATAAGTCGACATATCAAGCAGTGTACAGGCTTCCCTCGAAAACACTGGGCTGATTTCTCCAGTCACGCCCAGGACACAAACTCTTCAAAAATGTACATACCCTTTAAACACTGGCCTGTATACTCAAAGGCCTAAGAAACATCTCCTTAGCTAATACATCTCATCTGGGATAATCACACATAATATATCTCAGCATAAATGCCTGTACACTGGTACACATTGAAAAACACTTTACATCTCCTCAGTGCATTCGCCCGGTACACACTGACCCCAAAAACATTCTCCCCTTGAACACCCCAGCCAATCACATCCATGGGGCTTCCCGAGAACTCTCGCTCACATGGTCAAAAAATAGCTTAGAACATTTATCTCACGTGGAACTCCGCCACCGTGACAAGCATTCTGAATCCCGAAGATTCGAATGCGATACACTCATATATTTTTTTAATAAATTAACAGCCAGACAACAGCTGTTCAAGTGGGACAATCATTATAATCTATTGTACATCCGAGACTCATAACGATTACTGCCCTTGCTTAAATTTGGACTTATCAGTTTGGTTACCTTGGTTTTGATAACTATTATGGTTACCTTTTTTATCAACTCTGTTTTGAGGTCCCTGAAATCTGTGTGAATAATTGGGATTGTATGGTGTTGCTGAAGCAACTGGCATACTCTCCTTAATCTTAGTGTTGCCAAAAGTCACGTCGGGGTGTGCAGTGACATACTGGGAACAATATTCTTCCATTTCCTTTAGTGATTTGGGTTTACGCTCATGTATAAATTCAAGGAATGGTTTGTTAACACATGACATAATCTTATCTCTGAGCAACAAATCCATAAGTCCTTCATACGTTTTTTCTGTTTTAGAAAGCTCAATCCAACGATCAACTGTGAGACGTGCCTTTGCAATGAATTCTGAGAATTCTACACCTGTCTCAGGCACCATCGTCCTAAACAAAAGGCGATAGCCTTCCTCACTTAGCTGGTATTTTTTTTATCAAAGCCGCCCTAATGACATCATAATTATCCTTATCTGCTTCTCCTACAAGGCATAATCTAGTCAGAGATTCACCTTTCAAGTTTTCTACTAATTGATTAGCGTATTGTGATTTATCCACATTATGTGTACGACAAGAACGTTCAAATCTATCCAGCCAGAATGTAATATCGTCACTGGACTGATTGAACGGTGGAACCTTAACCTTGTAAGTAGAAGGTTTACCATTACCACTAGATGCCTGATTAACATTACTCATAATTGTCAATCTCAATTTCTCTAACTCAAATTCATGTTCTCTTATTGCTTTTTTCTCTTCAGCATCTAATCTTTTTTGTTCAGCCTCCCTGTCTAATCTTTTTTGTTCAGCAGCAGCTTCTCTTTCTAATTTTTTTTGTTCAGCTTCACTGTCTAATCTTTTTTGTTCAGCAGCAGCTTCTCTTTCTAATTTTTTTTGTTCAGCTTCAAATCTCCTTTCCTCCACCTGCATCTGCAATTTCCTTTTGTTCAGCAGCAGCAGTAGCTTCTCTGTCTAGTCTTTTCTCTTCAGCTGCTAATCTTCTCTCTTCAGCTACTAATCTTCTCTCTTCAGCTGCTAATGTCTTGTCATATTGAGCAACTGACCATTCTTCTAATTGTTGACCAGTCTTATCAAGGGATTTCCCGTGTACAATGAAGTATTCTAATGTAGACATGATGTCTAACAATAATACTAATTACTTGAAACAATAATAATACCACAAGTTCTTAATGACTTGATTAATCAGTACACTATCTCAATCTCAGTGGGTCACAAGCCTTAATAAGGTCTTGTATAACAGTAATAATAATCAAGTACTGGTTTATACTATAATCCAAGTGCAGTGCACAAGCAATAGTGTCTTATGAAATATACCTATATAAAACATATGTCAACCAACAGAATACATAAAGTACAAATAAGACTGACAATACGAAAACGTTTGCAGAAATCAAATAAATCAAATAGGGAAATCAATGAAAGTAATCACTGAATCTGCAAAGGAATAACAACACAAATGACGTCACAGTATATGAATATAAATTGTGAATAGAACTGAAAGATAGAAAAGGGTAGACCAACAAATTACAAACAAATCAAAACAAAACTAAAGAACAAAGAAATATTACAAAAATAACAATAATTACAGTCTTCACAGCTAACACAAATAGCAACTAGTTGTTGCAAGCAAATTTCCAATTAAGGAAATTGCACCTAAAGAAAACGCCCACAACGGACCCTCTATCACGTGGGATATTCTGTTGTGAGGACACCGCCCAACCTAAACACAACCCGCTGTCATATAAACTAATATATTATACAAACAAATAACATGTAAACATAAATATATAAATTATGTGTATGATAGTATGTGTTGCAAAATAGGCTCAGTTTTACAGTAATGGCAAAGTTATTCTTATGCACATAAATAAACTGCCACTTTATTGAATTACAAATTCTGGCCTTAAATATTAAAGTTCATATATAGAAAACAAGAAGATCCATCGATGAAAATAGGACTTCTTAGTTCAATAATACTGTCTTCCTGTTAATATTGACAAGAATTGATCCAACTGTTCTGTGAAACTCTGTAATGTCTAATGTAAAAATGTCAACAACGCTGACCTAGATACTGCATTCACTTGATAGGTCACGTGACAAAGTGTTGACAAAGAGCAAACTAATACTGCTAGTGTGTCGTATCAGCCACAGGAAACGGTCTGGTATCGGTAGTCTGTTGACTTCTCAACTTCTGCGAGGTCAAACCCATAAAGCTGGTCCACCAGATGATAAACCTCCTTTTTCATTAAGGGTGTCCACCAGTGTTGAATGGCTGTGTTAGAACATCAGTGTTAAATAGATGTATTGGGTTGTTGTTATCTATTTATTTTTCCTGCTGACATCAACTGTGTACAGGACCACGGTGTTAAGAGGATGTTTGGAAGCTCCAGTGTTAAAGACTCGTCAGAGTGTTGCTCGTGGTTTGAATATGGAATGTCAACTCGACCTACGCAGGGGTGTGTAAGCATGAAGTGAGAGTGTAATACGCGAATGATAAGAAGAGTTCGTGGTGTTGACAATTGGTCTTTTTCTTTCACTCATGTATGGCTGGAAGTTATCGACACCAACGACCGTGTACCTTTGCTACAGTTTAATTGGACGTACACACTCGACAGCACGGATACATTGACAAATCACAGGTTGGCATAATACATCATGGTACAGTGGATAAATGGTCTTGCAATGATACATGGGCACTCATGTAGAATAATAGCATAATGGACTGTCAGTAGACAAGCACTCAGTATTGCCCATATATATATATATATATATATATATATATATATATATATATATATATATATATATATATATATATATATATATATATAAATCATCTGAGTTTACTGACAAAAGCACGTCAGTTTATAAACAATATTCAAGATGGCTTCTAGACCTAACCTCGTCTAGCGAAGATTCCTTTAAATAATGATCAGCACATATTTTTTCATATAATCATATTGAACCGCTAGTAATGGGTTCTCATGTGTAGCAGTGATCTCTGGACTCATCAAGCGATAATACGGGGCATCCCTTTCTCTTCTTGAAAGTCACAAAATATTTGGATACAAGATGGCTTCTCTCGTGAGCTGTCACTCACGTTTGGATACAGACAATGAATCTGTATAAAAGTTAGTCATTCATTAAATGTTCTCATTGCTCTGTAGATTCTATCATGATACAATTGACTTCATCATACAAGATATAGTGCTGCTAGAAATGAATGTCATCTTCATCTCGTTAAATATTCCCTCAGACGTACAAATCGTGTCTATCGAAAAACGGTGGCTTAGCAAGAGTTCATAAGAAGTGCTTTTGTTACCTTGGTATCAGAAATATGATTCTGCCATCCCCTTGGCAATCAAAATAAACACTGGGGTAAAGCATACACGATAGGTCTAAAACTACTATCACTTTCCCCTACACATATATCGATCACTTTTTCCGGCGACAAGCCGATTCAAAAAACCACAGCCCCATCATCAGGGCGAAGCCAAATCACACCTCTCTAGCGACACATCCGCCGAACAGCCCTTTGACCTTTCTAGCGACAAAAGACCATATAGTTCGACTTAGACATGCAAAGATATTCAGATATAAGACAGACTCGTCCTACCCAGACAAACAATACACATAAATTCAGGCCATAGATACACTGAAGCGAGAACAATCTATTTCTACCCAAACAAAGAATAAATCGCAGTAAAACTGGATTCATCCGCGGAGTTCGATCGAAAGTGACGACACTCCTTTCAAGGGAAGTAACTCAATAATGACTTTTCCTTAAGCACTAAAAAGTATCTATTTTGTTTACAAAATATTTGCGAACATAACAAGCATACAAATGTATTATATTGTAAGATATCAAAGACTGCACGTAACAGTGTTGTCACGTGCTGGCCTTCAAAGTATGTATACACTGCTTAGACAGCGCAGACTTCGCTGGCTTGGCCATGTTCGCCGCATGGAAGATGGTCGCATCCCAAAAGATATCTTCTACGGACAATTAGCAGATGGCAAGAGAACAGTTGGGCGACCACAGCTGAGGTTCAAAGATGTGTGCAAGAGAGATATGAGGGCACTGGACATGGATCCAGCAACATGGGAGGATGAAGTTGCCGATCGCACTAAGTGGCGATGCTATTTACGGCGCCACCTCAGATTGGGCGAAGAGAGGCTCACACAACAAGCAGAGGAGGGGAGAAAACGTCGAAAGGAGCACCAGGAAAATAAGAAGCTGAGGGCTGTCACCTCAGGGGCGCATTCCCATAGTCAGTTATGACTGAAGGGGCTATTATTATTATTATTATAAGGGCATATTGATTTATACACGTTTATTTTCCAAATCAATGGGGAATTCCACTGGCGCATGTCCAATTAGACAAGACCTTGCGATCTGGGTGTAAATATATAACATCAATGTTGCTTTTCATCTCTTGCATACTATTGAAATCCGCCATCTAAAATTAATGATATTAAATTTAAATATTAAAAAAAAAAAAAAAAGAAATGTTACATACAACTTTAATTTTCTTTTAATTTTCGTGTAAAGTTTTAAAGTATATTTAAACAATAATAACAATTGGCGTAGTTATTTGCAATCAAAAATAAATATTTTTATCATTCTGATTATTTCCCTTTGTCAGCAGTTACGCGTACATAAAATACAATGAATAAACTTGCATATCGGTGATCAGTCAAATTTTCTGAATGTGTCTCCAGAAGTGTTATGCCTTGAGGTGAGAATTCACATATTTTCACTTGTATATAATAGGTACCAGCTTATGCTTTTTTTTTTTTAACCAAAGCGGTGTAAACCAGATTATTTTACAATTTAAATCTTCTTGGCGCAGTTTTTTTTAAATGCTGTAAAAATAAATTTAAAATTAAATTTAAAAAAAAACCAACTAAATTCTAAACCTCAATAGATTTTCTTTCAAATTAAACATGCATATTTATTATAGTTTTGTTATCTGCAACAACTAAAGTTTTTGCTATAAAATGACTTAAAAACTAATTGCACCGGAGAAAAAGAGACTATCAAGTAAGTTTGGTCATTAATTACATATGTCGATACAGTTGTTTTACAATTTAAATTCGCTTGACGACGTATTTTAAGCATGCTATAAACATTTTAAAAAATTAAAAAAAAATTACTTAATCATTCAAGTTGAACACACACAGTGGACTCTGCATACTTCGAATGTAGATCCACACAGAACATCGTTTTCGTTCGTTCGTTTGTCTACTATGTTGCTGTTATACCCTGTTCAACCTGAAAGTTGGTTATAGTTGGGGTATATTGTGCGTTTAGTTTCTTCGATGCTAGCCGGTTGTTAGTCCTGAAAAGGACTGGTCCTAAAAAGGACCACTAGCTGACTGTCTAGATACCTCTTTATTGCTTGTCTGTTCATGGTGTCGTTGTGTGTTCATGGTGTTTATCATATCCTGCCTCCCTATCTGGCTTGTGTGGTTTTATTTGTTTTTGTCCTCCTCGTTTCTGAAACTTGTGTCTTTCTTTTCTCTTGTATTTCAAGTAGTGCTTTTTCTATTATTGCTGGGAGTAGTTTTTCTAGTGTTTCCTCGATGACTTCTTCGTCTGATTGGTCGTTCGTTTTGGTCGCTCTTGTGTTTGATGTAATTTCCTCTACGGCTCTTCGTTCTGCTTCCATTCTTTTTAGTATTTCTGAGTTTTCTTCTTTCAGCTCTGCCACCTTCTTGACATCTGTTTCTATTTGTTGCTGGATTCTTTTCATTTCTTGCTGGTTTTAATATATATATCGACACCGCGCCAATGCAATTAGAAATCGCGTGGCAAAATCAGTATCATTAAAATGTTATAGTTAAAAAAGCGAATTTTTTTTCTAGTTCCCATTAAATTAAAAGTGTGTAATTGAACATTTTTTAATTATGTTGTGTGATAGGGCCGGAAAGACACCCGGCTTACCCCTTCACGGGAAGACACCCCAGCTTCCCCCTTCATTGTGAGTGGCACATTTATCGCCCATATTTTCGATGTGCGCGAAGCATTCTGGGATGTGGAAAGTCTTCAAGATTGATGAAAAGGCCACAATAATGCCTAAAAATTAAGTTTTGGTGCATAGTTGTGTGTTATATTTGATAGTGGTGTTTTTGCTCTAGAAATAGTTGTGTATATTTCTGTTTTTGGGCCTTCTAAAGCAAAAATCGCGGGTGTTATGTATGCGGCCAAATCAATACTTCTAGCGCGCAGTAAATTGAGTGATTCGACCTGGGCTTATAAAGAAATAGCGAGCATCAAACCGGCCTATTTGAAGATTCAGTCCGGACGAGAGAGTAACGAAATTAGGCTAGCCCTGTGTCGGTAACAGAAGAACAAAGACATGCACGTGAGTTAATTTAAATTAGAATTAGTTTTCTATAATTCTGAAATTATATCGATGTGGCTATTTTAATGTTTAATGAGATAAAAAGATAGATAGATAGATGTGAAAGTTTAAGAGCGATTATTTTAGTTATCAGAAAGGCAAATATGGTATGAAGCTATTTCACGTGAATTTAGATAATATCAACCTGGTAGCAAAAATATCAAGATGGCAGCCGGGAGGCCACGTGGTGATGACTTTAGTTCTAGTTGTCAAAGTTAAGAATAATTTTATTTTATTCTTTGATGTAAAAGTAATTGAGTGTGTTTCACGATTATTGATATTTCTACTGTATATATTTATGGGTTACTTTGAGGTGAGAATATATATTTAGATTTCTGGAGAGCGTGCGTAAGACGTAAGGCACGTTGAGACAGGTGTTTCTCTGTTTGCTCCCGGCGGAGCATGGAAACACCAATGCAGCTGGTGTCCATTACAGGCCCACAATAAACATTTTGATGCTATTGCTGTGGTTGTTTCGGTAACGGTAACGATGTGTTTCATGTGATGAGTTCCCAATGTCATCAGGGGTCGTATACGACACGCTTGTTACCAGGCGCACCAGTCGTCACTTACGACATGTTTAGAATGCAGTAATGAATATTGAGATGGACCAGTTGCGAGGTGGTGGTTTATTCTCATTATTGACAGTATTTGATGTACATATCGTTGAACATTATTTTAGGTCCATTTTATTATTATTTAATTATGGTTATGTGTAGAATTGTTTGTGAGAGCACGTGGGCTCACTTGAAGATATATATTTCTCTTCTCCGCTCCTGAGGGAGCATGGGGCCACCAGTGTGGTTTCATCCGTATGAAGCATTCAGATGCTCGTGCAGTAGTAGTTTCGGTAGCAATCTGTGTTACATGGTGAGATTGCCAGCCTCACGCACAACGCCATACTAGTCTCATCGACGACATGCATGTGTGTGTGTGTGTGATAGCTGAGTGTGTGCTCTTGCAGTAGTGGTTTCGGTAGCAACCGATGTTACATGGTGAGATTGCCAGCCTCACGCACAACACCTTACTAGTCGCATTGGATGACACGCATGAGTGCGTGCGTGTGTGATAGTTGAGGGTGTCAGGTAGTACACGTGGGAGGACTGTTTGGCAGGTGAGAGTATCATTATTCTATTATGATTTTAACCAGTCGTTGCTTTGTTTGCTTCTCCAGAATTAGCAATCGGGCACATGCTGGGTGTTTTGTTTGTTTTGTTATGTTCGTTGGTTTATTTGTTTAATGTTTGCTTAGTCACTGAATGGGTTGTAAAAATAAATACAGCCCCTGCCTGTAGAATCAAGAGTTTTATTGTTGTTCGAGTCGGTGCGAGTGTGAAAAGAGAGTGATCAAATATCACAATATAATCATCATCATCATCTCGCCCACCCTACCACAATTGGTGTCGTCGACAGGATAAGGCAGACAGTGACACCGAGCAAACAGCAGACGAACAAATAGTGTAAACACCCAGTAGTGCGGTCCGGCAGCAAGATGGCCGCGAGGAGCACACGTGCTACGAGCAAAGGGGAGCATGCGGATGCAGATCCAACACAAGTGGTCGGTGCATCAGTGGTGCAAACTGAGGGATCAGTAGCAGGTCCACTGCCCCAGGCAGAACACGGACAGTACATGTTGGTGTCAACACACAAGAAAGTGAGAACTTTTGGAGAAAGCACAGGGCCAAACGCGGAGGACTATGCAAGGGAGGTAAGAGCTGCGTGGAGGTCCGGCTACATGAGTAAGGAGGACCAAACCGATGTGATCCTCGACAGTGTGACCCCAGTTGTCCGCAGGGAGCTACGGATACAGGTAAGAGACAATGACCCGGAGGCAATGCTTCAGGCCATACTCAGGGTGTATGGAGAATCGAGGAGCACCCAAGAACTAATGGCGCTATTTTATTCAGCGTACCAAGGGCCACGGGAATCGGTGCGTGAGTTTGCCCATAGGCTGCATGAGATATTTGAGCAGGCAGCAGTGGCGCAGGAGAAAGCCCATGGTGTCAAGCTTGACGAAACAGTGCTAAGGGACCAGTTTGTTGCCAGTCTAAGGGACGACTTGACGCGGAGAATGATGGAGGACAGGGTCCGGCACGAGCCTGCAGTATCATTTGTGTCCATAAGAGATGATGCTCTGAGATGGACTGGGGGTGGTCAAACAGCAAGAGCTGGGATAGCCACAGTCACAGCATCCGACGAAAAAATGGCACCCAGGTCACATGAAGGAAATGCCGAAGTGGAGCAACTCAGAGCAGAGGTCGCACAGCTGAAGCGCCAGATGGCTGAAATGCAAGACAGGCAGAGAAGGCCGGCGAGGACCATCCGATGCTTTCGGTGCAAAAATTTAGGGCATGTACCGCAACAGGCACTAAACTAGATCCCTCTGTGGCTGGGAGTCAGGCTGTGGAAGGGGAGCTTTTTGACTCAAATAGAAAGAGTACAGGTAGAGGTGGCAGACATTTACAGGTTGGCATGAGGAAGAATGTAAATGGAAGGAAAGGGGCTGTTTCTCCAGGTAATAGGGAGACTGAGATGTTGGTGCGGCAAGTGGGGGTTATTAACAGGAGGACCATCTCTAGGCGCCACGGGAACAGTCGCAGGTATAGAAGCAGAAAGAAACGTCATGTATGGAATGGTCCCCGGAGAATCAGATGCTATAACTGCACTGATTTTGGGGATCATATAGCTGCCAGGTGTCCATGTGGTCCTCTACCTAGAAGATGTTTCCAATGCAAGTCAGCACAACATTTAGTAGCGAGCTGTCCGTTTAGTAACTCTGCGGCTAGAGCATCACACAAAGTGGAGCGCAGGCAGAAAGACCGCCACTCAGAAGGGAGGTTAGAGAGTCAACCATCACAGGAAAGGTCGACCAGTAGCGGACCAAATCCTCAAGAGTTTAAAGAAAGAAACGTGAAGGGAGAGCACCAAGAAAACCGGATCAAGATGGTAGGAGGGCGGCCTGAAGGAGTAGTACTGATGGAAGGAAAAGAGATAAATTGTGTGTTTGACACAGGTTCACAGGTGTCTACCATCACAGAGCAATGTTTCAGGGAGATGTTTGGAGGGCTCCCCTTGGATGAGGGTAGATGGGTGCGCCTGACAGCAGCCAATGGTGCCACCATCTCATATATTGGTCACTTAGTTGTGGACATACAAGTTGGGTGCACAATAGTAAAAAACTGTGGAGTTTATGTTGTCAGGGAGGTACAAGGGTCTAGAAACCAGAGAAAAACACCAGGGATCATAGGCACTAATGTCCTTGTAGAAATCCCAAACATACAGAAAATACTAAGATGGGACCCTCCAAGAGATCAGGGGATGACGCAGAAATCAGACTCTATAAAAGTATGGGTAGCTGGGAGAAAGCAAACCCACATACCTGCTCGATCGATCAGGGCCATAACAGTCAAATGCAAGAAAGGAGGCCCGTCAGAAAGAGCCTTTCTCTTTGAGCCTAATAGAGACTTAGAACACAAAGGGCTGATTATGAGTCATACATTGACTGTTCTTAGAAGTGGGTCCTGTGATATTCAGGCAATAAATTTGGGAGATGAGGACTTGTTTTTAGCTCCCGGGACACAAGTAGGAGTACTGACAGAAGCTGGGGTGGAATATAGCACATATTTCAGAGTTGTAGGGGCTCAAGAGGTAGAAATGTCAGCAAGTCCACCATATACGAATCCAGAGCAAGAGATGTGCCCAATTGACCTGGCCGGGTTTGAGGGCAGTGAGGCTGAAGAGCAGGAAGTGAGAGCGTTATTGAGACGCTATGCCGATCTTTTTGCCACAGATGAGACAGATGTAGGATACACGGACAGGGTAACGCACACCATCCCATTAACAGATGACACCCCAGTTAAGCAGCCTTACAGGAGAATACCTCCTGCTTTCTATAGAGAGGTACAGGATCATCTGCAAGGATTGCTTGACAAACAGATAATCAAGGAGAGTTGCAGTCCTTGGGCCTCCCCAATAGTTTTGGTCCGGAAGAATGATGGTCGGCTTAGACTCTGCGTAGACTTCGGGGCACTCAATAGCAAGACGAAGAGGGATGCATACCCTCTACCCCGAGTAGACGAGTACCTGGATGCGCTAGGAGGAGCAAAGATATTCTCATCAATTGATCTGGCAAGTGGTTACTATCAAGTAGCAATGGATGAGAAAGACCAAGAGAAAACCGCCTTCACTACCCCGTTTGGACTGTATTAATACACCAGGATGCCTATGGGCTTAGCCAACTCTGCTAGCTCTTTCCAACGATTAATGCAAAGCAGTATGCATGATTTAGTGTTCCAGCTGATACTAGTATACCTTGATGACATTTTAGTGTACTCTGCTGACTTCCCTAACCATTTGAGCCGACTGAGAAAGTATTCTCTAAGCTACGCCAGCTAGGGCTGAAGTTGAATGGAGGAAAGTGTAAGCTTTTCAGGACAACGATTGAATTCTTGGGACATACTATATCAGCAGACGGAATAGGAGCTATGGAAGACAAGGTGAAGGTTGTTCAAGAGGCCCCTGTACCACGTTCCCAGACTGAGTTACGGTCATTCCTGGGATTGGCCAGTTACTACCGCAGATTTGTGCCGGGCTTTGCAAAGATAGCCAAACCGCTACATGATTTAGTAGCTGCGCTCAATCAAGATATGCAGACTAAAAGACGAAGTAAGTCATCCATAGGAGAGTTGTGGACAGAAGAGTGTGCTGTAGCCTTTGAGACACTGAAAAAGGCACTAACCTCCACACCGCTACTAGGGTTCCCTAACTTCTCGCTACCATTTATCCTGGAGGTAGATGCATCATTTGAAGGATTGGGAGCAATTCTCTCGCAAGTGCAAGATGGAACAAAGAAAGTCTTGGCATATGCAAGTCGCACACTTCGACCCTCTGAAAGAAACTCAAAAAGCAGTATGAGGCTGGAACTGCTAGGTCTTAAGTGGGCAATGACTGAGAAGTTCAGAGGTTACCTGCTAGGATCACAAGTAGAGGTATTTACAGACAATAGGGGTCTGGCCTTCTGGGAGAAAGCTAAACTGGGAGCTATAGAGCAGAGATGGATGGCCCAGATGGCGATGTTTAACTACACAATCCGACATCGGGCAGCGAGAGCCAATGGAAATGCAGATTATTTGTCCCGTTTTCCAATTGAAACCGCAGGCGAAGAACTGGAAGATGACGCAGATGTTGCAATAAGTGGCATAACAGCTGAGGTTATCAGAGAGTTTACCCAGATACCATATGGGATAGGGTTGATGGCAGCAACAAGCCAAAAAGATATCAGTGAAAGGGTACCGGCCGAATCAACCACAGCACCAGCAACCACTCAAGCATTTCCCACCTATTCGCGTGAGGAATTGATAAATCTCCAGGGAGCTGATGATGTGGTAGCGATGGTTAGGAAGATGGTAAAGGATGGCACCAGACCTGCAGGAAAAGATGCTCGAAAGATCCCCTTGGCTGCAAGGAAACTACTTCATCAGGGTAACCGGCTCGAAGTGACAGATGGGTTGTTATACCGGACAGTGAAGGGATCAGATGGATCCAGCATGAGACAACTGGTAATACCTGAGTCCATGAAACCACGGATACTATAATCTGCTCACAGGGTGGGCCATCAGGGAAGAGAGCGCATGCTGCAGTGATAGGGCCGGAAAGACACCCGGCTTACCCCTTCACGGGAAGACACCCCAGCTTCCCCCTTCATTGTGAGTGGCACATTTATCGCCCATATTTTCGATGTGCGCGAAGCATTCTGGGATGTGGAAAGTCTTCAAGATTGATGAAAAGGCCATAATAATGCCTAAAAATTAAGTTTTGGTGCATAGTTGTGTGTTATATTTGATAGTGGTATTTGCTCTAGAAATAGTTGTGTATATTTCTGTTTTTGGGCCTTCTAAAGAAAAAATCGCGGGTGTTTTGTATGCGGCCAAATCAATACGCCTAGCGCGCAGTAAATTGAGTGATTCGACCTGGGCTTATAAAGAAATAGCGAGCATCAAACCGGCCTATTTGAAGATTCAGTCCGGACGAGAGGGTAACGAAGTTAGGCTAGCCCTGTGTCGGTAACAGAAGAACAAAGACATGCACGTGAGTTAATTTAAATTAGAATTAGTTTTCTATAATTCTGAAATTATATCGATGTGGCTATTTTAATGTTTAATGAGATAAAAAGATAGATAGATAGATGTGAAAGTTTAAGAGCGATTATTTTAGTTATCAGAAAGGCAAATATGGTATGAAGCTATTTCACGTGAATTTAGATAATATCAACCTGGTAGCAAAAATATCAAGATGGCAGCCGGGAGGCCACGTGGTGATGACTTTAGTTCTAGTTGTCAAAGTTAAGAATAATTTTATTTTATTCTTTGATGTAAAAGTAATTGAGTGTGTTTCACGATTATTGATATTTCTACTGTATATATTTATGGGTTACTTTGAGGTGAGAATATATATTTAGATTTCTGGAGAGCGTGCGTAAGACGTAAGGCACGTTGAGACAGGTGTTTCTCTGTTTGCTCCCGGCGGAGCATGGAAACACCAATGCAGCTGGTGTCCATTACAGGCCCACAATAAGCATTTTGATGCTATTGCTGTGGTTGTTTCGGTGACGGTAACGATGTGTTTCATGTGATGAGTTCCCAATCTCATCAGGGGTCGTATACGACACGCTTGTTACCAGGCGCACCAGTCATCACTTACGACATGTTCAGAATGCAGTAATGAATATTGAGATGGACCAGTTGCGAGGTGGTGGTTTATTCTCATTATTGACAGTATTTGTTGTACATATCGTTGAACATTATTTTAGGTCCATTTTATTATTATTTAATTACGGTTATGTGTAGAATGGTTTGTGAGAGCACGTGGGCTCACTTGAAGATATATATTTCTCTTCTCCGCTCCTGAGGGAGCATGGGGCCACCTGTGTGGTTTCATCCGTATGAAGCATTCAGATGCTCGTGCAGTAGTAGTTTCGGTAGCAATCTGTGTTACACGGTGAGGTTGCCAGCCTCATGCACAACACCATACTAGTCTCATTAGACGACATGCATGAGTGTGTGTGTGTGATAGCTGAGTGTGTGCTCTTGCAGTAGTGGTTTCGGTAGCAATCTGTGTTACATGGTGAGATTGCCAGCCTCACGCACAACACCATACTAGTCTCATCGACGACATGCATGTGTGTATGTGTGATAGCTGAGTGTGTGCTCTTGCAGTAGTGGTTTCGGTAGCAACCGATGTTACATGGTGAGATTGCCAGCCTCACGCACAACACCTTACTAGTCGCATTGGATGACACGCATGAGTGCGTGCGTGTGTGATAGTTGAGGGTGTCAGGTAGTACACGTGGGAGGACTGTTTGGCAGGTGAGAGTATCATTATTCTATTATGATTTTAACCAGTCGTTGCTTTGTTTGCTTCTCCAGAATTAGCAATCGGGCACATGCTGGGTGTTTTGTTTGTTTTGTTATGTTCGTTGGTTTATTTGTTTAACGTTTGCTTAGTCACTGAATGGCTTGTAAAAATAAATACAGCCCCTGCCTCTAGAATCAAGAGTTTTATTGTTGTTCGAGTCGGTGCGAGTGTGAAAAGAGAGTGATCAAATATCACAATATAATCATCATCATCATCTCGCCCACCCTACCACAGTTGTAAAACATGCAAACGTTTGGTTATTAATTACAAACATGAAATAATAGTTCTAATTGGTGTGTTACGTCCCTTTGTTTTTGTAGAATGTCTCTGTCCCTTGATTTACGGCCCTTGAGAATTACCTGGCTTGTTTACATTTTATACGAAAACTTTAAATTAAAAATATGTCATAATTACAATATTAAATTATAAAATAATTACATGGCGTTACACGGCAGTAATTAGAGAGACTGGCTGCCAAAATTCATTAAGAAATAAATAGGCATGCGAATTTGTATTAAGAACATAGAAACATACATTGCCTTTTATTTACATAGATAGTGCTTGATCGCAAGCCTCATTCCATTTTATCTTATCGGGCATACATTTCCTCGTCAATAACGAGAGGACAGATGACACAGAGGGAAAATGAGGTATAAATTTGTGATAAAAGTAAACAAGACCTAATGCACTTCTAACTTGCTTCTTGGTAGTTGAGATAGCAAAATCCAAAATCTTCTTGACCGTCGAATCTTCAGGTTGTAGCATATGTCTACCTATCCTATGACCCAAGAAAAAACTTCAAGGAATCAGTTGTGTACTTTAGAAGGTCTAGTCGTGAAATTGTGTACTCTGAGGGTCTGAAGTAAGGAAAGCAATCCAGAAATATGCTCTTACCACGTATCAAGGAAGAGGCAAATATCATCAATGTAAGAAATAATATCAGGTTGGTTTCCAAAAATCCGACGCATCATGCGTTCAAGTGTAGCTGGAGCATTCATCAACCCGAAGCACATAACATTGTATTGGGCAAGACTTCGAGGAATGGCAAAAGCAGTTAAAGGTTTTGACTCCTCGGATGACGGAATTAGCCAGTATCCTTTAGATAGTCAAACTTGCTGAAGAAAGTAGCAGATGACAATTTAGGCAATAAATCTTCTAAACAAAGGCATCGGTTCCGCATCCGAGATGGTCACTTTGTTGAGGAGATGAAAGCCAATACAGATTCTGAAAGACTTTTCTTTTTTACGAAACACCACTATTGGAAAACAAAAAGGTGAATCTGAAGGTGAGATAATTCCAAGTCGTAACATGCTATCACCTTCAGCCTCAACTTGATCTCTAAAATGAAGCGGAATAGCAAATGGCCTTAATTTAATCGGAGTGGAGTCAAATAATTTAATTTAATGAGATATGACCTTGGTATGTCCTGGAAGGTAAGTTACAACATCCTGAAAAGATTTCAACAGTTCCAGCATCTGATACTTATGATTACTGGGTAAATCCTCACAAATTATACTATCTCTCCATACTTTAATCGGAGCCACCGTAAAATTTGATAGCACATCATCAAAAATGAGTCTGTTCCTCATCGATCAACGCAGTAGAAGAGTGTTGTGATGATTGGTCTGTAATAGTTTCACATATGAATTGTAATTGAAAAGGACGTGCAATATAAGGCCTCACCTTATGAATATGAAAAGTTTTACTTTTGTCTGTAATGTCAATGACGTAGTCCCCGTCAGTTCTCTTCGCAACCACTTTAAACCACTTTGTAACAACATCCATAATCCAACTACACCGTCACACAGCAGTCGCGATTGCAGGGGAACTTTCATTGGTTATGAAAAACCTATTGTGCAACATGCCTGTGGTACAAATGTGGTACCAGCAATCTGAGGGGGGGGGGGGGGGGGGGGGAAGGAACATTTCTAATATTAAGAAAACGTTAGGAACAATGATCAATGATACAATGAATCCAGCCTGGAGAAATTCAGAATATAAATGTAATTTATCAAAACGTATAAACAGCTGATATAATTGTAGATGAATAAATTAATCAGTATAGTACAATAGTCGTGATCTGTTACAGTTTTACATTGAATGCTTGGACGCCCTATTCTTTCCGATTCAGAATGTTCTTCAAAATTTCGTTCGACAAAACGACACTTAAAAAATTTAGCAGACAAATAATTCTCTGAGTGAAGTCTTGCTTGAGGAATATAGAGTACTATTCTGGGTGTACCCTTTAAACTATTAAACATAATACCAACTTTATTTTTCTGTCTGCGAAAAAAAATTACATCGCTTCTTTAGTTAGTTCCGTGTTCCTTCTGCAATATATTCGGAATTAAGAAAAAATTACCGTAACAACGGGAGAATTACACAGAGACGTTACTGACAATTTCAAATGAAAAAAGTAATTAACAGGATTGAAGGACAGGGGCTTATAGTAACAGCAGTGACACACCTAGAAGAACGATCAGATAACAAAGAAACTCTTTGGCTTAAATTTAAGGACATCATAAAAACAGCTTCAGCGGAAGTACGTGGTGGTTCACCTTGTGAAGAAGGAAAACGGGACACCTTGGTGGACAGAGGAAGTTAAAGAGATAATAAGCGTAAAGAAAAAGCCATGGACACAATACTTAGAAGCTGAAACACAGAAGGAAAAACACAAAATATAGAGAATATGTGATACTCAGAACGGAAGCAAAGAACAAGGTGTTTGCAGGAAAATATAAATCCTGGGAAGAATTTGCAGAAAAGATGCTCAAGAAAACCTGAAATTGTTCTATAAAACCCTAATGAATACGAGGAAGGAAAAACAGTGCCATTTTAAATTTATAAAGGATAAGCAAGACAAACTGGTTGCTTGAAGTGATGGAATGATGGAAATAATATTTCTCAGAGCTCTTTGACTGTGAGCAAGGTCAAGCCTTAGAAATGATAACCACAAGCACAGAAGAGGAAACCAATAGCGATAAAGATGGCATCTAGATGGAAGAACTGAAGGCAGCACTGGAGAAAAATAAAGTAAGCAAAGCAGCAGGACATAATGGTATAACACCATAAATGGTCAAGTACATGGTAACAGCAAGTAACCTGTTAATCCTGAGGGTCCTTCAGACAGCCTGGCGCCACAAGACTGTTTCAAAATATTTGGAGACTGCCATCATAACACTCATATTAAAAAAGGCTGACAACCGCCAGTGTGGAAATCTTAGAGGCATATCCCTTCTCGCTGTCCCTGGTAAAATCTACTCTAGAATAATGGAGCAGAGACTCAGACGCCTGGCTGAACCACAAATGGATAAGGTCCAGTGTGGTTTCTGAGCAAACCGAAGTACTCAGCACTTTATCTTCACATTCAGGCATCTGGGTAAAAAATGCCATTGAATCAAAAGGTTATAAAGATGGCATCAAGATGGAAGAACTGAAGGCAGCACTTCAGAAAATTAAGGTAGGCAAAGCAGCAGGACATGCCAGAAATGATCACGTACATGGTAACAGCAAGCGACCTGTTAATCATGAGGGTCTTACATCCAGCCTGGCGCCACAAGACGGAATCAACTATGTTTGTTTAGTTTTAAAATAACATGTAACAAATTTAATAATCAATTAGTATTAACAGTTTAAAATAAATAAAATGCTGGTGAATTTTATATTGGAATCCAATTTTCTCTTCACGGAGATTTAACGTGATGTTATAGTCAGAAAGTTATGTCCCTTTCACGGTTCTGAGAAAATCAAGATTTTCTTAATAGGAAAAGCACCATTTCTGAAGAAAATACTGTTTACAAAATCAAAATATACCTACTTAGAATGTATTCTGACAAATAATTTACACTGATTTTGATTCATTTTTCTGCTATTTTGACTTAAAATGCCCTGTAGTTCCTCCCCTTAACCGAACTAAGCACAAATTCTGTCAGAGTTTGGCCTGTAATGTCAAGTTACCTACCAGTATTCAGATAAAAGAAGTGGAGGTTTGTGATTCGGTCGTGCCATGCAAGGAGATTGTTTACAGGCAAGAAGAAAAATGCAGTTGCTACTAACTAAAATACAATTATCCGCTCTAATGTCAAAATACTAGTTGACTAAAAGTATCTAAAACACAACACCAACAACAGAAATAAGGCTTCAGCAATGGACAGTGTTTTCCTCTTCCATATATTTTTAGAGAGGTTTTGATTTTATGAATTATTATTTTACTCTGAAAATATATCACCTTATTTATTTATTGCAAGACGTATGAGCAGATCTAACTAAACTAATTACTAACAATACACTTTCAGTAATCTAAAATTTATGCCAGTATTTGAGACGTGGAAAAGAGTCTACAGTAGTCGAACAGCCTATTGTAACCTAAAAGCTACTCTCTGATTTGCTAGCACAAACTTGCATTAAAACTACCTGTCTTGTCTTTCTGCTGCTCACCCTTTTGTCCCCGCCTTCATTTCTTGAAACACTGGCAAATGCGGTGTCTACAATCTTCTTTGACCTGTCAGTCATAGCAGGAAATAAATCCCGCTGTGGCTATATTTTTTTCCAATCGCGCGAGCTCAGCTGTCAATCATATAATACTTGACCACTGGACAGCTAGACAGCACGTGAGAGAAACGGAACAGAACCTTTGAAGTTCACCCAGGGAAATCTAGAAAATCCCCTAGTCCCCGTTTGATCTCGAGCACGGGCATTCTAGGGGAAGCCCGCTAGAAGAACACAAGACTTTTAATCTCAGTCAAAGATCCAGAATAAACACGCTGAGAGACCGTGACGCAAAGCCTTTGATCTTGGGAACTCTAGCTCCTGAATTATGTCCCACACAGGAGTGCGAAATTACGCCATTAGAAATCAAACTCAAGTCTATGATATATATATAACCACTTAACAAGAAAACAAGTCAAATTTACATTTGTAAAACAATTGTTACACTTACCCCAACGTTTTCGAAATACACAATCTCCGCACAAAGGTTAGAATGGACACGAGCAATTTATGTTGTCTGCTCTCGGACCATTTGGTCTGAAAATTTTGAATCCCTTTTATAACGGGTGAATCTCCGAAACACTTGATCTGGGAAAGTTTCTCTTATGACGAGTGATTCAATTATTTTAGGTTCCAGTCTTTGTATTTTAAGTCCTGGTCCCTTAAGTTTTTCAGTCTCTGTATTTATAAAGGCGGGCTTACTTTTTAAGGTTTTAAGTTTCCCAAAAACTTTGATCTGTTACAAGTATGGAATTCAAGGTCCGATCCTTCTTTTTCTGGCTTTTTGGGAGTTGCACGTTTGAAGTTGCTAAGCTGTCTGTTCTATGTCTCTGAGTTTGCAAGATTACATTTTGCACTTCTCAGTTCAAATCACATTTGGTACTTCTGCCGACATTTCCAAATTTATTTAATGTTTATTCCGGCTCTCACTTCAATCCAATCGTAAGATTTTTAGCACTGTGTGGGATGAGGTGTTTTAATTCATAATCTCCCCCGCGTTTAAAAATATTACTTTTAATATTCCAACGCGAAACCTTTTTATAATAAGACGAAATATTTCCGGTGACATCTTGTGCATTCTCACAAACTAATTTGTGAACTATTTTGATGGTCAGATGCTACCTTAAAATACTGACTCGCCAGACAGATTTCCTGCTATAATCACACACAGGGATGGTCCAGTGAAACAATTATCTCATTATTTCCCGTGTTTTCGTGCCTTATCCAGACAGTCAAACTGTGACCGCTTGACATACGCTACCATTAATATGTGTTAAAAACCACATACAATGAGAATAACAACGTTAAAAGCAGTTAAAACATTTGTGCACAAAACACAGTATCATGAAAAGTTCACGGCTTTAAGAGAAGCATTGTAAAGCTGTCCCAGAACAAAACAATAGTAAATGCGTGTTTTTGAATGGAACATTTTGTGAAAGTGAGAGTTGCTAATCTTGGTTTTTTTCCGTTGTTAGAGAGAGAGAGAGAGAGAGAGAGAGAGAGAGAGAGAGAGAGAGACGTGTGTAAAAAGTCGAAAAGCTGAGAAAAAAGCATCGTGTAAAAATTGGCGGGAAAAAAAGAACAAATAGTATCAAAAGGAGAGACGTGGGCGATAGACAGGATTTTACAGATTTGTAGGATTCATTAGGCGAGATGATTTTACAGATACTGTTAGGTGAACTTCGTCATTGAGATTATCAAGACAAGTTTTTAACTTGACAAGTTTTCAAGTTAGACAAGTATTTTTAAGTAGACGTTAGTTTTTTTTAAGTAGACAAGTTTGTACTTTATTCTATTGGATATATTATTCCTGTGGATATACACTTTCATTTTGGATACTGATAAGATCCAGTTGATAACTCTATTTTCTTTGCTCATCATCATTAGTTGATAAATATAAGCTCACTAGAACATCACCAGAGCTACATGCTGTGTTGTTGTGTTGCTTGTGGTTAGAGTATGGAATGTCAACTCGACCTACGCAGTGGTGTGTAGACATAGATTGAGAGTCTAATATGCGAATGATAAGAAGAGTTCGTGGTGTTGACAAATGGTCGGTTTCTCACACTCATGTATGGCTGGAAGTCATCGACACCAACGACTGTGTACCTTTGCTACAGTTTAATTGGACGTACACACTCGACAGCACAGATAGTGACAAATCACAGGTTGGCATAATACATCATGGTACAGTGGATAAATGGTCTTGCAATGATACATGGGCACTCATGTAGAATAATAGCATAATGGATTGTCAGTAGACAAGCACTCAGTATTGCCCATATATATATATATATATATATATATATATATATATATATATATATATATATATATATATATATATATATATATATATATATATATATCATCTGAGTTTACTGACAAAGCACGTCAGATTATAAACAACAGTCAAGATGGCTTCTAGACCTAACCTCGTCTAGCGAAGATTCTTTAGAGTAATGTTCAGCACATATTTTTTCATATAATCATATTGAACCGCTGGTAATGGGTTCTCATGTGTAGCAGTGATCTCTGGACTCATCAAGCGATAATACGGGGCATCCCTTTTCTCTTCTTGAAAGTCATAAAATATTTGAATACAAGATGGCTTCTCTCGTGAGCTGTCACTCACGTTTGGATACAACTGAATCAAAGTTAATCATTCATTAAATGTTCTCGTTGCTCTGTAGATTCTATCATAATACAATTGATTTCATCATACGAGATATAATGCTGCAAGGAATGAATGTCGTTTTCATCTAGATAAATATTTTCTCAGACGTACGAATCGTGTCTATCGAGAAACGGTGGCTTAGCCAGAGTTCGTAAGGAGTATCTTTTGTTACCTTGGTATCAGAAATATGATTCTGCCATTCCTTGGCAATAAGAATAAACACTGGGGTAAAGCATACTGTAAAGTATCAGTCTGTCTGCTCTGTAAAGTTGCTTTCACACACACACTGGATGCTCTGTAAGGAAGAGTGGTGTGTTGTTGAGATCAGGCATGCTCCAGTCTACCCAGCTGTAAATGGGTAACTCACCCTAGTCCTGAGTTAGGGAAGGCAAAGGCTCCAGGGGAAGCAGGCCCTAAACTTGGTCACTTCAACCGACGCAGGATGGTGTATGTATGAAGTAGAAGTGTAGAGTGTGATTACCGCGAATGGTGTACTGTTCGTGTGCTGACCAATATAACCACTCATACACTTGTGTCTACAAGGCACCAATGCAGACTGCTGGAATCTTTGTTTACTCAATTTATTCAGACGTACACACTGGGACATACGAGTACATCATGGTATGTTGACATATCAATTTGTAGGTATACATAGCAGATCTGAGTCATGACACATTCAGAAATAATGGGCAGTACATCAAAAGTTCAATGTCATGATACATTATGGCCACATCCCCCTATCTGACTAAACGCGTCAGTGAAGGCGGATCGATAAATAACTAAAGTTACTTGACGTCCATAGTTTGTAGTATATATTATGAAACCACGAAGGGGGTTTCTAGCAAGATTGAGATCTCCCTGTCACTGTCCGATAATAGGATAAATAATCTGTTCTCTTGGCAGTGATCAAAACATATGATGACCGAAATCCAACATGGCTGCCTCCCTGAGTTGTCGTTCACTCATTCATAGGAAGGAGAATATAAGCCAGAGTTAATTTATAATGGGTATATAAAGGATTTCATAAATGTTTCCATACAGCTCTACGGTGATCAGGTTAATTCACGTAGCCATAACCGCTGCAGGAAAATCTGTCATCTTCGTCGATACAAAACACGACACTAGCATAGCGAAGCACAAAAGTCAAGCTAGGCCTAACCGACGAGAGATCATCAAAATAGGAGCTGGGTTTACCTGGAGTCCGAATCATCTATATACTGACATAAGGAGAGTCTCTAACACAAACTATCGTAGAGACACCATCTCCTTCAGAAGAAAACCACGTCGTAAGACATTTTTTCTGATGAAAGGACCAGCTCTAGAAAAACGTACCCCGCCATTTGTAAGCAGTACATCGGAACTCATCACGACTTGTCAAGACAACTCATACTTCCGCTAGACCGGAATACAAGAATCTAGTCCCTCCTACCCATCCAAAATATACAATATAGGACTGATTCTACTTGTACTAATAATATGTAATACATATGAATTCAGGCCATAAACACAATAAGCAAATTAATATATTTTCTGGCCCTAAAAAATAAGTACAAACGCAAGCGCAATATCCTTGCGCCGGATCAATATCCAGAACGATTACTCCTATAATCAAAAGTGTGAATCAAACATGGATTATCTCGCTTTTACCATAGACAGCATTTTCATACACAAATGAATGAATGTCTATATTTTTCCCATATTAAATAGCCATATCGATTTTTGTAATATGTGCGTCAAAATATGCACGCAACAGATTACCACACCCCTCGGGAAAAAAAATGGTACATTTTTTTTTTGAAATACATCTAGGAGCAACATACAATAGGCTCACAACGCACCAATAACAATGCGCAGATGATAAGCATAAGTTTTATGACCTTAGAGAAAGTACTTCTCTAAGTATAAATATTTCCAGAGAGGTGTCACCAACGCATACTACAATATTAGCAATGACACAATTTCCACATTAGTTTATACATAAATTTCATCTAAGATATCTTAACATCATGATCATCAAAGACGAAAAACATTGAAAGATCAGCGGTGAATAAATATCAATGAACCGCTAAGTAGTGTTACAATCAATATATGATATATTACATATGTGTACACATTTCAACATAGAAACAACTGTATCAAAGTTGTATAACAGTTATGAATCATGTGGGCATCTAGACAAAATATCTGCCATCACATTTTCTGACCCACGGATAGCTCGCACCGAAAAATGAAATGGCTGTAGAGCAATCGCGTATCGCGTTGATCTCGCGCTCTTCAGATTTTTACTCTGAATAGCCGTAAGAGCTTTCTGGTCAGTTTCCACAATGAAATGCGCGCCCAGAAGAAATCTTTGCAGTTTAAGGATTGACCAAACCATAGCCAATAATTCACGGTCTAGGACCGAGTAATTCTTCTCTGCGGCATTTAATTTCCGAGAAATATACATCACAGGATGCAGAGTTCCAGAGTACTCTTGCATTAGTGCAGCTCCAATCCCGGTGGATGAAGCGTCACTACGAAGAATAAATGTCTTATCCTTAGAAGGCAATACTAGGATAGGTGAAGTAGAAAACATAGTTTTAACCTTATCCAAAGAGGATTGACATTCTTGAGTCCAATGGACTACATTAGGAGACCCTTTCTTTAGCAAGGAAGAAAGAGGTGACATAATGGAGGACAGATTCGGGATGAATCGTCCATAAAATTGTATTAGACCTAAGAGACTTCGTACTTGCTTTTTAGTCTTAGGAATAGAAATGTTAAGTATCTTACTTGTATTATGGTCTTCTGTTTTTAGGAACCCATGACCAACACGGTGTCCTAAGAAAGATATTTCGCTAAAACCAATACATGCTTTCGATGGTTTCGCTGTCAGGTTATGCTCGCGTAAGATAGACAATAGTTCATTTATACCATTATAGTGATCGTTCCAAGTATCACTGAAAAGACAGATGTCATCAAGATACGCAATGACATCTGAGCGATGAGATAGGATTCGACGCATCATGCGTACAAATGTAGCAGGGGCGTTCATAAGACCGAAAGGCATGAAATTCCATTGGAATAGACCCCTAGGCGTCGAAAAAGCAGTAAACGGTTTGGCGTGTTCGGATAGTGGAACTTGCCAATATCCCTTAGACAAATCGAGTTTAGTAAAGAAGTGAGAATTCGATAGTCTCGTAAGTAGCTCTTCTAGTAAAGGCATAGGTTCAGCATCGAATTTAGTCACTTGATTCAATTTGCGATAATCCACGCAAAGACGTATGTTATTGTCTTTTTTCCGTACTATAACCATCGGCGAAGAATATGCTGATGTGGATGGTTCAATAATTTTTAACTCTATCATCTCATCTAACTCTTTCTCTACCTGTGCTTGAAAATGTATCGGGATAGGATACGGTCTGACTCTTATAGGACTATGGTCAGTAAGAATAATGTCATGTTGAATGACATCAGTTTGACCAGGAATGTCAGTAAGGACATCCTGAAATTGTTCTAACATAGTAGAAACTTGTTTCTGCTCTCCTGGAGATAATTCTGGAGAAATTGCAACATCTTTCCATGATTCATTAGAGTGAAGAGGAATCATTGGAAAAGGTAAATTTACATCCGAGAAACTCGTTTCCTCATCCTGTATTACTGACAGAGATGAGTACTGTCCATGTTGGACTGGAAAATCGTCCGTTGCCTGGAAAACAGGTTGTAAATAATCAGGACGTTCATGGAATTCCGTGAGCATGTTGATGTGGAAGGTTTTACGCTTCCCGTCAATATCGACGATATAGTCAACATCGGAAACTTTTGATATTATATCGTACGGACCTTTCCAAGAAATGAGAAGTCTATTTTCCCTACAAGGTAGCAAGACAAATGCTTTGTCACCTGGACAAAGTTGTCGCAAACATCTCTTTTTATTGGCAAATTCCCTTGCCTTCTGTTTCGCAAATTCAGAAGAAGCAGTTGCCAATTTGCATGCTTCAATAATCTTGTGTCTAAGTGCGATGACATATTCATAAGAGGATTTTGTGTCATCGACAATATTATCAGCAGTTATAAGATCATGAAGTAAGGACATAGGACCTCGCGGTTTCGCGCCAAAGACAAGTTCAAAGGGAGAAAATCCTGTATGTTCGTTGGCGACCTCTCTATATGCAAAGAGAGCCGCGGGTAAAACCCTATCCCAATCCTGAGGATGATCTTCTGTTATCTTACCTAGTAGGTTTTTCAGAGTTCTATTCAAACGTTCCACCATCCCATTGGACATAGGATGATAAATACTACTCAGCGATCTCTCTATCTTCAGAGTCGACATTACTTGAGACATGGTATCCGATATGAGTTGGGTACCATGGTCGGATAATATTTCTGCTGGAAACCCCAGACGAGAAAATATTAACCAAAGAGCATCTGCGACATCAGCAGTAGTTATGCTCTTTAGAGGAACAGCCTCCGGCCAACGTGTGCACATATCAACACACGTCAAAATAAATTGGTGTCCTCTAGCAGACTTTATCTTAAATGGACCAATGATGTCTATCGCCATTTTTTGAAATGGCCGAATGGGAATGTCTGCAGCCTGAATAGGTGCATCATGGCGTGGACCTCTGGATTTAATCTCTTGACATACTTTACAAGATCGACAATAGATTCGTATGTCCTTATTCACAGCAGGCCAAAAGAAAGATTGAAGAACTCTAGCTTTAGTACGGGAAAAACCCATATGTCCAGCACACTGCGAATCATGAGCGTGCTGTAAGATTTTAACTCTCATATTTTTAGGCACAAGGATTTGAGAATGAATGGACTTAGCGGAGTCTTGTACCATACGTACAAGTACGCCATTCTTCATCGTAATCCAAGATTTACGATTTGTATCCTTATTCGGATCACCTTTTGTTGCCAGAGTAAAGAATTTCTTTAGAGTAGGATCATCTTCCTGCTGTTTGATAAAGGAATCGTGGGAAATCTCCAAGGGATCATCTTGGATCTGCGCATCATTATCTTCAGAATGTGAAGATTGTGGCATATTAAGAGCTTGAGCCCTAGTGATTACTGCATTAGCAGATTGCATATTAACATTTTCCCAATTAGAAATTTGCTGTGGAGTGCATTCTTTCACTCCATGAATGCGACCGATGATAAGATCAGCGATCGGATTCGGCAAGAGACATGCTTGCACCTCTCCTGTAAAGAAAGGCGTAGCAATATTGATAATGGCAGTGGAGTACTTCTCCAATGTGCCACCAAATGTTACACATTTGACTATATTGCCTGTAGCTCGAGAAGGATTTACGAGTGATTGCCTCACTCCAATGGTAGTGCACCCCGAGTCGAAAAGAATTGATACCGGAGTACCATCTATTAGGCCCCTATTAAAGACAAGAGCACCCCTTCCATTATGCGCAATTGACGCATGGAGAGCGGGAAGCGGGTGACCGCAGCTTAAAGTAGACACTGTGGTTGGATCGAATAATGTTTTGCATTGCGAACACTCAGATGCTCTAGCAAAATCGAAAGCGGAATTTGCTACACTATTGGAGTCTTTTTTATCATTATTCTGATTATCGGTGTCGTGGAACTCCTGTTGTGCAGAGTTAGCCTGGTAATAAGATTTACCATGTCTTTTGTGTTGTGATCTACCTCGGTTATAATTGTCTCTATAATTATTATTGCCTCTGTTATAACCCCTATTTGGGTTTGAATCATAATATTCATGATCATAATCATCATGCTCATTATATTGAGTATCCCTGTAATATTGTTTCTTTTGTCTCCATGAAGCACTTGGGTAGTTTCTATAGCTACTCCCTTTCCGAGAATTTCTAACATTATGGGTACCCCTCGCGTGTCGAGGACTATCAGCCCGATTCCAGTTCTTCGAAGAAGAACTCTGATTTGAGTGGTTATCTTGGTTTTGATACTTATTCCAATTAACCTTTTTATCAAATTTATTTTTAGCTCCTTGGAATTTGTGTGAGTAATTTTGATTATATTCTGTTGCCGAAGCAACTGGCATACTCTCTTTAATGTTAGAGTTACTAAGAATCATGTCAGGGTGTGCCGTGGCATACTGGTCACAATATTCTTCCATTTGCTTTATTGTACCAGGTTTACGCTCATGTAAGAACTCTAGGAATGATTTATTTACAGAAGACATGACCTTGTCTCTTAGCAATAAATCCGTAAGACCATCAAATGTTTTCTCTGTTTTGGATAATTCAATCCATCGTGAAAGTGTAATTCGTGCTTTTGAGATGAAATCTGAGAATTCTACACCTACCTCAGGTCTCATTGTTTTAAACAAAAGACGGTAACCTTCCTCAGACAGCTGATATCTCTTTATCAAAGCTGCCCTAACAGCATCATAATTATCTTTGTCGGCCTCTTCAACAAAATATAACTTACTCAGAGACTCCCCTTTTAGATTTTCAGACAACTGATTCACATACTGTGATTTGTCAACATTATGAGATCGACAAGCCCGTTCAAATCTAGAAAGCCAAAATGTTATGTCATCACTGGTAGGGTTAAACGCTGGTACCTTGACCTTGTACACAAAGGGTTTACCATTACCACCAGATGCCTGATTAACATTACTCATACATGTCAATTTTAATTTCTCTAATTCAAACTCATGTTCTCTTATTGCTTTTCTCTCTTCAGCTTCTCTATCTAATTTTTTTTGTTCTGCAGCAGCAGCAGCTTCTAATTTTTTCTGTTCTGCAGCAGCAGCAACTTCTAATTTTTTCTGTTCTGCAGCAGCAGCAACTTCTAATTTTTTCTGTTCTGCAGCAGCTTCTAATTTCTTCTGTTCTGCAGCAACTTCTAATTTTTTCTGCTCTGCATCAGCTTCTAATTTCTTCTGTTCTGCCTCAAATCTCCTTTCCTCCACTTGCATCTGCAATTTCTTAAGTTCAGCAGCAGTATCAGCTTCTTTTTCTAATCTTTTTTCTTCAGCTAAGGCTTTCCTTTCTTCTGCAGCAGCTTTTTTTTCTTCTATTTGAAGTTTTCTCTCCTCAGCCGCAGCTTTTTTTTCCTCAGCAGCAACTTTTTTTTCTTCTGCAGCTAATGCTTTGTCATATTGAGCAACAACCCATTGTTCTAAGTCTTTTCCAGTCTTATCAAGAGATTTTCCTTGTGTAATGAAATAATCTAATGTAGACATATTGTCTTCTTAAATCAGAAACCTGAAAAAGTAAATAAATTACCCTCTTTCAAGTTAATGGGAGACAAGTCTATACCATAGACTTAGTCTTAGTCCAAACTTGTATGGTTTATAATAACCAATGATAACTTGAGTACCTGTGGACAACAATAACTGTATCTCAAATACTGTGGGGGACAAGCCTTACAAAGGTCTTGTATACCTCAATGTAATCAAAGATCACTTGAGTACCTGTGGAAAAAATATTTCCCTTTACCAATCACTTTGGGAGACAAGCCTTACAAAGGTCTTGTATACCTCAATGTAATCAAAGATCACTTGAGTACCTGTGGAAAAAATATTTCCCTTTACCAATCACTTTGGGAGACAAGCCTTACAAAGGTCTTGTATACCTCAATGTAATCAAAGATCACTTGAGTACCTGTGGAAAAAATATTTCCCTTTACCAATCACTTTGGGAGATAAGCCTTACAAAGGTCTTGTATACCTCAATGTAATCAAAGATCACTTGAGTACCACTGTCCTGTGTAATACTGTCTGTACAGCGAAAAACTGTCAACAAGTGCTGACCTAGATACAGCATCCAATCAGTAATACAGGTCAAGCTGTCCTACTGGTGTTGATGTGGACAAACAAATGTTCTTTCAGCTGTAAACTGTGATTCTCAACACAAAACTGCGTAAGCTGGACCCAGGAATCTGGCTCGCCACTGTAAAGTATCAGTCTGTCTGCTCTGTAAAGTTGCTTTCACACACACACTGGATGCTCTGTAAGGAAGAGTGGTGTGTTGTTGAGATCAGGCATGCTCCAGTCTACCCAGCTGTAAATGGGTAACTCACCCTAGTCCTGAGTTAGGGAAGGCAAAGGCTCCAGGGGAAGCAGGCCCTAAACTTGGTCACTTCAACCGACGCAGGATGGTGTATGTATGAAGTAGAAATGTAGAGTGTGATTACCGCGAATGGTGTACTGTTCGTGTGCTGACCAATATAACCACTCATACACTTGTGTCTACAAGGCACCAATGCAGACTGCTGGAATCTTAGTTTACTCAATTTATTCAGACGTACACACTGGGACATACGAGTACATCATGGTATGTTGACATATCAATTTGTAGGTATACATAGCAGATCTGAAGTCATGACACATTCAGAAATAATGGGCAGTACATCAAAAGTTCAATGTCATGATACATTATGGCCACATCCCCCTATCTGACTAAACGCGTCAGTGAAGGCGGATCGATAAATAACTAAAGTTACTTGACGTCCATAGTTTGTAGTATATATTATGAAACCACGAAGGGGGTTTCTAGCAAGATTGAGATCTCCCTGTCACTGTCCGATAATAGGATAAATAATCTGTTCTCTTGGCAGTGATCAAAACATATGATGACCGAAATCCAACATGGCTGCCTCCCTGAGTTGTCGTTCACTCATTCATAGGAAGGAGAATATAAGCCAGAGTTAATTTATAATGGGTATATAAAGGATTTCATAAATGTTTCCATACAGCTCTACGGTGATCAGGTTAATTCACGTAGCCATAACCGCTGCAGGAAAATCTGTCATCTTCGTCGATACAAAACACGACACTAGCATAGCGAAGCACAAAAGTCAAGCTAGGCCTAACCGACGAGAGATCATCAAAATAGGAGCTGGGTTTACCTGGAGTCCGAATCATCTATATACTGACATGAGGAGAGTCTCTAACACAAACTATCGTAGAGACACCATCTCCTTCAGAAGAAACCACTTCGTAAGACATTTTTTTCTGACGAAAGGACCAGCTCTAGAAAAACGTACCCCGCCATTTGTAAGCAGTACATCGGAACTCATCACGACTTGTCAAGACAACTCATACTTCCGCTAGACCGGAATACAAGAATCTAGTCCCTCCTACCAATCCAAAATATACAATATAGGACTGATTCTACTTGTACTAATAATATGTAATACATATGAATTCAGGCCATAAACACAATAAGCAAATTAATATATTTTCTGGCCCTAAAAAATAAGTACAAACGCAAGCGCAATATCCTTGCGCTGGATCAATATCAAGAACGATTACTCCTATAATCAAAAGTGTGAATCAAACATGGATTATCTCGCTTTTACCATAAACAGCATTTTCATACACAAATAAATGAATGTCTATATTTTTCCCATATTAAATAGCCATATCGATTTTTGTAAAATGTGCGTCAAAATATGCACGCAACACATACACGATAGGTCTAGACGACTATCACTTTCCCCACAAATACTGAGATCACTTTTTCCGGCGACAAGCCGCTACACAAAAAATCACAGCCCCCATCAGGGCGAAGCCAAATCACACCTCTCTAGCGACACATCCGCCGAACAGCCTTTTGACCTTTCTAACGACAAAAGACCATATAGTTCGACTTAGATATGTAAAGATATACAGATATAAGACAGACTCGTCCTACCCAGACAAACAATACACATAAATTCAGGCCATAGATACACCGAAGCAAGAACAACATATTTCTACCCAAACAAAGAATAAATCGCATAAAAACTGGATTCATCCGCGGAGTTCGATCGAAACTCCTTTCAAGGGGAAGTAACTCAATATTGACTTTTCCTTAAGCACTAAAAAGTATCTATTTTGTTTACAAAATATTTGCGAACATAACAAGCATACAAATGTATAATATTGTAAGATATCAAAGACTGCACGTAACAGTCTTACCACACCTCCCGGGAAAAAAAATGGAACTTTTTTTTTTTTTTTGAAATACATCTAGGAGCAACGTACAATAGGCTCACAACGCATGAATAATGCGCAGATGAAAATATCAGGAATACCTATAACGCCTAATATGAGGCTAAGTCGACTTATGGAGCGACTGGTGAGAATGTGTCTCATAAACTGAGAGAAATTATTTCTCTACAAGTATATTTTTCCAGGAAGGTGTCATCAAAGTATAATACAATTCTGGCAATTACACAATGCCTAAAAAATTCATATCATCATTTCGTATTAGATATCTTAAATTTATGATTTATGAAGAAAAAATCATCAAAGCACAGCGGTGAATAAACATCAATGAACCGCTATGTAGTGATACAATCATTATATTATTAAATTACAAATGTGTATCTATCATGATATAGAAAAGGAACTACTATAGAACTAGACATATCAAGAAGTCTAAGCCCTAATAGTTATGTGGAATCATGTGGGCATCTTGACAGAATGTCTGCCATCACATTATCTGATCCACGAATAGCTCGCACAGAGAAATGAAAAGGTTGAAGAGCAATTGCATATCGAGTAGACCTCGAGCTCTTCAAATTCTTACTCTGTATAGCAGTAAGAGCTTTTTGGTCGGTTTCTACTATGAAATGTGCGCCTAGAAGGAATCTCTGTAGTTTGAGGATCGACCAAACCATAGCTAATAGCTCACGGTCTAAAACCGAATAATTCCTTTCTGCCGCATTAAGTTTTCTGGAAATATACATTACAGGATGCAGAGTTCCAGAGTACTCTTGCATTAGTGCCGCTCCAATCCCAGTGGATGAAGCGTCACTACGAAGAACGAATGTCTTATCTTTAGTGGGTAGCACTAAAATAGGTGGTGTTGAAAACAATGTTTTAATCTTATCCAGAGAGCATTGGCATTCCTGAGACCAGTGGACCACATTAGGCGAACCTTTCTTTAGAAGTGTTGAGAGAGGTGCCATGATAGAGGATAGATTCTGAATGAATCTGCCATAAAATTGAATAAGACCTAACAGACTTCTCACCTGTTTTTTAGTCTTAGGGATTGAGATGTTAAGTATCTTACTAGTATTATGGTCCTCTGTCTTTAGGAAACCATGACCAACTCGGTGGCCTAGGAAAGAAATTTCGCTAAAACCAATATAGGCTTTAGAGGGTTTCGCTGTCAGGTTGTGCTCACGCAAAGTAGACAGCAATTCATCTAACCCTGAATAGTGATCTTCCCAAGTATCGCTGAAAAGACAGATGTCGTCTAGATATGCAATGACATCTGACCGATAAGATAGGATTCGGCGCATCATGCGTACGAATGTAGCTGGTGCGTTCATAAGACCGAAAGGCATAAAATTCCATTGGAACAAACCTCTAGGTGTTGAAAAAGCCGTGAGAGGTTTGGCGCGTTCAGATAAAGGAACTTGCCAATATCCTTTAGACAAATCAAGTTTAGTGAAAAAATGAGATTTGGAGAGTCGAGTAAGTAGCTCTTCCAGTAAAGGCATAGGTTCGGCATCGAACTTCGTTACTTGATTCAATTTTCGATAGTCAACGCAAAGACGTATGTTATTGTCTTTTTTACGCACAATAACCATCGGCGAAGAATATGCAGAGGTGGATGGTTCGATTATTTTCAAATCTATCATCTCATCCAACTCTTTCTCGACCTGTGCTTGAAAATGTATAGGTATAGGATAAGGTCTAACCCTAATAGGAGTATGGTCAGTTAGAACAATGTCATGTTCAATGACATTCGTTTGTCCAGGGATGTCAGTGAGTACATCCTGAAATGTTTGCAACATAGTTGAAACTTGTCGCTGTTCTCCTAGAGACAAATCAGGAGAGACAGTAACGTTCTTCCATGATTCACTGGAATGAAGTGGGATCATTGGAAGAGGAAGATTTACATCTGAAAAACTTGTTTCCTCATCCTGTATCACGGACAGTGATGAGTAATGACCATGTTGTACTGGAGAATTGTCCGTTGCTTGGAAAATGGGTTGCAAATAATCCGGACGTTCATGGAATTCAGTAAGCATATTGATGTGGAAGGTTTTATGCTTCCCATCAATATCGACAATATAGTCGACATCGGAAATTTTCGATATTATATCGTACGGACCTTTCCAAGAAATAAGTAATCTGTTTTCCCTACAAGGTAGTAATACAAATGCTTTGTCACCAGGACAAAGTTGTCGTAAGCATCTCTTCTTATTGGCAAATTGCCTTGCCTTCTGTTTCGCAAATTCAGAAGAAGAAGTTGCTAATTTGCATGCTTCGATAATCTTTTGTCTCAACGCGATGACATATTCGTAGGATGACTTTGTGTCATCGTCAATATTGTCAGATGTTATGAGATCGTGAAGCAACGACATAGGGCCACGCGGACGCGCGCCAAAGACGAGTTCAAAGGGAGAAAATCCCGTATGTTCATTGGGTACCTCTCTGTAAGCGAAGAGGGCCGCAGGTAAAACTCTGTCCCAGTCTTGAGGATGATCCTCAGTTATCTTCCCCAGTAAGTTTTTAAGTGTTCTATTAAGGCGTTCGACCATACCATTAGACATTGGATGGTAGATACTACTTAAAGATCTATCTATCTGCAGAGTAGACATTACTTGAGACATGGTATCTGATATTAGTTGGGTGCCATGGTCTGACAATATCTCTCCGGGGAACCCCAGACGAGAAAATATAAGCCAAAGAGCATCTGCAATATCAGCAGTAGTAATGCTCTTCAGAGGAATAGCCTCTGGCCAACGTGTGCACATATCAACACACGTCAAGATAAACTGATGTCCTCTGGCAGACTTGATCTTAAATGGACCAATAATGTCTATGGCCATTTTTTGAAACGGCCGAATAGGAATGTCCGCCGCCTGAATGGGTGCAGCATGCCGTGGACCTTTGGATTTAACTTCCTGACATACTTTACAAGATCGACAATAAATCCGTATGTCCTTGTTTACCAATGGCCAAAAGAAAGCCGCAAGGACTCTTGACTTAGTACGGGAAAAACCCATGTGTCCAGCACACTGAGAGTCGTGAGCGTGCTGCAAAATTTTAACTCTCAAATTCTTGGGAACCAGGATTTGAGAATGACTTGACGTAATGGAGTCTTGAACCATACGTACAAGTACGCCATTCTTCTTTGTAATCCACGATTTACGACTTGTGTCTTTATTCGGATCACCTTTAGTTGCAAGAATGAAGAATTTCTTCAGAGTGGGATCATCTTCTTGCTGTTTTATAAACGAGTCACGAGAAATTACCAAGGGATTATCTTGGTTATGCACTTCATTATCTTCAGTAGATGAAGTTTGAGGCATATTAAGAGCCTGAGCTCTAGTGACTACAGCGTTAGCAATCTGCATGTTTTGCCTTTCCCACGTGGAAATTTGTTGCGGAGTGCATTCTTGACTCCATGAATGCGACCGATGATGAGGTCAGCGATCGGATTCGGAAGAAGACATGCGTGTACATCTCCTGTAAAGAAAGGAGTAGCAATCCTAATGATAGCAGTAGAGTATTTCTCTAATGTGCCGCCAAATGTTACACATTTGACTACTTGTCCAGTGGCACGGGAAGGATCTACGAGTGACTGCCTAACACCAATTGTGGTGCATCCAGAATCAAATAGCACAGAGACTGGATTGTTATTCACTAAACCCTTATGTAAGACAAGAGAACCTCTTCCATCATGCGCGACTGATGCCGGAAGAGCAGGAAGAGGATGGCCACAGCTTAAAGTAGACACTGTGGTTGGCTCAAATAACGTTTTGCATTGGGGGCACTGAGATGCTCTCCCAAAATCAAAAGCGGCACATGCCATATTACTAGCATCATTATTATCTTTACTCTGTTTATAGGCTTCATGGGACTCTTGTTGTGCAGAGTTTGCCTGAAAATGTGGTTTATGTCTTTTGTTTTGAGATCTACCTCGGTTATTATCACCTCTGTAGTTATTGTTACCTCTATTGTAACCCCTATTTGGGTTTGAGTCATAGTTCCCTTGGTTACCATTATCATATTCATTATAATGAGTATCTCTGTAATTATGATCTTGTTGACTCCAAGACGGATAACCCTGATAGTTTCTATAATTACTTCCTCTACGGAAATTCCTATAATTATGACCACCCCTGTGTCGAGAGCTATCAGCTCGTCTCCAGTTCTTTGAAGAAGAACCCTGAAATGATTGGTTACCTTGGTTTTGATAACTATTATGGTTACCTTTTTTATCAAATCTGTTTTGAGGTCCCTGAAATCTGTGTGAATAATTGGGATTGTATGGTGTTGCTGAAGCAACTGGCATTCTCTCCTTAATCTTAGTGTTGCCAAAAGTCACGTCGGGGTGTGCAGTGACATATTGGGAACAATATTCTTCCATTTCTTTTAGAGATTTGGGTTTACGCTCATGTATAAATTCAAGGAAAGGTTTGTTCACACATGACATAATCTTATCTCTGAGCAACAAATCCATAAGTCCTTCATACGTTTTTTCTGTTTTGGAAAGCTCAATCCAACGATCAACTGTGAGACGTGCCTTTGCAGTGAATTCTGAGAATTCTACACCCGTCTCAGGCACCATCGT
>JAMPIV010001743.1:0-66241 GCA_024509875.1 Oreohelix idahoensis | reverse complement strand
ATAGAAAGAGTAGCGGTAATTTCTGTCAAAATCATGGAAATCAATTTCATGGTGATTCTTCTTCGAAGAATTGGAGACAACCTGATAGTACTCGTTACTATCACCCTAATAATTATAAGCATTTCAAAAGAGATATGGTAAATAGAGTTATTCCTGCCGAAGACCTCAGAAACCAAACAAATAGATGTTCGCATCAATGTGAACATGATAGTAATCGTGGAAACTGGAATTCGAACCAGGATAACAATTACAATAGAGACAATAATAACTGCAGAGATAATAATAACTCTGATAACTTCAGAGGTAATAATAGTCGGGGTAGATCTCAACACAAAAAAAAGAGATATCAGCAGGCTAATGCTGTACAACAGGAAACTGAGGGAGCCTGTAATCATGTTGTTGATAGTAAAAACTTTGACGCTGTCACTGGTTCTGCTTTGACTTTGAGAGAGCAAACAAATGCCCCCAATGCAGTACTTTATTCGAACCGGGTACCATAACTACTTTGAGTTGTGGTCACCCACTTCCCGCTCTTCCTGCTGCTGTTGCGCATGACGAGAGGGTTCTTTAATTCTACATAAGGGTCTTGTTAATGATACTCCGGTCTCACTACTTTTCGATTCCGGATGCACCACTATTGGTGTTAGACAATCGCTTGTAGATCCATCTTGTGCTACAGGAAGGGTTATTAAATGTGTCACATTTGGCGGCACTCTAGAAAAATATCCTACTGCTGTAATTCGCATTGCCACTCCTTTCTTTACTGGAGATGTGCATGCTTGTCTCTTACCTAATCCTATTGCGGACCTTATTATTGGTCGTATTCACGGAGTTAGGGAGTGTACCCCACAGCAGATTGCTGCTTGGGAAGATAATAACATGCAAGCTACAAATGCAGTAGTTACAAGAGCACAAGCTCTACAAACACCCCGAAACTTCACTGAATAGTGATAATGAAGTTGATAGCCAAGATAGTCACTTAGTAATACACTCGTGACTCTTTCATAAAATTGCAAGAAGAAGATCCTTCTTTAAAAAATTCTTCGTTCTTGCGAAGAAAGGTGATCCGAATCAGGATACAAATAGAAAATCTTGGATTGCAATGAGAAACGGCGTACTTGTACGTATGGTACAAGATTCGACTACGTCGGCACATTCGCAAATTCTTGTTCCCAAGAGCATGAGAGTCCAAATATTACAACATGCTCATGACTCGCAATGTGCTGGACATATGGGTTTTGCCCGTACGAAGTCGAGAGTCCTTGCGGCTTTCTTTTGGCCTTTTGTCAATAAGGACATTCGTATTTACTGCCGATCATGCAAGGTATGTCAGGAGGTCAAATCTAGAGGACCACGACATGCTGCGCCTATCCAGGCTGCTGACATTCCTATTCGGCCGTTTCAGAAAATGGCCATAGATATTATTGGCCCTTTTAAGGTCAAGTCGGCCAGAGGACATCAGTTTATCCTTACATGTGTCGATATGTGCACACGTTGGCCAGAGGCTATTCCTCCTAAGAGCATATCTACTACAGATATCGCAGATGCTCTTTGGTTGATATTTTCTCGCTTGGGGTTCCCCAGAGAAATATTGTCAGCCCATGGCACTCAACTCATATCTGACACTATGTCACAGGTAATGTCTACCTTACATATTGAACGATCTCTCAGTAGTATCTACCATCCTATGTCTAATGGGTTAGTTGAGCGTCTGAATAGAACGCTCAAGACTTTGCTTGGTAAGATAACTGAAGATCATCCTCAAGATTGGGACAGGGTATTACCCGCGGCTCTCTTTGCCTATAGAGAAGTCCCTAATGAACACACAGGATTTTCTCCCTTCGAACTTGTCTTTGGCGCGCGTCCACGCGGCCCTATGTCTTTATTACACGATCTCATCACTGCCGATGATATTAGCGATGAAACTCAATCCTCATATGAGTATGTCATTGCTCTTAGACAAAAGATCATTGAGGCATGTAAGCTAGCAACTGCTTCATCAGAAATTGCTAACGAGAAGGCAAGGCAGTTTGCTAACAAGAATAGATGTCTACGACAACTTTGTCCAGGTGACAAAGCATTCGTCCTACTCCCCAGTAGGGAAAATAGACTTCTTATTGCATGGAAAGGTCCGTATGCAATAGTCTCTCGGATTTCCGATGTTGACTATGTGGTCGATATTGATGGAAAGCATAAAACTTTCCACATAAACATGCTTTCGGAATTTCACGAACGTCCGGACTATTTGCTGCCTATTTTCCAGGCAACGGATGATGCTCCTGCACCTCACGGTCATTATTCATCCCTGTCTGTCATTCAGGATGAGGAAGCTACCTTCTCTGATGTCAACCTTCCCCTTCCAGTGGTTCCATTACATTCCACGGAATCTTGGAAAAACGTTTCTGTTTCTCCGAATCTTTCTGGTGACGAACATCGACAAGTCTCGTCGATGTTACAAACATTTCAGGATGTTCTCACTGACATTCCTGGACACACAGATGTCATAGAACATGACATAATTCTTACCGACAATAATCCAATTAGGGTTAGGCCTTATCCTATTCCTATACACTTTCAGTCGCAAGTGGAAAAGGAATTGGATGAAATGATTCAATTAAATATAATTGAACCATCGACTTCACCATATTCTTCTTCCATGGTTATTGTCCGGAAGAAGGATAAGAACATACGAATTTGCGTTGATTATCGCAAATTGAATCAGGTCACAAAGTTCGACGCTGAACCGATGCCTTTGTTAGAAGATCTACTGATTAGACTTTCTAATTCTAGATTCTTCACTAAACTTGACTTGTCTAAAGGTTATTGGCAAGTGCCTTTAGCAGAGCATGCGGTCATGGTCTCTTGAAGACAGAAGACCACAATACTTCCAAAATACTGAACATCTCTGTTCCTAAAACGAAGAAACAAGTTAGGAGTCTCTTAGGTTTAATTCAATTTTATGGGAGATTTATTCCAAATTTATCTTCGATCATGGCACCTCTATCAACATTGTTGAAGAAAGGTTCGCCTAATCTGGTCCGTTGGTCTGAAGAATGCCAATCTTCACTAGACCAAATCAAGAATATATTTTCTTCTCCTCCCATCTTAAGATTACCTACTCTTGATAGGACTTTTGTTCTTCGGAGTGATGCTTCATCCACTGGGATTGGAGCAGCACTGATGCAAGAATATGCAAATACTCTGCATCCTGTTATGTACATTTCTAGAAAACTAAATGCGGCAGAGAGGAACTACTCGGTTTTAGACCGTGAGTTGTTAGCGATGGTTTGGTCAATTCTAAAACTACAAAGATTCCTCCTGGGCGCACATTTCATTCTAGAGACTGATCAGAAAGCTCTTACAGCTATTCAGACTAAGAATTTGAAGAGTTCGAGATCCACTCGATATGCTATAGCTCTTCAACCTTTTCACTTCACGGTACGAGCTATCCGTGGTGCGGATAATGTGATGGCTGACATTTTGTCTAGATGCCCACATGACTCCAACTAATACTTCTGTCCTATATTTCCATATATTACAGAGTCATAACACACCTATATTTCTACAATAGATTAGCACATCTGTACTTACTTTATATGTACACACTATCGTGCTTTGTTGTCATCTTCTTCTGTTCGTTTTTTAAGATGATAGAGGAGGACTGAGTAGTTAATATAAGGGCCGTTAGTTTACTAAACAGCCACAATTATTAATAATGTATTGTACCTTATGAAGCATATTAGTTATTAATTAGCATTATATTGCTTGTACTTTCTCAGAATGTCATTGTTGAGCTGAGGACTTACCTTACTAGTATCAAGCATGACGAGTTCTAGATTGTGTACTTACCCTCGGAATACCAGAGCATATGTCCTGGATCGTCATGTAGTTTAACTTTACTATGTACTTATGTCATTACATGTCAAAGAATGTACTATTTAAATTTTCCTATCAGATTTGTACATCCATTTTTAAAGACAATATTAGAGTATGCTGTTTAATGATGATTATAGTAACTTGCATACGTATATTGTGTTTACATGCTAACGTGATGTGTGTTGGTGACACCTCCCCGATGTGAATATTTTTTGAGACATATTTATTTTTCTGTTGAGGTATATCCTCACCAGACACTCTATAATTAGCCTATTGTTTGGCAATTTAGTTAATTATCAGCGCATAATTCGTGCGTTTTGAGCCGCTTATCGCATGCTCTTTGATATTGAAAAAAAAAAATATGTTCCACATTTTTTTTTTATCGGGAGGAGGTGGTGATATGTTGCGTGATAAATTCTCGCAACATCGTTTTATTTCAATATCTATTTTATAACGCAAGGGCAACAACTGCTTGAAATTTATAGTCACTTTTCTCGGTAAGCATTTGTCTTCTCGCGTTGGTATCGAATGCAGTTAAGTTTGAGCTGTGGTCATTTTGCGCTGGACTGCGCATGACTTGTCTTGCTTCTTGGTCGATCGGTTTCCGCCCACCACTAGTGGAGTGAGCGATTTGGAATGGCGAAAGAGATGCCTCGTTGAAGAGGGGATCTCCGCTTTTTTTTTGTTCTGTCAGGGATGTGTAGTCCTCTTATGGATATTTCGTTTATTCGGGATAATACCTCTAGTGTATTTGCACATGCCGGGAGGCGTGATATTTCTGTATTTCTTGAAAGCAAGGTAAATTGACTTTTTCATTAACTCTATCGATTTTGGGTCGTGAGCGATTTCGATTCATAGCCTGTCTTCGAAAGTCGTCGTCACGAGATGTTTTCCCAGCTCACATGTCGCTGTATTGTACTGCATCGGTTGATGCAGGGTCCAAGGACCATTACTTGCTACTTTGTTAAATGAACTAGGTTTGGAAAACCTTTATTATCTAGAGGATATTTTTTGAGGACATTATTTATACTTCGGCAGACGTGTCTGTCTTGCTGAAGTCAAACTAAGGAGAGTGAACTGATCTCATACATCTGGTTATCTCCTGGCTGTTATAGAAAAGGATGGAGTTTTTCACCTGACTACATTTACAGCACTTTGAAATATAACATGCATCTGACTCATCATTGTAATGCTGTCTACCGTCTATTGCTGTATTGAATGTTGCTGTGATAATGACTGTTTGATGTGCCTACATATTCGCGTAACCATTTTGTCACTGTGGCGTCCACAATAAATAATGAAGAAAAACGTCAACGGCTGTTTCAAGAATCATTGACTTTATACGTCGTGAGTTTACTGACGTCCTATGTGGATTGCCCTGTTATTTTTGTATGAACATTGTTTTGACTGAACACATCTGCACACCACACAAAACCAAACATGCGGATACCATCCATCAGTTAATTATTAACCTGTGTGTACCCGATTATGTATGCAGTGCTGTGTAGAAAAGTGAAACTACAGGACTAATGTGTGCTGCCATACTGACCCAATTGTAAATGTGTGTAGTTTTAAAGACGACTGGTCCGAAATGAAAAAAAATGTGTATAATATGGCACAAGTGCGACTATAAGTCGGTTAGGGGATTTGAATGAGTATTTTCTTCTGGAGTTACACATTGTTCACGCACATGAGATAGGTGTATAGGAATTGTTGACATGAAGTAATTAAGTAGTCACTTACCATGGTGTACTTAACCAAATTATGGTATGGAAGCCAATCATGGGCTAAGGACTCTATCATAGAATAAGTACAGGAAAAGAATAATCACATGGAACTGGCTGTAGGAAAAGAGTTATATGTCCAGTGCAACCTGTTAGCACAATAATTGAGAAAAGGGTAAGATGGGGTGTTGTATGTGTGTGTGTGGGCTGAAGCAGATACCTACATGGAATGTGGTTATCCGTTATTCCAGGTTCTGTCTCGACATTACCACTTAGCTGCATTCACTCGTGAGGAAGTCTGTGGGTGACGAGAGCTCAAATTTTCACACTTATAAACTACTATACCCTTTATGATGAATACAAGGAAGCTAATAACTAGTGCCACTTCTACAAGTCAGAGACAGTGAATAAAATATTAAGATAGACAGAGAGTGAACTTGGTAGGACTTTAATCACTTTTATTCATGATGGAAGAGTCTTTCCAGTCTATTTATTTTGATTTGTAAATAATATTACAGTTCTTTTGAGTACTCCTGGCCTGAAAAGATATTGAGGTTCAGGACAAATAAATTGTAAATAAATTTCAGTCAGACTTGCTTGATAATTTTATTAAAATTTAAGTTCTGTATTGGAATTTACTACTTAGTATAATTTAAATTACCCCTAGAGAATTAACCAAACAAAACCATACAGTTAATCATTAATCTTGGTGGGATCATGAGAGGTAGCAGTTAGGGACTCAGAGTACTACATCATCATCATCTTCTCTGGGAACTTACATAGCTTGACCCCACTTTGATGTCTATACACCATTGCTCTTTTCAGAGAAGGGGGTATTGCTTATAAGACCAGTCTCTTATCTGGCACTATCCTGGTATCATCCGATACACCTATTTTTCCAGGATACCTTTAATTCATAACATCCAAACCTCTCGCGACAATGTGTATACATTTCTGTGTGCACTAGGTTAATTTTTTTTAAATGTCCAAAAACTGGGTCACTTTAACCCGCACATGAAAATTGCGATTGTTGCTGCATAAACTCGTGGTTTTTGCAACACGCCCCACAAGTTCAAAAGGTGAAAAAGTGAGTTGAATTTCTTTTTATTTGTAAGTCACACATTATTAAAAAAACTTGACTGATCTTTTCCACGGATGAATCAACTTTATTTTGTAATAAATTGTTTACACCTGGTTGCATTTATTTGGTCCATAGTGGAGTTTTTCTTGGTGGCCCTTAACTTTTGTCCAGTAGTATAGATTTCACGGGTGATAGCTTAAGGAAAAGATATGTCTCTGGAATGAGCAAGTTTTTCTATTCCAGCCTATCTATACGACTATAATTTAGTACAAGACCACCTTGCCTCCTCATACATATAAATATAAGTTTAACTACACACACACACACACAGCTATGTGACAACAAGACACACAAACGTGAAAAACTACGGTTACTTGGGTATGGGTCTGACCAACACACAAAGTTAAGTTTCTTTGTTGTTTATTATCATTTAAACTTGACAACACCAAATATCTAAAGAAAGATCAAATAAAATCAGATTTACATACATATGAAATAGCAGAATAAATGTGCCCTACCCCTATGGAGAAAAGAACCCAAAAAAGTTAATAACCCAAAGGTCGAAGGTTTGCATTATGTTACAGGGTAGACAGTAAAGTAACAAGTTCCTACTATATGCTACCCAGTAAAGTTAACAAGTTAAGCAAATCCAATGTTGGTAAATTCCCTGTAACAAAGAAAACTATTCACTCTCTCTTTCATACAGTGGCCACTCAATCACTCTTACCTACTCTTGGTGATATCCCTTGGAAATACAATTATCGCTGGATATTTAGAATATCAGGTTCAATTCCCAAATTGGCCCCAGTCCATCCTCTAACAAAATAAAAAGCTAGCGAGGTGAACGCCGAATCTGGTATGGGTTTTTCCTGGATGAACAAAATGTCACCGCCAATAGTTGACGTAGAACGTGCTCTTGGGGTTCATAGTTAAAAGAGGAAAATACTTCCAGTATTGGGAAACATCTGGTTGCAGAAAAATTTTTTACGTATGATGATGATGATGATAATCCTATCGGACAACTCTATGCTAGAGCTCCTATTCTGAAACAGCGTAAATTTCTGGATGCTACGCTTAAAAAAGCGACTGTCAGAAATTGGGGATAAATGTTATTTTTGCACACCCCAGTGGGCTGATAAAAGTGAAAAAAATATTGCTGGGTTTGGTAAGTCCAGTTAAATTTACTTTTAGTGTCAGAACTGTTCTCGTGTATTTTTTTTTTAACGAGTACGCGCTTATAATGAAGATCGGTTCCGCTCAAACCAATTTGAGGCACAGGTAACTAACGAAAGTAAAATTTCACAGACCAAAACCCCAAGCAAAAGAAAATTGACCGCTGGACGATCTTGATCGGGTCTGCAGAAAATCAGAATGAAAAATCCCCATGAATTGCTAATAACACATTTAGTGAAATGGTTCTAGAACAGCGTGCTTAGACTATCCAAAAATTCTGAGTGACAACTGATAGCAGGTTTAAGAAAACAGTTTATATTTCATTATGTTTCTCTGATCTATAGATGATGTTACTTTTCGCACTATGGTGTGTGTCGGAGAATCAGAAAGAGTTCCCAGATAAAGGCTTACGCCCGTCTTTCGTCGGGCGCTTTCGACTGTCATCTAAAGACTTATGCGCGTAACGGGGTTCTCTAAGATTTTCTCTGTTCGAATGCCCGCTTCTGAAGATCAAAGAGCCCAGGGGTTTCTGACTTGCCCTGAGTACGAACTTCAAAGGGTCTGTGTTTTTTCACGTGCGGTCTGTCAGGTAGCGTATGATTGACAGATAAGCTCGCGTGTGGAGACGAGGTAAACAAGCCTGATTCGGTACCTGTTATGACGGGCAGGTCACGAAAGTTTATAAACACTTCGTTTGCTTATGTTCAAAGAAAAGAGGCGTGGATGAAAAATAACTTTTGTGAGTAAGCAGGCAGTAAATGCATGGTTTTGCTAGCAAATCATAGAACGCTACGAGGTCACAAAAGACTGTCAGATTACTGCAGGCTCTTTTTCCATTATACGTCACATTGGACCACATGAATAACACCTCACATTCAGACATTGTTAACCGCAACAGTATTACCTGAAGCACATAAACATTACCAGAAGAAACAGGCAAACTTTGCGATCTGCGCACTGTTTTAATCTAACGCACTCAAACATTGCCATCTGCGCACTGTTATAATCTAACGCACTCAAACATTGCGATCTGCGCACTTTTATAATCTAACGCACTCAAACACTGTGATCTGCGCAATGTTATAATCTAACGCACACAAACATTGCGATCTGCGCATTGTATTAACCTAAAGCACTCAAACATTGCGATCTGCGCACTGTATTAACCTAAAGCTCTCAAACATTGTAATCTGCGCACTGTTTTAATCTAACGCACTCAAACATTGCGATTTGCGCACTGTTATAATATAACGCACTCAAACATTGCGATCTGTGCACTGTTATAATATAACGCACTCAAACATTGCGATCTGCGCGCTGTTATAATCTATTGCACTTCAACATCGTAATCTGCGCACTGTTATAATCTAAAGCACTCAAACATTACGATCTGCGCACTGTTATAATCTAAAGCACTCAAACATTGCGAACTGCGCACTGTTATAATACAACGCACTCAAACGTTGCGAACTGCGCACTGTTATAATCTAAAGCGATCGAACATTGTAATCTGCGCACTATTATAATCTAAAGCACTCAAACATTGCGATCTGCGCACTGTTATAAGCTAAAGCACTCAACATTGTAATCTGCGCACTGTTTTAATCTAACGCACTCAAACATTGCGATTTGCGCACTGTTATAATATAACGCACTCAAACATTGCGATCTGTGCATTGTTATAATATAACGCACTCAAACATTGCGATCTGCGCGCTGTTATAATCTATTGCACTTCAACATCGTAATCTGCGCACTGTTATAATCTAAAGCACTCAAACATTGCGATCTGCGCACTGTTATAATCTAAAGCACTCAAACATTGCGATCTGCGCACTGTTATAATACAACGCACTCAAACGTTGCGATCTGCGCACTGTTATAATCTAAAGCGCTCACACATAGTAATCTGCGCACTATTATAATCTAAAGCACTCAAACATTGCGATCTGCGCACTGTTATAATCTAAAGCACTCAAACATTACGATCTGCGCACTGCTATAATCTAAAGTACTCAAACTTTGCGATCTGCGCACTGTTATAATCTAAAGCGCTCAAACATTATTATCTGCGCACTGTTATAATCTAAAGCGCTCAGACATTACCAGTTGAAATATTGAAAAATAATTACATGCAACGTTATTAACTGTACATATACACATTACTGGCTGTAACATTATAACCTGAATAAATGAATAGACGTGAAGACATCTTGAATGGATGACAGGAAGCCTAGGCCTTTGCTTGGACAGACATAAGCATATGAATGCAGTCATAGAGCATGATAACCAATACGAACATTAAAATAACGTCTAACCAGGACATACGCCGTTCTCGTTTTGAATGTTCGCTTCATTGACATGATCTGTCAGTTGTTTCTGACAAGTTACTTCCCGCCCACGTCTAGCTGCTTCCTTACCATGTCATCGTCTCGGGCTTCCCTTCATTAAGGTTTTCATTAACATCTCTCTTTAAGAGTTCAAAATATTATATTTCTCTCGTAATGAGATGTCTCCCTTCTTTTTTTTTTTACCGGTGTGACAATAGCTTATTCTATTTCCAGCTTGTATTGTTGTTGTATTTTGTATGCATTTAGATTAGTTTTTCCTTTGTTCTCTTCTGTTTTTGTTAGATTTTCCCTGACGAGAATCTTGTGTCTACTTTTGGAACCTATTGTCGTTTAACACACTATTATCGTTTAACCCACTATTATCGTTTAACCCACTATTGTCGTTTAACCCACTATTGTCGTTTAACCCACCATTGTCGTTTAACCCACTATTGTCGTTTAACCCACTATTATCGTTTAACCCACTATAATCGTTTAACCCACTATTGTTGTTTAACCCACTATTATCGTTTAACCCACTATTGTCGTTTAATTCACTATTATCGTTTAACCCACTATTGTCGTTTAACCCACTATTGTCGTTTAACCCACTGGTAAAGTACAAATATTAATGTATTTAGTATCTTTACCACACATAGGCTATTACCAGTTAATACACGCGGCAATATGTCTCTCTGTGGTTAATCACGTGTTTGCACGGGTTTTCACTTTTATTGAACGCGAGATATTTAATACGTCATTGGTAGTTAATGACATAATGCGTTTTGCACTAATTTATGCAAAAGGTTTATATTCTTGGCCTTTCGTGATTTGTATTCTTCGAGGAAGGACGTATTTATGTAAGCTCCTTATATACTGTGGAAGTTGAGCGATTTGTGGCATATTTTATTATTCGAAGGCCGCCACTATTATGAAGATATTGGATAAGATGATCCAGAACCTAGTGAGAGGTTTGTGACAACCTAAGAAGTATTTTATGATATAATTCCGCGTCTGCATTTGTCTGACCCACATTACTTGGGTGATCATCGTTCGTATGCACCTCTAGTACAGCGGCCAGAAATGTTGATGAGACGTGACGATTAAAGGACAGGACGAAGTACTTATATATATGCCATGCCATTATTCTATGATGTCGTTATCTGCTGTTGTTAATAAACGTCAACCACATTATGTGGACCCATCCACCTCACGGCTTGGATTCGTCTGAACTAATGTAATTATGTTCTTGCCCGTCTCCATTCGTGTTTGTCAGTACGATGCCTATTTTGTCACTGAGCTTTGCAACACTATCAACTACACACTACAAGACCAATATCATCCGTAACACCCACTATTATCGTTTAACCCACTATTGTCGTTTAACCCACTATTGTCGTGTAACCCATTATTATCGTTTAACCCACTATTGTCGTTTAACCCACTATTGTCGGTTAACCCACTATTGTCGTTTAATCCACTATTATAGTTTAACCCACTATTGTCGTTTAACCCACTATTATCGTTTAACCCACTATTGTCGTTTAACCCACTATTATCGTTTAACCCACTATTATCGTTTAACCCACTATTATCGTTTAACCCACTATTGTCGTTTATCCCGCCATTGTCGTTTAACCCACTATTGTCCTTTAACCCCTATTGTCCTTTAACCCCCTATTGTCGTTTAACCCCCTACTGTCGTTTAACCCCCTACTGTCGTTTAACCCACTATTGTCGTTTAACCCACTATTATCGTTTAAACCACTATTGTCGTTTAACCCACTATTGTCGTTTAACCCACTATTGTCGTTTAACCCACTATTGTCGTTTAACCCACTATTATCGTTTAACCCACTATTATCGTTTAACCCACTATTGTCGTTTAACCCACTATTGTCGTTTAACCCACTATTTCATCAACATCATCATTATCCTTGTTACTCCCCACGCAGCCTGGAGCCAACCCCTGCAGCCAACCCCTGCAGCCAACTCCCTGGCAGGGAGCAACTTGTAACAATGGTTTCTGTAGCTACTTGTTTTACAAAATGAGGTTACTATAAAAGTCCGTTCACCAATTGATGTTCAACTTTGACCTTTGTTATCAAACAAACTACCTGATGTAATGAATTTATATTTTGCATGTAGTATTATATTGTTCATGACGTTATGAAAACATTTTTTGCCTCCAGAAAATGTATCTAGATTTAGATATCTATTCATCAGGTTATATTAAAATCACACTCCCCTACCGGTATTAAAATGTAGCATGTCAGCAGTACAGTTGTTTTGCACGGGTAATAAATGGTTTTTTAATAGAAAAAAATATTTTTTAAGACGAAATCATGACATTTCGTGCACCGCAGTTGTCTGCTGTTGAAAGCTGAAATAGTGCGACATCATTAGTGCAAAGTCAGTGGCGTATTGTGAAATTATTTTAAAGTTATAGCTGCATTGTATTATATTGAAACATATTTTTTTTTTCTGAACATATAGAATAATATTACATTCATTATGAGTTTGAAGTGCATCTTTAACCCAATAGAGTTACTTTGGGCTAAAATCAAAGGACAGGTTGCAGCACAGAACACCACATTTAAAATGAGCGACATGAAAGTTCTTACACATGATACCCTAAAAAAAAAGACAGATTTTCAATTCTGGAAGAAATGTGTAGATCATGTGCTCTGTGAAGAAGAAGAATACTGGCAACGTGATGGATTACAGTTTATCCAGCCATTAACAGTTGTTAATCTAATGGAATCGTCAGATACGGACTGAGATAAATGTAACTTTATTGAGATATCAAAAACATAAAACAATGTAATTATGCTCCTTCAAAACACGAAGAAATAGTGCAGGTATATATGTAAAATTTACCGTGTCGTATACAATATAGTTTTGAATAAAGTTTTTTACCCCCACATTTCAGATTTAAATGTATCTCTACTTATAGCTGTTTCCTATGCGGTGAGCAGATATGGATACGCCTCTGATCCTACTTTTGACATTTATGACGTAGTATACAGTGGCGTATTCTCTATGTGTGCTGTGCGTGCTGCGCACACCTATGCCCGAAGGAAAATAAAAATTTAATTTATTATTCTATAAAATATTTCTCTTCTAAAGTTCTGCTTTCGGACCGCACGCATCAGGATAACGGATTTTCCCGCATAGAATCTACGAGTATATCTAGTTTCAGTTTCCCAGACGCGTTTTATAGTGCAGTTTTTATTGGTTGGTTACAATCGCCCGAAGTTTCTCGGGTAATTCCGTCACAATGCGTGCTGCATCTTTCGGATTCACGTCTGAAGATTGGTTTTGTGGATCGGGGTCATGGCCAGATACGTCAATACAATAGGAACATGCGTGCGGTGGTCTTGCAGCTCTCAAGTTGTAAAAATCGGCTGTGTCCGTCCAGTGTTTTTTGTGATTAATTTTTGTTAGTTGCCGGGAATGCAGATTATTACAGTGACAGTGAGTTTCAAGTTGTAAGTTAATTAGTATTTCGGAGATAATTGACATATACCCCTAATAACTATCGTTGCGTAATTGAATATAGTTGGTTTTTAAATTAAGAGGGGAAGAAGATAAATAGTAGGCGTACATATTCATTTTAAGTAGCAGCACGCCTAGCTCGCATTACCAGGATACGCCACTGGTAGTATACTGTAAAATTTAATGTTTAAGCCGTGCTTCTTGTAAGATTCGGAAAAGATCAAAGGAATTTACGGTTTTGAAGAATGCAGAATTTATTGACTTCACAACAAAATATTTGTAACGTCATGGATAATATACGACTACATGCAAAATATGAATTCATTACATCAGGTAGTGTTTTAGAAAAAAATTTTTTAAGTTGAACATCAATTGGTGAACGGACTATAGTTCCATGTACAAGCTAATATTAGTCGCCATGTACGACATATCTAATGGAGCAGTAACACTATTCTTTGTCTCACAAGAGACCCCCCTTTTTAATTTGAAGTACATTTTTCAGGGTTTTTTATTTTAAATCTGAGGTCTCTCTCCCCCCCCCCCCCTCCCCCGCCCCCGCCCCCTTCCACGCTTTTCCCATATCCTTGTTCTTTTCTTTGTCTTTTTTGTTTTCTTGTGGATAACGGAAAACGCAGTTACTGCACCTGATACAATCCTTTTTTTTTTCCTTAACCAGCGGCACTTGGGCTTTCAGCCCTTTGGCCCAATGACATGTCATTGCGAGGCTGGGGAACCTGAGGACTTTCCTTCCAACCCGGTCAGGAGCTTCGCTCCTTCCCATCCAGAGAGGGTTTATCACAGGAGCCGTTCAGGTTATTCAGTCAAATTTCCGGCCATAAACATTTCTTCAAACGCTGACGCCCGGGTTTGAACCATGAACACCTGGTCGCCAGTACAACGCCGAAGCCATTACACCAGCGCGGCTTCCGATACAATCCTTAAGTTAAACGATCAAGACTATGCACCAAAGCCAGACATGACAGCGCATACAAATACTTAGTTCCTCATTTTGATTCTCACTCCCAGTTCCTCATTTTCATTCTCACTCCCAGTTCTTTATTTTTAATCTCACTCCCTGTTCCTCATTTTCATTCTCACTAACAGGTCTTCATTTGCAATCTCACTCCCAGTTCCTCATTTTCATTCTCACTCCAGTTCCTCATTTTCATTCTCACGCCCAGTTCCTCATTTTCATTCTCACGCCAAGTTCCTCATTTTCATTCTCACGCCCAGTTCCTCATTTTCATTCTCACTCCCAGTTCCTCATTTTCATTCTCACTCCTTATGAGGCATAGAGCAATAACTGCAGTAGCTCCTCGTGCAATGGATCTACGCCACAGCATTGATGAGACTTTGTAGTCAATTTTTGTTGTCTTCTTATTCTTCATCTTCTTCTTCCTCGTTCGCCCTGAAAAGGACCAGCTCCGAACAGAATCTCTTATTAGTTGCTTCTTATGACGTCATACAAATATTACTGTAGCGGTCAGTTTGCTGAGTCTATAGTATGTAAAATGTACCTGGTTAATTTTGGAGACTTTAATTTAATAGTTTCTTGATCAAAGGGGAGGTACTCATGTTTTACTGGGATTGTAGTTAACAGTGGTGGTTGTCCCACTTGTCTGTTAACCTAGCGTCTAATTTTGGAACCGATGTCAGCTTTTCCTGACATGTTCACCCACCTGAGTTTAGCTCAAGGATCTAGCGTCACGACGCATGCGCGAAGAATCTGGCGCGATTTAAGACATCCTGTGTTAAGGAGTCGAGCTGTAGTTTTGAAAGGGTCAAGACGGTTTTGGGGAAAGTCCTCTGTGTGTTCGACCAAGATGGTTAAAGATTGTTCCCCAATGTTATATTCTGATGCGCCTAGGAGGCGAGTGAGTTTTGTGATATTTATTCTGAGGGACATTAAGGTAATTTACCCTTAAAACAGTTTCCTTTTTTGCCAGCTAGCGACTTTTCCCTAGGCGGGAAAGAGTACATCTATGAATACCAGTAATGGAGCTCACGAAGTATTCTAATATTATATGCACTGGGCTGGTGTATGCCCAAAGAACTTTACAGGTGCTGTATCGCGCTATCTGCGGTGATGCCATTTAACAAGGTTTGACTCACCCTGTTTGTTATAGAAATATCACGGAGGCCATCATATCTATAAGCCCGCCATATTGCGCGGCCTGCTGTAGACCCATATATATATCTGACTTACTGATGTCAGAAAGGAGTTGTGTAAACTCACATATTTGCTGTATTTTGCTGTAGCTGACGAAGGTGGAATTGTACGAGATCAGCTTTATTATATACATGCACCGCTGGCTGATGAACTGTATTCATACATGCTATGTCCTGAATTGTCAATGACTATTTTATGTTGATGTCGGCGTACCTGTCGTTGTGATGTATTAAAGTCAATCAAACGTCAGAGGTGTTCCAAGAACTATGTGAATTACTGCATGTAATTACTACAGCAAGTGTGATGTCATTTAGATGCATTGTCTTCCACGAACTTTCATACACGCATTTGCATTCATCGAGGTCTACTCACACTCTATATTAATACAACACCTCAACACTTTCAAGTCATCCAAACGAATGCCAGCATTGTTGCGGCCAACCAGGGCCTATATATAATTATGTCCGCCTGTGTGGCTTAGAATCGTTTCCAACATTGATACTGGACATTCTTCAACATTCAACTCTACATTTACGGTGGCCAAACTGAGCCTGTCCTATTTGTGTCACGGACACCTGTTACATTTATAGTGGTCAGTACGGGCGTCAACATTTATGATGACAAGTATTGACTCTCAACATTATGGCGCTCAAATAGCACTCAACAATTACCTTCCTTAAATTTCACTGAATGAATCTTTTATTTGAAATATTACCACAAACTCGGATAACAGAACTAATTATATTTGTCGATTTGTTGTACACAGGGTCAGGAACTCTGCCTCTGAATTGAGTGTTTTATCATGTTGTGACTTCTTTTTGATGTATGGATCATAATGTCGACTTTTCTTCCATGTTGTGATGCTTTGGTCACAATGTTGACTTTTCAACTTCCAATTTGTGATGTATTGATCAAAATGTCGACTTATCTACATATAAGTTTTGATGCATTGATCAAAATGTCGACCTTTTAAATTCCTAGTTTTTGGTGTGCTGATCATAATGTCGACTTTTCTTCCACTCTTGGGCTCAGATACTCTTTTTAAAATTTGTAGTACACCTTCATGAAACAGAAACCAGATGGTCTCCCTTACCAAAAAACCTCAGGCGCGTTTTACAATAAATAAATGCCAGGTTATCTCCCGTACTTTAAGCACTTACTGCTTTTTTTTTTTTTACAGTAAACTTACGCCAGATGACACGGCTAATTAAAAACACTGGAACCTTTTCTACGGTAAATACAAACCAGTCGACCTCGTTCATTAAAAGCACTGGAGCTTATTTTTACAGTAAATATAAATCACATGACATGATAGGTAAAATAAAGACAGTACCGGTTTTTGAGAATTTGCCTTCTATGATCAAGCACTGACCACACTACGCACGTCCTAGAAGCCAACATTAGCTACACTAAAAGGGCGTCTTAATAGTCCACCAACCTGCCAGTATGTCACCTGTCATCTTATGAACATAACGTTAACAATGACTTTGAAAGGTAACGTTAACAATGAATTTGAAAGGCCCTGCCAAGAAAAGAAACATTTCTGAAAAGATATAATTCAGTGGAGATTATTATATCAAGGCGCAGAGCTACTCTCGGTGTCACAACGCGTAATTAGTTACCACTTAGGGTTTGTAAAGTGCAACGTAAGAAATACAGATGATTGGTGTGCATTTTATCTGCTTATATCCACGCCCACTTTATATAAAACGAACACATTTGGTGGGAAGTGGTTAACGATTCTTCAACTGAATGAGATCAACCCATGTAAACGAGTTTCTACTTACAAAAACTACTTAAGAAAAACTCAGCCGTCAATGATGAGTTAACTATTTTTTGCAAGTAACCTGAGACAGATTTTTGTCTGCCTGAAGAAAGCTAACCTGACAATCTTGGCCAACGTGGAGATTGTGTGCACGGATTATTGATTCGGCTCCTGACTAGGCGTGCCATAGCCAAGATGTTTACTCTCACGTGCCTCTCGTTCATAATGGGCACTTTCTCCGCCTGAGAGTCTGTCTGTTCATCAATACGTGAAAATTATCCATCAGTAAATAAATACATCATCATCATTTTGTTGGTTCCTTATGCCGCATAGAGCCACCACTACAGCTGGTCCTCTTGCAGAAAGCCTGCACCAAGAATTGACATACACTTGTAGTGGTGATTTCTGTAGCAATGTGTTTTACATAATGAAGATGCCAACTGCAGGAATAACTTCATTTTAGTAGCCTTGTACGACACGCTACTAGGTGCATTAGTTCTATTCTTTTTTTGTCTTATCAGCTTCCCCCCCCCCCCCCCCGAACTCCCCAGGGCAGTAAATAAAGACACTAATTAGTATTGTTTTAAGTCTCACACCTGTACCGACCACTTTCAGGAAAATATCAGGGGCCATATGGTAGGCCAGGAAGAGTTTTATTGCATTATGTCACCAGACCTGAATGTCTTTTATATTTGGACAGGCGTCCTTATATAACCGACTAGGTTATAAAAACGAGGCTACATTTTTATATAGGGGGGTAAACTAGAGATCCTTGAGCTAGCATGTCGCTGCTGCACCAGGCATCCGGAAACTGTTCCACTCATCACGTGATATCCATAAGCTCTTACCAGAACATGAGAGCTGGACACATTGTAAGACAATCTAGATCTGGCCAGTCCAAAATAATTTTTTAAAAAGGGGGAGGGAGAGAGGGGGGGAGTCTACAGCGTCAAAATTTAGATAATGCACAATAAAGCATGCATGCACGTGACAGCTTCATTCTTTCGATGGAACATTCGCAGCTTTGTGTACGAGCCCCCTAGAGAATGTAGAAAATCGTTTGACATTTTTATTTGCTTTGAATGCCGCCACCCTCCAGTATTAGCGAGGGCGTTTGTCGTCGGCACTAATAATTAATGTCATTTTAAGTCATGCACGTGTTTTCCCGCTCGTAGTTCCAGCCTTAGTGGAGGCCACAATCGTTTGGTGTTGGCCTGTTTCTGCCGCACGCCGGATAACATGGACCGATAACGCAGATGGCAACGGAGATTGCCGTCACCGTTCGGAATATTCTATAACAGGGACCTGTCAATGCCTGTTGCTATGGGTGTTGTTAGGGGAGCACTGGTATGGAAGTCTTAATTGTTGCACGCATTACTGAGATAACTGCAGCAGTGACACCTATTTTCATCAAGCAAAAGCACATGCAACCAATGCCAACAGAGCCTTAGCATCATAAATGATTTTTTTCATTATCACCATCATCATCACCATCATCATCACCATCATCACCAACATCATCATCATCATCATCATCACCAACATCATCATCATCACCATCATCATCATCACCAACATCATCATCATCATCACCATCATCATCATCATCATCACCAACATCATCATTTTCATTTTCGCTCCTTGTAAAACATGGAGCTACCACTGTAGCTGGTCCCCGTACAGGAGCCTGCACCAGGCATTCACATGCTTACACAGTGTTGGTTTATGTAGCAATGTATTTTACGTCATGAGGTTGCCAGCTTCGTGCACAAGCTACCATTATTTGTCTAGTACGACATGCATGAGGGAGCAGTAGTCATATTCTTTCGTTGTCTAATCTGAGACCCCCCCCCTCCCCCCCCCCCCCGGAGCTACATGGGGCCATGAATGTCATTACAGACATAAATACACACACTGATATCACGACAACTACAGACGCAAACAATCACTTCTCAACCACAACGTGCACAAGAAATATAACAAAATAACTGTACACGTAACTAATAGCTAAACAAAAATAACTCACACAACAGATGTCATCTCGGTAACATATGTAAAACCACCACCACCATGACAACAACAACACATGCAACTACTGTCAGTGCGGACACACACGTTATAAGATTAACAATAGCTTATCCTCACTGTCATCACAAACACCAGCACAAATCGTCAACTTCATCACAAACACGAGCACAAATCGTCAACGTCATCACAAACACCAGCACAAATCGTCAACGTCATCACAAACTCCAGCACAAATCGTCAACGTCATCACAAACACCAGCACAAATCGTCAACGTCATCACAAACACCAGCACAAATCGTCAACGTCATCACAAACACCAGCACAAATCGTCAACGTCATCATAAACACCAGCACAAATCGTCAACGTCATCACAAACACCAGCACAAATCGTCAACGTCATCACAAACACCAGCACAAATCGTCAACGTAATCACATTAACACGGTAGCGCAGTGGTTAGTGCACTGGCTCCCTAGCTCAGTGGTCCATGGTTCGATCCCCAGTTGATGTGGGACTTTTTAGACCGCAGACAGCTCCGGAGTCGACCCAGCCTCATGAATTGGGTACCAGAGCAACTCTGGGAAGGTTAAGGCGGACCGGTGTGATGCTGACCACATCACCCCTAGTGTGCTGATGATCAAGAAAATATGGGCCTAACACCATATTCCCAATATGCCTCAATGGGCGTGTAACGGGATCCCATCACATTAATGCAATCAATCAATGCCCTTTAGCTCCCAAAGGAATATATACCTTTAACAAACGCATGCCAAGTTCTTTTGTCGCACGCCATAAGCCCTAGTTCTATTTCCTTAAGTGACCTGTCCATGTTGTGTTGAAGTTTTTGTGGTTTAAGATTTTTCCAGTATGTGGTAACGGGCCCAATGCCCACCCCTTCTTGGTCGCTTTTCACGACATGCAAGGTAGGGTATATTGTTACTGTTCTTTGCTTCCATTTCGGATCCAGGTAATACACAGACAATTAATGCCATCCCAACGACATCACACAAGCAATTTCACAAGCATTATATCACAGTCAAACAATTACACCACAAACAGAACACATGCAATAAATTATAATCACAATAAAAACACACACTGAATGCATAATAACAACAGGTCCCTCACATCATCGCGACAACAGAACACACCATCGAAACATTATAAAAATAACACCCATTATCAATGCATCGTAACATCAACACTATAAATCAATGCATCGTAACAGCAACACACGTGATTAAGGCATCGTAACAGCAAAATACGTGATCAAGGCATCGTAACAGCAACACACGTGATCAAGGCATCGTAACAGCAACACACGTGATCAAGGCATCGTAACAGAAACGTGCGCAACCAATCCATCATAGCAAAAATAACATACACAATTAGTTCATCGGAACAACAATATACAGAGTCAATCACCGCAGCAACAACAACACACTCAACCTACGGCAGAGGTCAGCAACCAGTCGATCCCTATGTACCGGTAGGCCTCAGTGAATAGTTTGGTAGATCTTTAGGCGATAGGGGGAAAAAAGAACGACTTTTAAAACTATGGAAATTTCGGACTAGATCTCTCCTGCCAACAATTACATTCACAATGTCCTCGGGATTAAAGGTACTTTTTTGCATCCTCAATGGACACGCTCGAGTTGGCTACTGATATATATTCGTGAACTGGGATATGACCACGACCTGTTCTTTGTAAGGTGCATAATTCACGCGGCCCCCCCCCCCCCCCCCCCCCCCCCCCCCCCCGCGCCCCCCCCGAACCTTCTCCCCCTCGCTTAAAATCACACACACATACTGCACACGCAATCTATGTATCGTAACAACAACACACAATCAATCCAACGTAGCAAACAACATATTTAAAAAAAAAATCACTTCTAGCTAGAACAGTCACACATGAAGACGACCTCACCTGGACAATATCAAACATACACGCACTTACCTGTTGACATGGCCACCCACAGCACTAATCCAAAGAATGAGAAGGTGAATGTCATACACGTCCCTGGACCCCGGTCAAGGTCGTCGGTGACTCTCATGGTTCGCCAATGTTCACATGCCGGACACACAATATCAGACTGAGGATCAACCTCAGAAATTCCATACAATCACTGATGTTACATGCTCTGGTTACACAAATCACAAAGTCCAATTACATACTACGGTGTCACAAATCACAAAGTCCAAATCCAGTCCAAATTAGCCATACGAAATATTTATCGAGACGATAATCCATAAAATGGCAAAGCACGCACCGGGCATCCTGTTTTTAGACGCTCATATCTGATTGCGCGTGCGTGGATTCTCACAGACAGTTGTTAAAATATATGATTGCGGTCACGTGTCTTGTGTCGCAAATGACATGAAATGCACGCGTTTGTCTGACATGTGCAAGACGATCCTTGGATGACTGACTAATTAGAATCTAGAAATAAATTTTTTTTTTCAAAATTAAAAAATTAAACATGTTATTATAGTATATTATACAAATAAACTGCACACCACAAATCGAACGTTTCGGATTTTTCTTCGTCAGCCAGCTACAAACAAAGGCGATAAATATAGAAAGGCTAAGAACATAGGACACAGCAAATGCGTGAAAAATTAAATATAAATTAAAATAATAAACAATAAGAAAATACAAACGCAAAATGACTAACTATAATAAGACACCCGTATGTTTAGTAGTTTAAATAGACTACTGCTTCTACGGCCTATTCTTAACAGGCAAATAATATGAGGTTGTGTACGCGGCTGGCAACCTCATCATGTAAAACAAATTGTTACAGGAACTACCACTACAAGAGCATAAGAATGTTTTGTTGCAAGCTACAACAAGATGACCAAGCAACCACAAGATAACCAAGCTACCACAAGATAACCAAGCTACCACAAGATAACCAAGCTACCAAAAGATAACCAAGCTACCACAAGATGACCAAGCTACAAGATGACCAAGTTACAGTAAGATGACCAAGCTACCACAAGATAACCAAGCTACCACAAGATAACCAAGCTACCACAAGATAACCAAGATAACCAAGCTATCACAAGATAACCAAGCTACCACAAGATAACCAAGTTACCACAAGATGACCAAGCTACCACAAGATGACCAAGCTACCACAAGATAACCAAGTTACCACAAGAAAACCAAGTTACCACAAGATGACCAAGCTACCACAAGATGACCAAGCTACCACAAGATGGCCAAGCTACCACAAGATGACCAAGTTACAACAAGATGACCAATTTACAACAAGATGACCAAGCTACCACAAGATAACCAAGTTACAACAAGATGACCAAGCTACCACAAGATGACCAAGTTACAACAAGATGACCAAGTTACCACAAGATGACCAAGCTACCAAAAGATGACCAAGTTACAAAAAGATGACCAAGTTACAACAAGATGACTAAGTTACAACAAGATGACCAAGTTATAACAAGATAACCAAGCTATCAAAAGATAACCAAGCTACCACAAGATAACCAAGTTACCACAAGATGACCATGTTACCACAAGATGACCAAGCTACCACAAGATAACCAAGCTACCACAAGATAACCAAGTTACCACAAGATGACCAAGCTACCACAAGATGACCAAGCTACCACAAGATGACCAAGTTACAACTAGATGATCAAGTTACAACAAGATGACCAAGCTACCACAAGATGACCAAGTTACAAAAAGATGACCAAGTTACAACAAGATGACCAAGCTACCACAAGATGACCAAGTTACAACAAGATGACCAAGCTACAATAAGATGACCAAGTTAAAACAAGATGACCAAGCTATCACAAGATGACCAAGTTAAAACAAGATTACCAAGTTGAAACAAGATGACCAAGCTATCACAAGATGACCAAGCTACCACAAGATGACCAAGCTACAATAAGATGACCAAGTTAAAACAAGATGACCAAGCTATCACAAGATGACCAAGTTACAAAAAGATGACCAAGTTACAATAAGATGACCAAGTTACAACAAGATGACCAAGCTACCACAAGATGACCAAGCTATTACAAGATGATCAAGCTACTACAAGATAACCAAGTTACAACAAGATGACCAAGCTATCACAAGATGACCAAGCTACTACAAGATAACCAAGCTACCACAAGATGATAAAGCTACCACAAGATGACCAGGCTACCACAAGATGACCAAGCTATCACAAGACGAACAAGCAACCAGAAGATGACCAAGCTACCACAAGATGACTAAGCTATCACAAGATGAACAAGTTACCACAAGATGACCAAGCTACCACAAGATGACCAAGCTACCACAAGATGACCAAGCTACCAAAATATAACCAAGCTACCACAAGATAACCAAGCTACCACAAGATAACCAAGCTACCACAAGATGACCAAATTATCACAAGATGACCAAATTATCACAAGATGACCAAGCTACCACAAGATAACCAAGCTACCACAAGATAACCAAGTTACCACAAGATGACCAAGTTACCACAAGATAACCAAGTTACCACAAGATAACCAAGTTACCACAAGATAACCAAGTTACCACAAGATAACCAAGTTACCACAAGATAACCAAGTTACCACAAGATAACCAAGTTACCACAAGATGACCAAGTTACCACCAGTGGTGGCTTCATGCTCCATAATTATCGGAAAAGCGGAATGATGATGATGTTAGGTATTTAAATTGTATTATTCCGCGTGTTATTTCTGACTTTTGCCATTTATTCTTAGGCTTTCTATGGCGGCCGTCCTTGTGGCCTTATCCGAGACTTTGGCTGATTTAGGGAAAATTAGAAACATTCCCTGTTTCTAAAGCTTTATTTATAAAACTGACTTGAACACAATTTGTTTTTTTTTTTTACTTGTTCACACTATTTTAACTTTCTATTATCAGTTTTAGGTAGACCTCTTTGCTATTTACACATCCTGGATTAATTGTTTACCTTCCTGTCACTTGCTAACAGTCGGGAGTGACCGCTGCCCACTCATCATGAAATATAAGAGTAAATCTTCAACCTTAATGATGCCACCGTTCTTCTTCTGAATCCCAACAGCACAAATTTCAAATCTGCTCAACTAACGTTATATGTTAAAAAGACATAATAAAACAAGACAACTTTCTACTTCTCCCACATAAACTATTTTTTATTCAGCCAGACCTAAACGTTCATTATGTTCCCGGCTTTTTCACCTAAAAAATTTCAATCTATTTCATTGGATGTATCTCTGGCCTCCAGCATGATAAATCTCCAGACTTTCCAACTTTCACATCGGCCAAGGCTGCCCACAAGTCTGCATTCTGAAATAGAGACGGTTGATTGTGAGAATAAAAAAACTTGAAACATATTCTTGTATTGAATTTCAAAAATAGGATTTAAGATAACTAGACTCTAGGGCATAATTTTCATTTCTAGGGTTACTGTCTGGTGTAGCGAATCACAAGTGTCAGCCTCCCGCCCCATACAGAATAAAAGTGCAGGTTAAATTATGGGCTTCTTTTTTCAAAAAAGGAAATACGTTCACGTTTTGTGTCAGTTTTTCGAAATATCAGTTAAATAAAGGTAGTCCCATGGCAGATACTGCCGTAGTGGAGTGAAGTGTTAGAGACCGCTATACTAGGTAAAGCTTCGAGAGGTGGGCGTAATCAGTTCCATTCATCGTTGTTTTTGCCTTCCCTAATTCAAGAGCAGAGTCACGGACCCATTTGCAGCTGGGTAGACTGCAGCGTGACACCACAGTGTTAAGAATGCGAGAGGCCAGCGCTCTAAGCAATCTGCCAGTCTAATACATCAGTTATACTTACAAAATATCCACTATTTCAAAGACATAATAAATAAATGTGCGAGTTAATTTGCCAGTGTTTTTTCTTCAAGCACAAACTACGAGTACACAAAAAAATATGTTTTTTAAAGCAGAATATTAGTACAAGTTAAAATTGTCAGATTTTTTTCAAATACCACCGCAACTTTACGTAAAAAGGTCAGCCATTTCACACAGAAGTCAAAATTGTCATCATTTTTTTCAAATGTGATTGAGGGTTCGAGCTAAAACTTCAGCTTCTTCAAACAGAATGTAGGTACAAGTAAAAACTGTCAGCCTTTTTTCCAACGTTATAACACGTTCGCGTTAAAATATCAGCTTTTTCATACAGATTATAAGTACAAGTCAAAATTGTCAGCTTTTTTCCCCAAAGTGATTCCAGGATCACGTTAAAATTCACACATAATATAAAAAACGCGTACAGTCAAAATAGGGCTGATGCCCAACAAAGCCCCCTAATGTTGCTGAGTTTTCGAATAAAAGCTATTTGACCTTATTATTTCACTAAATACATTGTATTAGTATATTATAAATAGAAAAACAAAGTTACATGATAGGAAACTCTGTACACAGCGATACAACAGAAGGTAATCTGATCATCAGAAGTTGTCCATCAAATGTTTCGGCCCTTTAATCTCCTTTAGACTCTAAAAGGGGGTGGGGGGGGGGGGGGCTTACTTAGGTCATGACTCCCAAGTTTCAGCCTCCTGTTGTCTAGTGCAGAGAATTCAACTCACTCCACCTTGGTTGCAGCTTTCAAATTCACTGCTATTTTCTGCCAGCTGTAGGCACTTGTGAAAGTAACCCCTATGTTGAAAACAAATTACTGTCTAGAGTTCCATTGCCCGTTGCGGTTGTTCCACAGCCAGCACGATGCCTTTTCCGCAGTTTCGCTGAGCCTCTTGTTCTTGACTGTCCCCTCAGACCCAACAGTTTCGCTGAGCCTCTTGTTCTTGACTGTCCCCTCAAACCCAACAGTTTCAGTAGATCATTCAAATAATGGAAAACGTTAATTAATAAGTAACAGAACCATGATCTTCAGTTATTTAAAATGCTGCTAGGGGAAATGTTTACTACCATCCTAACATGAGCGACAAAAGCCTGTTAGTATTACACCTGCATGACTAGGGCATATCCAGATCGAAACAGGCAAATGTAGTCCCATGACAGATAATGCCGTAGGGGAATGAAGTGTTAGAGACTTCAGTATACTAGGTCCAGCATCGAGAGGTGGGGTGACCAGTTTCCTTCCTCGCTGCCTTTTCCTACCCTAACTCAAAAGCAAAGTCAGGTACCCATTAACAGCTGGGTAGACTGAAGCGTGATGACACCGTGATTTGAATCTGGTACCTTGGCCGACAGAGACCCAGCGCTCTAACCACTTCTGTCAATCGGACGCTCCATATACAGATACTTATTTTAATTATTTACAGTTATTATTTTTTGTAAACATTAAGACAATAACAAGCCGTTACACTTTCTATGACTAAATTTTACGAATACTGAAAAGTGACTTTTGCTTAGTTGCCAAGTACATGGTGTGTTTCACCTTTATTTGAATTATTATTTCTGTATTTAATACTTTGCTTTAATTTACATTACGTATTCTTAAATAAATTTTTTTTTAAAAATAATCTTTTGCGTATTTGTTAAAATAATTCCTTGTAAATAATTAGAATAATCTATAAAGCATATAAACGGCAATGTATGTCCCGGTGTTCCTTATACAGGGCCAAATCCGCATGGCTTATTATTATTTAATGAAATGTTAGCAGAGCTACTTTTAGGTTCTCGAGGAGTAATGCCATTAAGTTATTTATTGACCAGATCATTTTAGGTTTTGACGAAAAAAAAAATATAACGTATTTTTCATTGTTTTTTATTTATATACTCGTAAAAAAAAAAAAATGAATCAAGGGAAAACTTCCTATTTGAAATCAAGGGAAAAAAATAATCAAAATTATCAAAATATTTATTTACTTTTACAAGTAAATACGTCAATTTTGATTATTTTATTACAAAACCCCAATTACACATTTTTTAATTATTATCTTATACTATAAGTGAAAATTAAAAAAAAAAAAAAAAAAGTTTAATTTTATGTAAGCATATCTGTCTTTTTTTCTATATAAATTAAATAAGATTAATTTTGAAAAGCGGATTTTAATTGTAGACTCAGTTTAACAAGGCATGATATGTATTAGGGATATTGTACACTGAAACAGATCACCCAGTCTTTTCTATTTGGATGCGCCTTAATAAAACCAAACAGACCGAACTGTAGCATATTTTACGCTGTACAACCCAATGCCTAGTATCCTGGCTTTTGGCTGGGATCATGTGTCTACACACGGGAAACAGTAGTGACATTCATGTCATGAGGTACCTAGTGTGAGAACACAGAGGATCACTACAATGACACATGTTGTCATTGGATCTTCTTGTGTTGGGACGTGTGGTGTTGACCAGGGCTGGGTATGGGTGGGGCAAATGCAACCTCATGCGAGGAAAAAATATGCAACCTCATGCGAGGAATAAAAAAAAAATAAAAATAAAAATAACCAACAGACCCCATGTCTAGGTTGAACCGGCATGCTTCGCCAAAATGAGGCAAACATTTTTTTTTTTTTTTTTTAAAAGAGACTTCATTATACTCAGACAGTAAGGTCCTTTATATTTGTGGACATCGGAATCTACGTAAAGGGTTAACAAACTTGCGCCTCGCTTAAACCACAAAGTATAATTTTATTTAAAAAACAAATTGGGTACTGAAATAGAATGTATTGAAAAAACAGAAAACAAACTCTTTTACATTTCGACATGCACCCCTACATAACAAACCGATGGACCATGTGCCTAGACTGAACTGTGCGTGCCGCACCATAAAGAGTCAGAATTTTATTTAAAAGAAATAAAACTGATATAGTTAGTAAATTAAAATTTTTTCCAGACCGCCAAGTTCTTTCATTTTTGGACACGTGCCCTAATAAAAACTGAAGGACCCAATGTTAGGTTGAACTAAGAGTGCCTCGAAAAAAAAAAACAGGACAGGTAAACATTTTATTTAACAATAACAGCGTGACTTAATACAAATACGGAATAAGCCATGCCAAAAGGTCTTTTTATTTGACATGCGTCCCACACATATACCTTACGAGATCCTGCGTCTAGGTTGAACAGTGCACGTATCGTCAAAAATGAGGCAATTTTTTTTTTTTTTTTTTAACTACAACTCAAAGCTAAACATTATTTTTAACAACCAGACCGAAAGGTCTTCTTTTGTTGGACATGTGTCTTTACTATAACCGACGTCACTGACTGTCCAGGTTGAATGAGTTGAAAAGACAAACGTTTATTACAAAAAATACAGCTCAAAACACAATCACTAAGTCTTTTAACATTAGAAAATATGTACCACAGAAAAAATAATAAGCTGTTCTTTTTTACAAGCAAACTATATATATAAGGTATATTATATATATATATATATATATATATATATATTATATATATATATATTTTATATATATATATATATATATATATATATATATTGTGTGTGTGTGTGTGTGTGTTTTGTGTGTTGTGTATGTGCGGATGTGTGTGTTTGAAAAGAACGGGCCACGAAAAGTTGTAATAAACACGTTAAAAAAGGTAGTGTTGGACTATTCTTTCTTGGTGCGCCATGTTGGGACAGGGGAAAAATATGTCTTACTAATTTGCTTCTTGCTAAAACTTGAAAGCAGAATGAAATCATAAGAAGTAACAGTATTTTATGTGGAATACATCTCATCATATTCACTCGATCTTTTATATTAGGATTATTTTAATGTTAGCACAAGGACACACGCGTCAATATAACAGAAGGAAATTGTGTCTTGGATGAACAAAGCGTGCCACGACAAAATAACACAAATACTTACAAATAACGATGCTCACCAAACTTTACAGAACAGGTAGCTTGCCTTTCTAATAGTTCTATTGTAGCAGACTTCTCAAGAAAGACACCGGTTGACATAAATAACCATCCAACCAATTTTAAACGTATTTAAGTATAAACACAGCAGAGCTTCTGAATATCAAAACAATCTGAGTACGGTAACAATTAAAATATAAATACATCATCGGGAGGAATATTACAGTGCAGCACATAGAATATACACAATCAAGAAAAGTATAACAGGAAAAAAAAATCGTTTTGGTTCACGAAACAATATATGTTTGGACGGGGCGTGCTACAAAGGAAAGGTAGTAAAACACGTTGAAAAAGGGAAATGGTAGACTGCTTCCTTAGCGCGCAAGGTCGAACGAGAAAATATGTCTTATTAATTTGCTTTTTGAAAAAAACTCGCAAGCACAATGAAATTGCTCTTCTGGTTGAACCATCTGGAATTACAATATTGTGTGTGGCTTGCATGTGCACATACTGTAAACAAGGCCCAGGGACAGTCACTTAAAGCAGCAGTCATTAACGTGAAAGAAAATACATTTTCGCTCGAATGTCAAAATATCATGGTTGGATTTTTATATTTTCCTAAGTTTCCTAAACAGTTACTAGGAAAATACGGGCTATTCCGGTTACTTACAGCTAGTCTATAATAAAAGCTTTTTATAATTTCAACCGCTTAGCCAAACAAAGCTAATTTTGCGTAAGTTAAGTCCGTGTAAGATGTGATCGAACTGTACATTTTAAAACTGTCAGCACTTTCAACCATGACTACAAGTTCACGTAGATATGTAAGTTTTTTTTTCAGACTTACAATACAAGTTCAAGTTAAACTGCGAAGGTTTTCAAATATAAATTACAACTTGGCACATGTAAATGTGTGCTTTTTCACATGCACGTTAATTTTGCTGATGTCTCTTACACAGGCTACAAGTACAAGTTTAAAAGGCGAGCACTTTCATTAACGTGTCACAGTGGTAGTGTACTCCTAGGACTGGTTGCGGTACCAATTAAAGATATGTCACAGTGCTATCTCTTCTTATTATAGTAAACTAGGTGACTGGGGCAGGCCTAGTTGTCTACCTTCTATTTGTCAATTTGATCCATTGACCTATCTTCCAAGTAAGAGTATATCTTAATACTGGCCCTCACCGCCAGAGTTATTAATTCCTGGATGATATCTTCTCAAACTTCCAACCTAAACTCGTTCCATCCCTTCTTATGATGTTACTTAAGTGACAACTTCGTATAGCAGTTATTCCCTTATGTCTATTATCTTGTTTACTCAAGCACTCACAAACCTTTTAGAGAGTTAACCCAACTTGAGAAGTGTTCCATCAAAACAAGTGATTTATTTACATCAAAAATTCCATCATAACAGGAGGCATGTGGTACAAATTCCAGGTACAAACATTTCCTAACTGCCTCTTGTATGTCCCATTCCTTCTGGGCACACTCACATACCTATATATATATACAGTTATAGCTCTCTGCCTTAGAACATATTCAGGTATGGTTTATACATATTTTCTTCCCTTAAGGCTTTTCTATTTATTCTGGCTTCTCCCAAGCCTTTCATCAACTCTTTCCTGAGTTGGTTTCTTTTGTCTACTAATCCTGTCAATTTTGACTCAATTTAATCAAATACCATCATCTAAAAATTCATATATGCAAATCAATTCATTGGGTACACCTGTTGCGATATCCTCATACTTATACCTGCTAGAGAGCGCATGTTTCATCCTGTAAATACAATCAGCCTTCAATTGCTTACTCATCTTACTTGTAGCAGTCGATGTTGCAAAGTTCATTATACAATAGCCCAGCACGGCTATTAAGTCCCTGTTCTTCTGTAAAATCTCCTCAGCTGCCTACTTAGTCTCAGTTTATTCACCTCATAGTCAATTTTGTAGCTTCAGCTTCGTTTCTCATTATTCTGCGCTCACCTAGTTGTAAGCGTCGTTAACCTTGTAATACTTTATTTCAACTTCTGAAATCATTCTATTCAATGTCTATCAAAAGTTATGAGTCAAAGGACCTACTTACTCTGGTTGCACAGAATCCTCACAACACTCATATTTCTTACTATCACCTCTTATCTCTAAACCTATATTTTAAACACCGTTCTGTCTTTCATATGTGAATAGATTCTACTACTCTAACTAGGTCTATAGGATTCTTCAGAAGTATTCATTCTGTTTCTCACAGAAATGTAACTTGTGCCTGGCAAAAACACATTCCTGCCACTCTACGTCCTTAACTAGGACTGCTCCTCAGCGCCGTCTTTTCAAAATGCAGAAAACACATTCCTGCCCACGCTACGTTCCTTAACCAGAAAATGCGTCCGGACTCGACAGCGCGTCTAAATGGGTTCTCTTCTATAAAATCATTATCAGCTGATCTGTCCTTGTTTACTGTAAATTCATTGGTTCCTCCTATTCTTCGCTCAGCTGAAATATGTTCACGCTTATCCGCTGTGTAAACAACTCAGTGAAGTGTCATCCGTTGTCCTGGTAAACTTTTCACGTGCATATTTTTTTTCCTCTCAACTCACTTAATCATATAAGGGAGGTAATTACCCATTGTCTCCCTTTGCATATTTGACTTAACCTTATATTGTCTTCTCTAAAGCTTGCTATACAATTCTTATATGTACATTTTCTAAACCATAATTACCAACTCACCAAATCTACTTAAGTGTAATTAAGCACTTTCCTCCCCTGACCTTAATAATTAGAGTCTTCTCCCTTTGATCAAAGTATTACTTCACTCATATTATCCCCCTTTTAGCAAGACAAATAGTCTTTATTCAAATCCATTCTTATTTCTTAAACCATTTTTTCATACCTTCCCTCTTAACCAAAATAAAATCACCGCTTATAATTCCTGCTTGAGCATTTTATAATGCTCCCAGCAAAGTCAACGGTGACATACAACCCGGGGCCATTCAAATGTATCCCATAGGGAGACATTTGTGTTCCATCATCTAGCAATCCCATCCTATTCTTAACATACCATCATTACCGCGCCTGTATATCTATTCAAAGTTTACATGATAATAAATATTAAAAAAAACAAAAAAAAATTTTGAAGCGAATTGTAACGCTACCTCATTGCTGAACCTTAGCTTGAGGCATACCATCAATACTCAACCAAAAAAATAAATCATGGCTCTGCACTTATTATCTATATATATATACATGTTCCTATTTTTCGACATGGTCACTGCCTCTGGACACAGAGGTTTGTCAGTACCTTTATATGTCTTGAAATATCTGCTGTTAATGTAATTTATCCATTATACGAGACAGATAAGCAGAAATAACTAATTAGTGGTGCATCAGTAAATATCCTAATGTGATAGTGAAAGATGTCACTATGTCAGAGTTGATGTGCCCGACTGATTCTAGTCTTGGATGCATCAGTCAAGTCCTTAACTCTGTCTAAACCTATATATACATGCACTAGTATCTTCATATGTATTGGGGCGATAGTGAAAGATACATGTCACTATGTCAGAGTTGATGTGCCCGACTGATTCTAGTCTTGGATGCATCAGTCAAATCCTTAACTCTGTCTAAACCTATATATATATGCAGTAGTACGTCAGGGTTAACAAAATATCTAACCTTAGGATGTAGAAGTAATATAGTCATGACCCTATAACTGTCATTACCATCATCTCTTAAGTAAGCAGTACCCATAATACCAATACTGCAGCCAAGTTGTGTTTTTTTTCTTCTCGTTATCTCTGTACAACCAGTGCAGTAAAAAAGTGGGGACGTTCATCCTCAGTGCAATATTTGCCTATGTTCATGAGTAAGACTCCACTTGACTGAGTCTGGATCACTTCCCTTCTTCTTTTCTTTTTTTTATCTTGTCTCTTTTTTTTTCTCTCTGGTGCTGAATACCTTTATGCCTGAAATAGGTAAATTATAATGATTAACATGCATTTAATGTACTATACATATTTTAACCAATGTCAGTCTTGATCATCAGGTATGCTGCATCTTGTACCTTGGGAAGAACACTGTTAAGTTTCCTAAAACTATATGTAGTTATTCTAGTTTTTCACTTTCATAAGATTATATGTATGTACTCTACTGTGTCACAATGATGAACTTCTATGTATTCACTCTACTTTGTCCCATTCTTAAGACTATGTTTTTAATTCACTTTGTCACATTCTTAAGGCTATATGTTTGATCTACTTTGTCACACTCTTAAGACTATGTGTAATCTAGTTTGTCAACTCGACTCTCTTTAAAGAAGTAAGTGAGTACTGTAAGTGTCTAAGCGTGCTCCAGTATATGAATATCAACTTAAGTTAAACACAGTGTGACTCAATTAACTATCTTAACTTTAGGTACTATGTTGGTTAGAGTACCGAATTAAACACTATAGCTGGGGAATGCTTTACGACGACTACACTAAGTTGGAGATTTGTTTTGCGAGTTCCAACAGTGTAATCTCTCTGCTGGAGAGGCGACTGTCATACTGTGACAAAGCTGATATGCACTGCGATGTTGAGTTTATAGTCGCTCTGCAGGAGGTGGGGGGCGAACGAATATTTATATTTTGTTGGAAACCTAGTGAAGGTTTATGTACTTGGCGATGATTTCTTTTGAATCTTGTTCGTAGATGTTCTTGCGGTAATCGTAGCAATTTCGCTCTTGGTGGTGAATCTAGTGACGAAGGTTGGTAAGGGCGTTTGGTAGCTATGCGTATTTCGGTGCTGGTTGTATCATCCATACACTCTATGTCGCTGTCTTCTTGTTCTGTTACATCAAGTTCAGATTCCACCTGTGCTGAAGGCGTATTAATGACATTCTTGTTGCTATTTATGTGCTTCGCTGTAGGACTCTGGGTATGGTGAGTAATGTTACTTTTCGTCACTTGTAAAGACTGTTCGTCATCGCAACCCGAGCTAGAGTATGTAGGCTGGTGTCGACTGAAGGTTGACGGTTGTAGTCCCTGACTACCATGTTCTTCCGTAAAGTTGCTACCGTGGGGGGCTATGTTTCTCGTTGCTGATTTCAAAGGTCTGTCATCTTCACTATCCCAAGTAGAATGTGTAGACTGGTGTTGACTGGAAGTTGACGGTTGTAGTCCCTGACTACCATGTTCTTCTGTAAAGTTGCTACCGTGGGGGCTATGTTTCTCGTTGCTGATTTCAAAGGTCTGTCATCTTCACTATCCCAAGTAGAATGTGTAGACTGGTGTTGACTGGAAGTTGACGGTTGTAGTCCCTGACTACCATGTTCTTCTGTAAAGTTGCTACCGTGGGGGGCTATGTTTCTCGTTGCTGATTTCAAAGGTCTGTCATCTTCACTATCCCAAGTAGAATGTGTAGACTGGTGTTGACTGGAAGTTGACGGTTGTAGTCCCTGACTACCATGTTCTTCTGTAAAGTTGCTACCGTGGGGGGCTATGTTTCTCGTTGCTGATTTCAAAGGTCTGTGATCTTCACTATCCCAAGTAGAATGTGTAGACTGGTGTTGACTGGAAGTTGACGGTTGTAGTCCCTGACTACCATAGTCTTCTGTAAAATTCCAATTCGGCTGATTCTTCTAAAGCTGTATGTGATCGTCTTCTGTCATCACCTGTTCGCTTCACATGATCACTGGGGTTGTGACAGGTGTCACAGGGAATATGTTAGGGTTGACGAAGGGATAGGGAATGATGGTTGTGACCATGTGATTAACATTGCGAACATTGATGTGTTGTCTTCGTATAGTGTGGCTAGACTTCTCAAGTGATTCTCGCTTCTGTATTTCGTCTGTAAGGCTTGGAATCCGCTGTACTGTTTCTTCTTGCTGATTGTAAAAGTCTATTATCCTCCATGTCCCAACTTGATCATATAAGTTAGGATTAACTTGTAGCTGATAGTCGTAGTTGTCGCTTTATTTCATCCCATAGTTGCTGTCTTCCGCTGTTTCATTAAAAAATCTAAGTTTCTAGTATTTCTGCCGTCGTCACCACGACTTACTATTTCCGTCGTCACCACGACTTTTCACAAAAATTTTCTCGCCGTACTACCGCGGCCTCAATTGTACGTCTTACATCTCCATTACTCTTCTCCTCTACTGCAGTAACCTATTAGTCAGGTGTACTCAGTCCTCTCGTATGTGCGGTATAGACCAATTATACTTAGGCTTCTCAAGACTAAGTTGCAGCCGCCATATTGTTTATATTATATATGCTATGCCTGTACTCTCATAGCTTCCTGCTACTATCTCCCAATCTCCTTATCTCACTTACTCATCAATCGTTTGCTTCGGTTTGTCTCTATCTTCAACTTCTCACACTCCCTGAGTTCCTCTCAGGTTTTATGTCGCTACCGCGACCTCTAATTATACTCCTATTTCTCTCCTCCTCTCTACTACTAGATCGGTATCTCCCTCAATCCTTAGTAGTTTCTCTGTTTCTACTACTGTTTCTATAAGCTTCTCGGCTCTTGGATCGGTAACCTCGTCGATCCGTATCTCTCCTTCTACTATCACTTCTATGTCTTAGCCTGTCTCGGCTCTTAGATCGGAAATCCCCTCGATCTGTATCTCTTAATATGCTATGTCTCTACTCTCATAGCTTCCTCCTATGTTAACTTATTCATCAACTTCAACACCATTGTCTCTTTACTTATTCACCATGTCTAAAAACTTCATCATCATGGCCTCTCTGACTCTAAGCGTTTCTAACGCTATCATCTTAGCAATATCTATATTTGCCTCTTCCTCTATTTCTCCTTTGAATTCGATCACGTTTGTCCCGCTCTCTGCATCTCTTCTCGTTTGTGTCATCTAACATTTTCGTTATAACCATATCTAATTCATTTCTTATCTTTAGAAATTGTGTCTGATACTTTTCTTGTAGCAATGTCCATACTTGTCCTCGTGACCCGTCCAACCCAGACTGTGCTATGATGACTTCTATTTCCTTCTTCAACTCGTCCATATTTGGTTCAACCACTTCTTTTACCATTTTCTTAGTCATGTCATTCTTGTGCTGAAGTTCTTCTACAAGGTGTCTTTGTTTCTTCTTAACTGTATCTTCACCCTCCTCTTGGATTACATCTCTCATCAACTGTCTTACTTCATTTACTCTTTGTGATAAGTCTATATCAAACTCGAATTCTAACACTCTGTGCACCGACTTTATTGACAAGATGTTGGGGTCGCTTCCTCTTATGTTGCGTCTTATTGTTTCTTTTAACTCATTTATGCTTGGTTGGGACTTCTTGGTAAATTTCTTTATCTGATTTGTACATCCAGGATGACTTTTCTTATATATCGGCCCATAATATCTATGGCCTTCTTCGTCCGTTGCATACCTAAACTCGACCGACGAGTATCCTTCTGCATTTTCGTCGGAGTCTATAATTCTATCTTCTTCATCTGACGATACAATGTCTGAGTAACTTGATGACAAATCTGAGAACTCTTCATCCACTATCTCGACATCCCTGCAACCAAGTTCCTCTTGCATCACATCTTTCACAAGTTGACTTACTTCTTTTATTCTTGTTGATAAGTCTATGTCAAATTTTATTTCTAGCAATTTGTGCACCTTGTTTATTGACAAGGTGTTAAGATCGCCTTCTCTTAGGATACATTTTATTTCTTTCTTCAATTCCTGTACATTTGGCTTAGCTACCTTGTTAATTTTCTTCTCCTCCGAACCACTGTTAACATTCCCGCTTTCTAATTGTTGTCTCGTACAATGTGCTGTTCTTATACACCTATAAGATATGTCTATGTCTTGTACTTCTTGTGGACCTATTTTGACTGAACTCCTTCCACTGCTGTTCCCATATGCCTGCTAGATGCGTCAGCGTTAAGGTCAACATCTGTTTGTGTTGCTGAGACTTGCAACTTTATTCTCTGTTTGTATTGCTGAATCTGCAACTGTGTTTTCTTTTTGCATTGCTGAATCTCCCACTCTGTTCTCTGTTTGTGTCGCTGAAACTGCAACTTTATTCTCTGTTTGTGTTGCTGAGTCTATCTGTGCTGATACTGTAACTTGCTTCAGCTGTTCTTGATTCTTTTGTGGATTAAGGCTATCATCTCTTGAATATCCACTAGCTAAAGGAGCTTCTCTCAACTCTGGAACCGGTACATGACTTTGTAAATTCAGGTCAGTTCTTTCTGGATTTTTGCATGTGACATCTTGTTTCTTATCTTGCACTTGATCTTGAATGTTACTTAGACTTGACTTTCCCATCTGAAGAAGTAATGTCTTTATGTCTTGTAGAACACCTATTCCTTTTGATACTAGACTGTTCAGCATCTCATCAGCAGTTTCTAGTTCTGAAATATTAACAATTGCTTGATGGGCTTTTCTGCACTGTTTATCTTTCTTACGTGCCTGTTTTTGACTCCATAGCATCGACAAGAATGTATCTGGCGTTATAATTGTACTGTCATTCTTCATATAACTTTCTTCCGATGTCATCTTGTCTGTATTATTGACCATTCTCAGCTGCTCAAATTTTCTATCAATAAATTCGCACGGTGCATCATAATAAATGTCTTCTACTTCTGTTATCTCACTACTTCTTTCTTTAGATGTCAGCTTCTCTATTTTATCGACCATTTCAGTGTTGTTCGAATCAGGTAAGTCATCTGTTTGTACTGCGACATTTGTAACGACTTTTGCTGACTGGGATAGACTCTTCTTAAACTTGCAATCCGTTTGTACTGCGACATTCTCTGTCTGAGGCTCTATTGTAACTTGTCTTTTCTGCTTGTAATTGTTGTCATTTCTGTTAATATCTTTGTATTTGTTCTTGTTGGTATTCTGTGATGTTTCTTCCCTGATTTGATTTGCCCGATGTGTGCTCTCCATCCATCTTCTGTTGTGAGGAGGCCAACTTGACCGTTGTTTGATGTTATGTTTTTAAACTCCCATAACTGTCTGGTTTTAATTTCATTGATAAAATTTCTTAATGTTATTCTCTGTGCTCTCTTGTTCAAAGTGTCCCAGTGTTTGTTATAACCATTCCGTCGTGAGTTGTTGTAGTTTTGTTGGTGTTGATACTCCATCTCTCCTTGTGATGTAGCCATGTCACTTTAAGAAGGGTTGGTCACGGCGCCAAGTAATAATATGTCGCAGTGTTGGTTTATTGAAGTGAGGACTGGTTACGACATCAATTAATAATATGTGACAGTGTCGGTGTGTTGATTCTACTTTTAAAGTAAACTAGGTGACTGGGGCAGGCCTAGTTGTCTACCTTCTATTTGTCAATTTGATCCATTGACCTATCTTCCAAGTAAGAGTATATCTTAATACTGGCCCTCACCGCCAGAGTTATTAATTCCTGGATGATATCTTCTCAAACTTCCAACCTAAACTCGTTCCATCCCTTCTTATGATGTTACTTAAGTGACAGCTTCGTATAGCAGTTATCCCCTTATGCCTGTTATCTTGTTTACTCAAGCACTCAACAACCTTTTAGAGAGCTAACCCAACTTGAGAAGTGTTCCATCAAAACAAGTGATTTATTTACATCAAAAATTCCATCATAACAGGAGGCATGTGGTACAAATTCCAGGTACAAACATTTCCTAACTGCCTCTTGTATGTCCCATTCCTTCTGGGCACACTCACATACCTATATATATATATAGTTATAGCTCTCTGCCTGAGAACCTATTCAGGTATGGTTTATACATATTTTCTTCCCTTAAGGCTTTTCTATTTATTCTGGCTTCTCCCAAGCCTTTCATCAACTCTTTCCTGAGTTGGTTTCTTTTGTCTACTAATCCTGTCAATTTTGACTCAATTTAATCAAATACCATCATCTAAAAATTCATATATGCAAATCAATTCATTGGGTACACCTGTTGCGATATCCTCATACTTATACCTGCAAGAGAGCGCATGTTTCATCCTGTAAATACAATCAGCCTTCAATTGCTTACTCATCTTACTTGTAGCAGTCGATGTTGCAAAGTTCATTATACAATAGCCCAACACGGCTATTAAGTCCCTGTTCTTCTGTAAAATCTCCTCAGCTGCCTACTTAGTCTCAGTTTATTCACCTCATAGTCAATTTTGTAGCTTCAGCTTCGTTTCTCATTATTCTGCGCTCACCTAGTTGTAAGCGTCGTTAACCTTGTAATACTTTGTTTCAACTTCTGAAATCATTCTATTCAATGTCTATCAAAAGTTATGAGTCAAATGACCTACTTACTCTGGTTGCACAGAATCCTCACAACACTCATATTTCTTACTATCACCTCTTATCTCTAAACCTATATTTTAAACACCGTTCTGTCCTTCATATGTGAATAGATTCTACTACTCTAACTAGGTCTATAGGATTCTTCAGAAGTATTCATTTTGTTTCTCACAGAAATTAAACTTGAGCCTGGCAGAATAGACATTCCTGCCACTCTACGTCCTTAACTAGGACGAAAATGCGTCCGCTCGACAGCGCGTCTAAATGGGTTCTCTTCTATAAAATCATTATCAGCTGATCTGTCCTTGTTTACTGTAAATTCATTGGTTCCTCCTATTCTTCGCTCAGCTGAAATATGTTCACGCTTATCCGCTGTGTAAACAACTCAGTGAAGTGTCATCCGTTGTCCTGGTAAACTTTTCACGTGCATATTTTTTTTCCTCTCAACTCACTTAATCACTTGTCTCCCTTTGCATATTTGACTTAACCTTATATTGTCTTCTCTAAAGCTTGCTATACAATTCTTATATGTACATTTTCTAAACCATAATTACCAACTCACCAAATCTACTTAAGTGTAATTAAGCACTTTCCTCCCCTGACCTTAATAATTAGAGTCTTCTCCCTTTGATCAAAGTATTACTTCACTCATATTATCCCCCTTTTAGCAAGACAAATAGTCTTTATTCAAATCCATTCTTATTTCTTAAACCATTTTTTCATACCTTCCCTCTTAACCAAAACCAAATCACCGCTTATAATTCCTGCTTGAGCATTTTATAATGCTCCCAGCAAAGTCAACGGTGACAAACGTATAAGTGTATAAAATAGAAATGAACAAACTTTGCTGCGGAACGGACATCTGGAGTCTGAGGCTTGTATGACTGTCAGTGGTGAAAGCCGGAAGGAAGCCACAGACACGAAAACGGACATCCTGATAGCAAAACGTGAAACAAGAATAGGATTTTGGAATGTCAGGACAATGATTGAGACGGGTAAACTAAAACAGGTCAGAGCAGAAATGAGAAACTATAGATTACACATTCTAGGGATAAGCGAGAGCAGATGGACAGGGGCAGGAAAAGTTAAAACAGCAACAGGAGAAACAGTACATTACTCTGGAAGAGAGGATGGACAGCACAATGAAGGTGTAGCCATTATTTTATAGAAAGGAATAGAAAGGACATTACTGGAATGGAAACCCATCAACAACAGACTGATAAGAATAAGATTAAGAGCCCCCAATATATGTGGTGGATTTGATGTTATGAAATGTTGTTGTTATGAACTCTTAGTGTACTGAATGAGGTCAGCTGTGAAGGTCCCTGAATATAATAAATATTATGTTAAGTTACAGGGTACCTTTCTGCTACCACCTTTATGATCTCACTCAGACTTATTCTTTGACTAAAATGTATGATGATGATGACTACGTTTGGTGTCTAGGGTTATGTATAAGTAGTGTAATGTTGCCTTAACCAACTAAACATATACACAAGTATTTTATTATCCAACACAACACAACAGTACTACAACAATCACATACACACTACACTTTAAAAGACTATCTTAAGTAAGTCAGTGGTTGAATTTTGTGTAACGTTAATAATTTTTTTTCAATTTATTATCCTGACTCTATTTTGTTTGAATCAGGATTGACAATCAAAAGTGAAATCAATGAAATTATTTACAATATTCAATTTATACAATGGATCTGTCCATAATACAAGTATTAATATAATCAAAGTGTGGAGGTGTAGTTTTCTAAATAGGATAATACTGGTATATGTAAAATGGTAGGTTGTTGATTATCATCACTCCCTATCGTTCATTTTATTTTCATGTATCACAGGTGGAATTCTTTTATTTGATAATGTCAGTTTTATTTCTAATAACTGAGGTTCATAGAGGTTGAGACTCTCAGTGCCGAACGGGCACTTAACTTCGAATGAGAACCCTGCTAAGTCTTGTCCTAGGCTCGATGGACCATCTGGTTCACTTCATAAAAGACAATGGCCTCCAGTACGTGCTCGAATTATGCAACAAAGTCAGGAATTAATCAATTCCCACGAGCCTGGTTTTATGTGACTGTCAGGGCCACAAAACCCCTGAAATAAGAAGGTTATGCATCCTTCTTTATGTGATGGGGCCGAAAAGGAGACGCCCGCCCCCTTCCTGTTTTTGGGCAGATTTATCGCCCATGTATTTTAGAAGTGCGCGCATGTATTTTAGAAGTGCGCGAAGCATGCTGAGATGTAAATTCTTCAAGATTGATGAAAAGGCCATAATAATGCCTTGAAATTAAGTTGTGGTGTAGAATTGTGTTTTTGCTCTAGAAATAGTTGTGTATATTTCTGTTTTTGGGCCTTCTAAAGCAAATAATCGCGTGTGTTATTTGCGTGGCGCAATTAATCCGCGCAGCGCGGACTAAGTTGAGTGATTCGACCTGGGCTTATAAAAGAATGCGATAACCAGCAGCGGCCCTTCTTAAGTATCAGTCCAGACAAGAGAGAACGAAACGAGGCGCCCTGTGTGGGTAAGCAGAAGAACACATGACACGTGAGTTAATTTAAATTAGAATTAGTTTTATATAATTCTGAAATTGTATTCAGCACGAGTCTGTTTTAATGTTTAGTGATATAGATAGATGTGTTTCCAAAGGAAATGTCTTTTTAGGACATTATGATTTAGTCTTGAAATGATAGATGAGTGAAAATAATGTTTGATAGGTTTTATTAGGCACGCAAAGCCCAAATCACAGATGTGAGAGTTTAAGAGCAATTATGTCAGTCATCAGACCGGGCAAGGAAGGCAAATTTAGTAGGAGAGTGTTTTATACATGTTGAATTTAGATGATATTGACTTGTTAGCAAAATATCAAGATGACGGCCACGTGGTCATGAAAGGCGGCGCGTCACCATGCGTGTGTATAAAGAAGACGCCAGTTTTATATTGTGTGAATTGACACGTGGGTGGGAAGCAGATTAAGATAATTTTCCCCAGTAAAGGAAAGAAAGAGTTGTCGTGTTAATTTTCCTTTATATGATGACTAGTTCTAGTTGTTAAGTCAAGAGTAATTATATTTTATTTCTTTAATGTAAAAGTAATTGAGTGTATTTCACGATAGCCTACTTATCATACTTCTACTGTATATATTTAATGGGTTACTGTGAGGTGAGAATAGTCATTTAGATTTCTGGAGAGCGCGAGGCCACTCCTTGGGCGTAAAGCGCATTTGAGACATAAATGTTGCTGTTTGCTCCTTGCGGAGCAGGGCGACACCAGTGCGGCTGAATCCAACAGAAGCCTGCATGAAGCATTTATATGCTATGGCAGTGATTTGTTTCGGTAACGATGTGTTTCATGTGATGAGATTCCCAGTCTCATCAGTGGTCATATACGACACGCTTGTTGCCAGGCGCACCAGTCGTCACATACAACATGCTTCCGGATGCAGTAACGAATATTGAGATAGATCAGTTGCGAGGTGGTGGTTTATTCTCGTTATTGAGAGTATTTGTTGTACATATAGTTGAATATTATTTTATGTCCATTTTATGATTATTTAATTATGGTTATGTGAGGAATGGTTGTGAGAGCACGTGGGCTCACTTCAAGATATATATATTTCTCTTCTCCGCTCCTGAGGGAGCATGGGGCCAACAGTGTGGTTTGCCTTCATATTAAGCATTCAGATGCTCGGGCAGTAGTGGTTTTGGTAGCAATCTGTGTTACATGGTGAGGTTGCCAGCCTCATGCACAACACCATACTAGTCGGACTGGACGACACACATGAGTGTGTGTGTGTGTGTGATAGTTGAGTGTGTCAGGTGGCGGCGTAGAACAGTTTGACAGGTGAGAGCGTGGTGTTTCTCATTCAGTATTATATTATGATTTTAACTATTCTGTGCTTTGTTTGCTTCTTCAGATTAGCATCGGGCACTGTTGGGTGTTTTGTTTAGTTTTGTTTTGTTATGTTCGCTAGTTTATTTGTTTAATGTTTGCTTTGTCACTGAATGGGTTTTAAATATAAATACAGCCCCTGCCTCAGAATAAGAGTTTTTATTGTTGTTCGGGTCGGTGCGAGTGTGAAAAGAGAGTGATCACAATATAATCATCATCATCATCTCGCCCACCCTATCACATTTACAATAAGTATACAATAATATTCCACAGTTAATTATAGGTACAGTACAAACAACCTATTGTACCATTATATTTTGAAGTGACAATGTATACCAATATTCCTCTCCCCTAATGGTTACAATGCCTCTGAAATTCCAACAGTAATCTTTTTCCATACAATAGGATAGGTGTTATGCTCCTTGATTTCAGTCATATATAATTTTGTAGTTCTACACCTCTCTGATAGGCTATCATATGATGGATCAATCTCTAGGCTTTGCCTAAGACTGCCATCGACTCACTTACTTACAGTCGTATGTTAGTATCTCACATTCAAACTTCATTTTAAATAAAATGGTTAATAAATCCAATCTTACCACAATTTCAATGAATATTACACACAAACAACGATGACTGGCAGATCTGGCCCAAGTTATCACTGCCCTGTCCAGAAGTTTATAATATTTGTATTTAGAATTACACTTCTGCTCTCATCGTCTCGTGGCACGTTTTTTTTAAAGAAATGGCGTCCTAGCATAACAATTTTTCCTCAATATGAGAATATCGTCACACCTACAGAGACACAATTGAATGTTCCTGAGGCTGAAAATGATCTATATGTTACAGACATTCCACGAGAAGAAGAAATCATCACAGCAATCAAAGGGTTAAAGAATGGAAAAGCTCCTGGCCATGATAACTTAAATGCAGAGCTATTTAAGACAGACCCTGAGCTAGCAGCAGAACTATTAGACCCACTATTTGCACAAGTCTGGAAAACAGGGACAACACCAACGGAGTGGAACAAAGGAATAATTGTCAAATTGCCCAAGAAGGGAGATCTTGCAGACTGCAATAATTGGAGAGGAATAACTCTTCTCTCAGTTCCCAGCAAAATACTAGGCAGGATAATTATACAGAGAATTTTTTTTTCAAAATTAAAAAATTAAACATGTTATTATAGTATATTATACAAATAAACTGCACACCACAAACATCGAACGTTTCGGATTTTCTTTCGTCAGCAAGCTACAAACAAAGGCGATAAATATAGAAAGGCTAAGAGCACATGACACAGCAAATGCGTGAAAAATTAAAGATAAATTAAAATAATAAACAAGAAGAAAATACAAACGCAAAATGACTAACTACAATAAGACACCCGTATGTTTAGTAGTTTAAATAGACTACTGCTTCTGCAGGCAATTCTTAACAGGCAAATAATATGAGGTTGTGTACGCGGATGGCAACCTCATCATGTCAAACAAATTGTTACAGGAACTACCACTACAAGAGCATAAGAATGTTTTGTTGTGAGCTACCACAAGATAACTAAGCTACCACAAGATAACCAAGCTACAACAAGATAACCAAGCTACAACAAGATAACCAAGCTACCACAAGATAACCAAGCTACCACAAGATAACCAAGCTACCACAAGATGACCAAGCTACCACAAGATAACCAAGCTACCACAAGATAACCAAGCTACCACAAGATGACCAAGCTACCACAAGATGACCAAGCTACAACAAGATAACCAAGCTACCACAAGATAACCAAGCTACAACAAGATAACCAAGCTACAACAAGATGACCAAGCTACCACAAGATAACCAAGCTACCACAAGATAACCAAGCTACCACAAGATGACCAAGCTACCACAAGATGACCAAGCTACAACAAGATAACCAAGCTACCACAAGATAACCAAGCTACCACACGATAACCAAGCTACCACAAGATGACCAAGCTACAACAAGATAACCAAGCTACCACAAGATAACCAAGCTACCACAAGATGACCAAGCTACGACAAGATGACCAAGTTACGACAAGATGACCAAGCTACAACAAGATAACCAAGCTACCACAAGATGACCAAGCTACCACAAGATAACCAAGCTACCACAAGATGACCAAGCTACTCAAGATGACCAAGTTACAGCAAGAGAGAATTTCAAAAGCAGTTGACCACAAACGGAGGAAAGAACAAGCAGGATTTAGAAAGAACAGAAGATGTGTAGATCATATATTTACCCTCAGGAACATTATAGAGCAGTGCTCAGAATTGCAAAGACAGCTGTACATTAATTTCGTTGATTTTGAACCGTTAATTTGTAGAACTGATTCAATACTGTTTTATTGGTTTATATACTTATATTCCTTACCAGTTTTACAGCAGCCCCTTAATTTATTTACTTACAGTATCTGTTCCATCCTCCTTTCGCTTCTTTATTTCTATCTATTGTATGTCTTCAACCACGCCCTAGCAGAAACTGTCCATATTTCGCTCTAGTACTACAGATATGGGCCGTGTAGTTTCCGTGGGTCTCTGAAGAAACAAATAAAGAAGAACACCATGCACCCCCAGGCATGTCGTACAAGGCTACTAATGTGAGACTGTGCATGGATGCTGTCAACCTCACCATGTACAACAAATTGTACAGAAACTACCTCTGCAACAAACACGTCATTACTTAGTGCAGGCTTACTGCAAGGGCACCAACTGTAGTACTGGCTCCATGCTCCGTAAGGAGTACAAACGGAAATGATGATGATGTTTATAGAAATATTCAAGGATAAAGTTTATGACGCGGAGAACGTGTATATTCAAGGAAAGTGTTTGACGACTTATGAATGACATACTTTTCCCTTTTAATGTTTATTCAGTCATCCATTAGTCTTCTTTCCACGTGGGACACATGCCTTCAATAACTTCGCCTCAAGCCTTCCTTTCTTGTGCCATTCGATCTAGGTCCTTTCATGTGTTCTTCATCCCTTTCATGTGTTCTTTATCCCTTTCATGTGTTCTTCATCCCTTTCATGTGTCTCCCAATTCTCTTCTCCATTTCCCTATTTTTGATTGGGAATGTCAGAACACTAACTGCCTTGAAATGTTATCAGCTGGTTTCCTGATTGTGTGTTTCCTACAGAACAATGGAGATGAAACGGCGTTTGTCTACTAAAATGTACTACACTGAACGTCAAACTCATTAACAGGAAGCCGTATTCGATTACCATTTGGTAATCATTTTGTCCTGCCATTACATTAAAATATGAGATATTAATGACGTTCGGAAATATTACCCTTCCAAAGTTCATGTATTATGCAGGTGGTTCTTTTTGTTCCAAAGCTTCGTATTCACAAACGATCAGGAATCATTCAGTACCGTTAATTAAGCTCCCAAAGGTGTATCAGACCAGCAAACACATACAAAGTGCTCCTGTCGCGTGCTATCAGTTCAAGTTCTCTCCCTGTCGTCGTGGTCGTTATTTTCATTTCTGTAGTCAACCGCTGCTTCTCTTACCCTAGGGATACCATAAAAATAACTGCCTTTCAATGCTATCAATATGTTTCTTCACTGTATGTCCTATCCATCTTTTGCGCCTTCTTCTCATTTCTTGTTCCACTGGCGCTAACTAAACTATTTGAGTGGCGAGAAAATAGTTCCAGCGGCTAAATATTCCGACGCAAGAACCCCAATGAATCATCTACATTTAGTGTCACATGACTTCCTGTGTTGTATACAAAAGAAAAAAACGACATTAAAAAACGTTGGTCGGTATATGTCGTCATAATGTTCCTGTGCCCTCCTTACGGAACATGCAGCCACCGTTGCATCTGCTCCCGTTGTAAGAAGCCTGCACCAAGCAGACAAATATTCTTGCAGCAGTGGTGTCTGTAAAAGTGTGTTTTATATGATGATGCTGACAGCCGCACGCTCAACCTCGTATTAGTCCGACATTCCGGGGGAGGGGGGGGGTGCAGTAGGCCTATTCCTTCTCTGATTCTTCAGAGACCCCCTGGAGCTACACGGGGAGAGGGGGGGGGGGGGAAAGAAGGGGCAGTACATGTGCTATTACATTTTAGTACAATGATGTTAGAGACGTGATGATGAAAATGTTGAAGAAGGTGATAATCGGTTTTAGAATGCATTAAGATGAAAAATATAGTACATAAAACTTTTAGATGGTTATGATGCAACTACTCGTAAGAAATAAAGAAACAGGAAACTAGACAACAGAAAAGAAACATAAATTATAGTTTACCGAAGAATCGAACCCACGACCATCCGAACGGTGCATCGCCTTGCTACAGGAGTCAATGATATCTTAACATAGCCAACTCAGAACCACAAAAATAATGCTTGGTGGACTGTGGTCATTGTCACGACATTTCAAGCAACTGCGGAATATAGCTCAAGAGAAATGACCCAGACTATTTATACAATAACCTCTATAACTTTCCTATTTCACCAGGATAGGCCTGATAACACAAAACAAAGACAGTAATACTGCTTCTAATAAATTACAGAAGAGTATAGAATAACTGGTAGGTTTTAGGGTAACACGTGTATGAACATGGAAACAAACAAAACCCACATCCCGCAAACAGCATATAATACCCATAAATTGACGTTCTTTGCTCAAAAATAAAAGACAAAATTCTTCAATGCCCATAAATTGTACAGAAAGTGTAACTTGAGAATTTTAATTGAAATAAACTGGGAAGGACTTTCGGATACGGCTGCTAAAAGTAATGGAACAGAAATATAACGAGCTTGAGTTTTCACTTGGCGTAAATAGCGACTGTAGAAGGTTGAGCATGATGCCTGCAGAAATATTAATCCACAAAAACATTAACAACAATATGGACATGATAGCTAAAGAGTATAATTCAATAGTCCTTCCTTTTGAATCCATAGAGTAAGAAAGATAAAGGGATACTGAAAAAAACATGGTGACGAGCAGATGGCACGGAACAGCAGGACACAGCATGAGTTTATCGAAGCCCTATGCTCCGTGGGACTCTTTTAATCTCTCGAGGATAATCCTGTTTAATACTTCACTCCTCAACAACAATCATACATTCTAAAACACCATCACATTTACCAAGATCACATCAGCCTTAATAACCACCACAAACAGCAAGTCCACAATCTGCTACAACTAATGCTAACAACAACAAAATTGTAATCTAGTTATTTCAAAGGTAAACAAAGTCCGATATAAGATACTGCTACTGGTGTTAGAGACTTCACTATGCTTTATTAGTAATATATTATACTGTAGCGTAATAAAAACGCACCAATATTAACGTGGACTGATCTCGACCAGCCGGTAAAAAAGTTGTGTAAAAAAGTTTACATATTTGAGATTGTTATTCATTTTTCTATTCACCCATGCTGGTCATTAATGTGTACATCTGATTTTAAATAAATTCTGTGATCACATCAAACAAGGGTGAAAACCAAAAATGCAATCAATAACAAAATCAAACTGATATATCAAAAGATAAATTATTAATACGTTTTCTAAAATTTACTAACCTCCTTTCCCGTCGCAAATTCCTTAAGAACACTATATAAAATTAAATTCCACGGGTAAGAATTATAGATCCACACAGAAAAAAAATTACGGAATAGACTGTGAACAGGTTAAGCTCAATGAAACTCTTCCACTTATGTTCCGCAATGTTAGTAAAATCGTACTGACTTCTGGCGAATGTGTCGATATATTTCTGTTATTGTCATTGTGTGACATTTCTGGAGCTGTATCCCCGCCCCTTTCTCCACTAATTAGTCGTCCATCTTGCCCTGCAACGTATGCATACTCGCTTGCAATTTCAGTGCCTTGTCAAATGCGAAAAGTGGGTATGTTCTCGTAACCAACTCTTCGGAAAGATTACTTTAAAGGTGATGAAAGAGAAAAACTGGGAGAGAAATAAACGATGATGGAAAGGTAAAAGACGAAAAAGATAGAACACTTTATCACATATCTATCTATCTATCTATCTATCTATCTATCTATCTATCTATCTATCTATCTATCTATCTATCTATCTATCTATCTATCTATCTATCTATCTATCTATCTATCTATCTATCTATCTATCTATCTATATCGGTCTGTCTGTCTGTCTGTCTATCTTATCTAATCTATCTTATCAATATATCTATCTATCTATCATTTAGTTACTTGGTTATTTATTTATTTATTCCTGTCAATCTGTCAATATATATGTCTGTCTATCTCTCTATGTGTTTATCTCTCGGCCTGTCTGTGTGTACATGTCCTATTGCTGTCACATACATCTATGACACATAATAATAACATCGGATAAAAATAAACACTTGAATTAACAGTATCCTGTCAAGAATCGAGCAGAAAAACTATCAATGTCCAACAATACTCTCAATTTATTTCACTACTCGGGACGTTTTTGTGTTTGGCTCATAGAATGTACACAGCCGTGAAATGTAAATCATTGCCCATGCACCGATAAGATTCAACAATCCCTAAATTATTCATACCTGCAGAACCAGGATTGTATAAATAATTACCGATTCAAGTGTAATAAATTTTGTTACTCATCTTCGCAAAATGTTTACAAGTCCGAGTACGGGCAGACGATGGCATTGTGAAACTTTACTCTCTCACACACTCTCTCTCTCTCGCTCTGTTTTTCTCCCTCTATCTCATTTTCTGCGCCCTTAACCAGCTTTCCATTCACAAACATTTATAGGGCTCTTTTAATTAACGATCTTTTTTTTTATTTCGCACAATACGCTGCCGTGGCTATGTCCGCCGCATAGAAGATGGTCGCATTCCGAAATACATTTTATACGGACAATTGGCAGATGGCAAAAGAGCAGTTGGGCGACCACAGCTGAGGTTCAAAGATGTGTGCTAGAGAGACATGAAGGTACTGGAGATAAATCCACCATCCTGGGAGGACAAAGCTGCTGATCGCACTAAATGAAGATGCTCCTTTAGGCATCTTCTCAGACTGGGTGAAAATAGGCTCTTACAACAAGCAGGAGAGAAACAAACGAGTAAAATGGACACCAGGGAAAAAAGCAGCTGAGGGCTACCACGTGATGGGCGCATCATTGCCATAGATACGGTAGTTATGATTGAAAAAAGGGCTACTAGTGTGTCATCTATTTACGCTGTATTCGCTCATCTTGACATCTTGTGAAAGTCACTGTCTCAGGAATGCATTGCTTTATTTTGTCTTTACAATTTTGCATTGCAGAAACCTGATATTTATATTGTCTGTAATATTTACTTCACATTGAAATTCTTACATTTAACCTTTATTCGTGGGTCACGATAAAACTTAAACTTTGTTTATGCGCCACGCTATAATAAATTACCTTCACTTTCTCCTAAAATAGTTAAAAATGTGTAAGTGTGTGGCTTATGAGGGTGAATGTATAATTTGTGTCGGCTTAACACGACTGTGTTAAATTTCAATGTGTGACTTGTTGTGCCACTTCATTTCTGACATGACTATCTCAAATTTAAATGTGTAACTTATGATGTTGACTATACTTCTGACGCGACTGTCTCAAATATAAATGTGTAACTTACGATGTTGATTGCAATTTTGATATGACGGTCTCAAATATAAACGCGCGAGTAATAATGCAAACTATTTTTCACATAACTGTCTGTGCGAGGGCAGTTGAGCTCAAGCCAGACAGTAATAAAATCAACATATATGCGCGAATTTAATAGCTGTTATTGCTTATCTGTTCTTGAAACCTCGGTTCAGTTTTGTTCCCAACGATTTTTCATTAGCTTTACCGGATGTAATTCTTATCAACATCAATGTCATCATGATCCCTCAGCTCTCAAAGGGACATAACCTTCAACAAACGTCTGCCAATGTCCAAGGCTTTTCCATATCTTCTTCACCATCTTTATTTCTGTCTACAGTTATCTTCTCTTTGAGTTTCTGGTTCTCTCTATATTTCTCTTACCCTGGGAATTCTAGAACAAGAGCTGCATTGTGATGCTATTGACATGTTTCCTCAGTGTGTATCCCATCCATCGCCAGAACCGTCTTCTAATCTCTTTTTCCACTGGCGCTTCTCTGGAACTTGTCATCAGGTCCACGTTAGGGATCTTGGCATACCACATCACTCCTATTCTGCGCAAGCATCCATTTATGAAAGTCTGTAGCTTTACGGTTGTTTTTGTTGTTCTCCACGTTTGACAACCGCAACAATAAAACTGACTTGACATTTGAATTGAAAATCCTGATTGTTGTGCTGGACCTGACGTCATTGTTATAATTAGTTACATTTTCTTGGTCGTTCATGTATGTTTCATAGCTGACGAAGACTAACTGTCGATACGTCTCGCTATGTCTTTGTTATCGGCGTTATGAAGTTGTCTACCCAGATTTTTAAACGTGAATAACTGGCAAGCTCTGGTACATTACACATGCGTCATTATTTCCTGTTTCCGCTCTCAATGGAGCATGTGGCCACCAGTGCTTGTGGACCCCTTGTCAAAGCGCTCGTATGCCCTAGCAGCTGTGGTTTCTGTAACAAAATATATTTCATGTGGTGAGGTTGCCAGTCCCATGCACAATCTCATATCAATCCTCTCTTATCACAAGCATAATGAAGCAATAGATCTATTATTTATTTGCCTTATCAGAGATCGCCGGGAACTACATAGAACAAGCAGCTAACAATGATACCCATGATGCCCATAATGCCGGCTTAAGGTATCAACCACTCGGGCACCGTCTGATACATTCAGTAGGGTATAAATGTTCCTTCTTTTTTTGTTCGCTCTCAAATAGTCACATCTGTCTCTCTTTTAACGCTGGCATTCTGACTCAGGCTTCTCTCCTCACAATACAGTTTCTCCCTCAACTGGGCTGGAGACGGCCATGCTGCTATTCTGCTCCTCTATTAGGTTGACAGTTTTAGAGTTTGTGTTCTACTGTTTGTTTATTCATTATATAGGGCCGAAACACTTGTCGGACGGGGGGACTACTTCTGATGATCAGATTGCTTCCTGTTGTATCGCTCTGTAAAGAGTTTCCTATCTTATCATGACATGTGCACACACATCTGTCTGTCCGATTTTCAGTTTGTTGAACGGATGGTATCTGAGTCCGCAATGGCCGGTTCTCAGTCTAAAAATTATCACGCGATCTCTTCTTGTTTACGTAAGGGGGTAGTATGACTACAATATCGGCCTCATGGTGTTCCCTGTGCCATTATTCGTTCAAGTTATTTGTTATTACTTTTTTAATCTGTTCATTAGTTGCCCTTAGGTACCGACTGCGTGGAGAAGGGAACATGATGCATAGGCAACAGCTTGATCTCCATATAACTGTGCCAAGCTCGTGCCCTGAAGAGGACACTCCAGCTTCACCCTATAGGTGTCGGCAAAACACGGGAAGTAGCAGTTACCGGTTATAAGCATTTTGCTCAATGGCCGAAGGCAAGGCGCCAGGGGCTACTTCCGACAGTGGAAGAGGTTCTAGGATCTCACTGGACAGCTACCGCCTGCGTCAAGTTGGACTGCCCCCAGTCAATTAGGTGTTGTCCTGCCACTGTCTCCTTTCTACCATTGGGTGCATTGGGGATTAGGGTCAAACCCGAACTGTGGATACTTGCCCTGTCTTCAGTTTCTATTTTACTTCCTCCTTTTTTTGGCAAGTCTATCTGCCTTCTCTATCTATATATCTTGTAGTGGCCAGGGAGCAACTGTGTTTTTATGTTTTTTAATTTATAGCTGGTTTCCATTAATCTTTGTGCCAGGCTGTCTAATCCGTTGTTTATATTATTCCTCAAGGTAGTTATTACTGAGTTCCGTAGAAAAATTTGTTCCAGGTAAATGTTGCTCAATCGCCGGAAGATAGTTGTCTCCATTTCATCCCAAAATTATGTCAGCAATACTTTCATCTCCCTCTTCTTCTTCTTCAAGTAATATGCCATCTGGCATAGGTGACCATGTTTGTCCACAACGTTATGTCCCCCCCTGCTGTTATATAAATTGTTGTTGACTTCTTTCAATGCCACGATGTTAAACTGTCTAATTAAACTGTCTAGTTAAACTGTCTAGTTAAACTGTCTAGTATCTCCCCTCTTTGTCGTCTTCTGTCTCTGTGTCCTTCACTAGTTCCTATTGTCACAACATATTCCAATTTTCCTCTTCCCATCACATGCAAGAGAAAGTATATAATACACGTTTTAACACTAACCATGTACTGGAAAAGTTTAACATAAATAGTGTATGGGACGTGTTTAATATAAACCAATACATATCACAAAATTAGCATTAAACAATGCTTAGGACAGGCTGAATATTAAATATTTTTACACATGCCATATGTTTTAACATGTAACGGGATCCTTGACCTTACCTTGGTCTGGAACCCCTATGGTAAATGAGGTAAAGGGAAACAGAAACATACATGGCACGAGAGACAGAAATAAATAAAAGGGATAAGTAAGGAATTGAAAGACTTTGGGCTGACGATACGGGACTGGAAGACTTGGTATGGTGTTTGGGCTGACGATACGGGACTGTAAGACTTGGTATGGTGTTTGGGCTGACGATACGGGACTGGAAGACTTGGTATGGTGTTTGGGCTGACGATACGGGACTGGAAGACTTGGTATGGTGTTTGGGCTGACGATACGGGACTGGAAGACTTGGTATGAGTTTGTTGATTTATTGAAGGCCTTTGCTCCTTGGGGAGCAAACGAATAATGAGTGAATGTACATAACAAGTTCAACAGAAAATCTAAATAAGACAAGTTTAACATAAATCATATATGGGAAACTTTAATATTATCAACGTGCATCTTAGCGTAAACCATGTTTAGTACAAGGTAACTTCAATCGTCTTTAGGACACAATCATCTCGGTAATCTTAAACTCGATCAACTTGTTATTTCTAAAAACAAAATTTTGTACTATTTACCTTCGGTGAATGCCTATTCAAAATGTGAACGCACTTTAACACCTACCCAACGCTGCTACCTTGCTCTCTCGTCGTTGCTGACAGATTTATAACCCTCGTGACGCCGACGTTGGCTAACATCTAGCGCGTACTTTCCGCACCTTAGATTTTTAAAATAAATTTATTATCCCAATTTAACTAAGGCCCCCGGTAGTCCATAGAACTAAAATCAAATATAATTCGTTCTGAACATCGACTATGTATAACCCACTAGGCAATAGCCATGTCTAGTTCCCGGAAGGGGGGGGGGGGGGGGGGGGGTGGGGGGGTCCTCTTGTGAGACACCAGAATATGTCTACTACTCCATCTGTCTAGTTGAACAATGCGACAAATATGAGGGTACGTATGGGGCCTAGCAATCGCATCATAAAATACAAATTGCAACACAAACCACTGCTGCAAAAGTTAACATAAACCACTGCTGCAAGAGTTAACATAAACCACTGCTGCAAGAGTTAACATAAACCACTGCTGCAAGAGTTAACATAAACCACTGCTGCAAGAGTTAACATAAACCACTGCTGCAAGAGTTAACATAATCCACTGCTGCAAGAGTTAACATAAACCACTGCTGCAAGAGTTAACATAAACCACTGCTGCAAGAGTCAACATAAACCACTGCTGCAAGAGTTAACATAAACCACTGCTGCAAGAGTTAACATAAACCACTGCTGCAAGAGTTAAAATAAACCACTGCTGCGTGAGTATGTGAATGTTTTCTGCAGGCTTCCTGTAAGGGGACTAGCTACAATGATGATCCCGTGCTTCACATGCAGCAAGCAGGAACATGATGATGGCGACTAGGAAATAGTTTCGGTTTTGTAACTTCTTGGTGCCCTAAGAGGGCCGGGCTAAGTTTAAGTCATGGCGCCCTCATGCCATCATCCATTTAAAACATAACTGCATTGGAAGGGTGTCTAATTTTTATCCTTCGAGTTATTAATTTCAAAAATCTCACCTGTCATGAATCGTTAATGGAGCATTAATCACGTGTTGTTCAACTTCCTCCAAGCGAATTTTTGACGCGTAGTAATCTACCATACATCCATTCAAAGGCTTCAAAGAAGTACGTGATTGTTTTCCGTTACAATGAAACCTGACATCACAAATATTTATATATGCCATGTTTGAACAGAAGCAAGTAATCCAAGATATAGTCTCCGCAACCCTTAACTTTTGATGACTGGATCAGAAATTGTTGTTCATGTATCAAGACAGATAGCGGTTTTATTTATTTATTTTTTAATAGTGTACACTCCGGCAAGACCAGTGCTGTGGTATTTTGGCATCCCATGCAAACAGGGTATTCGGCGCTCTACGAAACCAATTTTTTTGACGCCCTGAGTTAGTTTATATGTATGTGTGTGCAAGGCCGGCTCTTGTGACCCGTGCGGAGTCTGAAATTTACTACTTGTTCACTTCTACTGAGCTGGTTACATGCATCATTCTGTGTGTGTGACCCGTGCGGAGTCTGAAGTTTACTACTTGTTCACTTCTACTGAGCTGGTTACATGCATCATTCTGTGTGTGTGACCCGTGCGGAGTCTGAAGTTTACTACTTGTTCACTTCTACTGAGCTGGTAACATGCATCATTCTGTGTGTGTGACCCGTGCGGAGTCTGAAGTTTACTACTTGTTCACTTCTACTGAGCTGGTAACATGCATCATTCTGTGTGTGTGACCCGTGCGGAGTCTGAAGTTTACTACTTGTTCACTTCTACTGAGCTGGTTACATGCATCATTCTGTGTGTGTGACCCGTGCGGAGTCTGAAGTTTACTACTTGTTCACTTCTACTGAGCTGGTTACATGCATCATTCTGTGTGTGTGACCCGTGCGGAGTCTGAAGTTTACTACTTGTTCACTTCTACTGAGCTGGTAACATGCATCATTCTGTGTGTGTGACCCGTGCGGAGTCTGAAGTTTACTACTTGTTCACTTCTACTGAGCTGGTTACATGCATCATTCTGTGTGTGTGACCCGTGCGGAGTCTGAAGTTTACTACTTGTTCACTTCTACTGAGCTGGTAACATGCATCATTCTGTGTGTGTGACCCGTGCGGAGTCTGAAATTTACTACTTGTTCACTTCTACTGAGCTGGTAACATGCATCATTCTGTGTGTGTGACCCGTGCGGAGTCTGAAATTTACTACTTGTTCACTTCTACTGAGCTGGTAACATGCATCATTCTGTGTGTGTGACCCGTGCGGAGTCTGAAGTTTACTACTTGTTCACTTCTACTGAGCTGGTAACATGCATCATTCTGTGTGTGTGACCCGTGCGGAGTCTGAAATTTACTACTTGTTCACTTCTACTGAGCTGGTAACATGCATCATTCTGTGTATGGCCTGGATGCTCTAAATCCTAATTGTTACCGTATCTGCTTGTGGTAAAACTGTTTTTCTTTAGAAGTTATGCCTGTATCAGATTGAGGTAACGTTCCACCTTCCTTTGCCCAATCTGTCAGCCACTTCATTGCCGGGGATGCTTCAGAGTGATGGGATCCATTGTATCACAACTCTTAACAATCATTGACATAGTTTGTGGAGCACTATTTTTAGGTCATTCAAGTGATTGGTTTCATTTCTGAAATATACGGTTTTTCAATTAGTCCAAGTCTATATTACTCATTTTTTGGTTATTCTTTAACATGAAAGTGGTTTTAGGAGTTCTACTACTTTAAAATTTTATTTCGAATTTTGTAAGTCCCCCCTCCTTGCATGGATCAAACGTAGATCTGGGTTGACTTATGTCTTGTCAAATTCGGAGTCGAGACAGTTTTTACCGACTCCGACTCCTGTAAACAAATGACCGACTCCACGACTCCGCGACTCCACAGCCCTGCCTACAAGATTGTCAGCGTGAGAATCAAATTGACAGCATGCTCTTCACCAACACATTTAAAACAGAAAGTGTATGGCTATGACAGAAGCGTGGAACAACCACCATATTTATAAGAGAAATGTATACGATTATATGAGAACGGAGCCTCTGATTGGCAGAGTGGACAGAGCGCTTGCCTTTTGCGGAAAAGTTACCGAGTTCCGGGTTCAATACCCGGCAGCGTCATGTTCCACTCTACCCAGGTATTTATTTGGTACTTGACTGCTCTTACGTTAGGGAAGACAAAGACGGCAAGGAATATAACTGGTCACCTCACCTCATAAAACTGAACTTAGTATAATCAACTCTCCAACACAGCATTCCCCTACTGCAATATGTGCTCAGGTAGTACTTTTACCTGTTACATGAACGTGAATAACGACACAGAAGATGAAAAAAAAACTGCTCATAAACATCATTCATATTATTAATGACTAATATCATATTCACCGTTCATAACACAGACACCACTCGCCCAACACATAATGTTGGCACCATTCTCATCACACATGTGCTCATTAGGAAGTGAAGACAATGTCTGTGTGGAGGAGATAATGAACGCATCTTGGACCCGCTGAGGTAATCATTCCCACCTATGAGAAATCACTTACAGACACGGTACACCTGGGGTTTGAGAGAAAAATTGGGAGGGAGCAATAGAGAGATTCACAGGTTGCAAACTAATCTTAATATGTACTCGTAAATACAAGCGGGCGTATTTTTTTATTTTTTTTTTGCCCATGTTTTCAGAAGCAGATCGTGAATTATTATAGTAAAAACACAGCTAGTTAAAAAAAAAAAAAATGTTGCCTCGTTTTGTCGAGGCGTGCCAGGTTCAACATAGACACAGGGCGCATGTCCAAATAGAAAAGACCTTCTGGTCTGTTTCAGTGTACAAACAACGCAGTTTGTGTGGTGGAAATGTAGCAGAAAATAGGGGATAATTCTGACAGGACACAAGGATAACGACAATTGCCTGCATTACAGCCACAAGACATTTCCTTCCAAAATAAAGTTCGTTCGTTCGTTCGTCATGGACAAACGAACTCAAACAAAAGAACAAAGAGAAAAGGTAAAGTACATCAAAACAATATTAAAAAACGGTGTAATTCGTAAACTAAGATAGCTAACGTTGCTCTCGTGATTTCCAGCATGAACACTACGTCCACTAGAATAGGTCGTGGTAAGAAATGGCGCGCGTAAATACAATTAAAAACTAGAAACGAAATTTAAATAAAAAATAAAAAAGGAAAGCCTAATGGGTAGCGAGGTGAAAGGTGAAGAAACAAAACAGTACTAGAATTCTGGAAATAAATAATACATTTTTTTTTTTTTTAACGTACGCCCGCTATTACTCGAGGTGAGTATCCTATTTTCCCTGTGCGCTGACAGGTGTCCTCTCGCCTAAATAATACATACACACAGAAGGTCGCCTCAGACAAAGGAGAGTTGGGCGTTTAAGCGGTCGTGCTTATAGCATCCATTGAGGTTATTGTTATTATCACTGATGCAGTGGTGTTTTGGCTGTCGCTCTCCGGCCTAATATTTTGTAGTGGTATCTGCACGTGCTTGCACGTTGTTCTTTTCCTCCATATAAGGTGTTCCATTTATCTGGCCTTGTAGGATGGAGCATTTTTTTCTAACATCATCGAAGAGGCGATGGTCAACAGTTTAATAGGGGTAGGTACACAACTAACAGAAGTCCTGGGAAGAATTTGGAGAAAAGCTAGAAAAAGATGCACAAGAAAACCAGAAATTGTTCTATAAGACCCTAAAGAACACGAGGAAAGAAAAAACAATGCCCTCTCAAATTTATAAAGGACAAGCAAGGCAAATTGCTTACTGCCCCGAAGGAAGTAATGGAAAGATGGAAAGAATATTTCTCAGAACTATTGGATGGTGAGCATGATGAAGCATCAGAAATGATAACCACTGACACAGAAGAGGAAACCAATGATGGTGAAGATGACATAAAGATGGAAGAACTGAGGGCAGCACTAGAGAAAATCAAGATGGGCAAAGCAGCAGGGCATGATGGTATAACACCAGAAATGGTTAAGTACATGGGAGCATCAGGCGACCTATTACTCTTAAAGGTCCTACAGGCAGCATGGTGCAACAAGACCATACCAAAGGATTGGGAGATTGCCATCATAACACCAATTTTCAAAAAGGGTGACAATCGACAATGTGGAAACCATAGAGGCATATCCCTTCTCAGTGTCCCTGGTAAAATCTACTCTAGAATCCTAGAGCAGAGACTCCGACGCCTAGCTGAGCCACAATTGGATGAGGTCCAGTGCGGATTCCGAGCAAACCGAAGTACTCAAGACCTAATCTTCACACTCAGACAGCTGAGTGAAAAGGCCCTTGAGTATAAGAGTGAGATCCATCTTTTGTTTCATAGATCTGGAAAAGGCTTTTGACAGGGTCCCCTGGAGCAAACTTTGGGACTGTTTGGCAAGGAAGAATATTCCAGCACCTCTGATTCATGCTATACAGAGCTTCTACAAGTCTTGCAGAAATTATGTGAGGACAGCAAACCATAAGTCAGAAGAGTTCAGGACCACCACTGGTGTAAGACAAGGTGATATCCTATCACCTTACCTCTTCATACTCCTTATGGACGATGTCATCAAGGCATGTAAGGAGAGAACAAGAAAGTATTCAGTGGGGTACTGGAAGATGAGACAGGTCTATATTTCGGAGCTGGCATTTGCTGATGATGTTGCCCTGATTGCTAAATCAGAGGCACATCTCCAATCCAACCTGCAAGTCTGGAAGGAAGAGCTGGAGAAGAGAGGGATGGTCATAAGCAGCTCTAAAACAAAATCCATGGTGATATCACGAGAAGAAAGAAAACATCAGATTAAGTTGGGAGAACAGGTCCTGGAGCAGGTCGACCACTTTAAATATCTCGGAGCTATTATAGACCGAAAGGGAGGCATCAAAGAAGAGTTGGCCACTCGAAAAGCAGCGGCTGGGAGACTTTTTCAGGCCATAAATCGTGGATTCCTCAGCAAGAAAGAGGTTGGTAAGAAAACGAAGATGGCTGTATACAGCTCCACCTATGTCCCAGTCTTGACATATGGATGCGAGTCGTGGGCAATGACTACAACCCACAAAAGCCAGATCCAAACCTCAGAAATGAGGTATCTGAGGAAAGTGGTTGAAGTAACAAGAAGAGACATGGTCCGCAACCAGACGATCCGTCAAGGCCTAAAATCCCATCCGCTGCAGACCCAAATAGAACAGTCCCAACTAAGATGGTTTGGCCATGTCTGCAGAATGGGAGAAGATCGGCTACCACGACAAGCATGGGAAACAAAGAGCCAGGGATCCAGACCTCCAGGACGACCCAGAGTCCGCTGGGAGGACAACATTAGACAATCTTTGAAGGACCGAGGACTAGAATGGAACCAGGCCAGGAAGAAGACAGCTGATAGAATGGTCTGGCGCTCTCTCTTCCAAACCTCTACACCTCACGGTAGAAGGGGAACGACTAAGTAAGTAAGTAAGGTACACAACTGGCACTACCATGAGGTGATTAAACGTTTTTCAAGTTTAAGCCAACTTTTTTCATCCGGGATACGTGATCTGGTCCCAGTGACCCGGACGTCTAGTGCATCCTGATGGCACTGGCTGTTGAAACAGGTGGCTACAGGTGATAGGGGCCATCCGAGAGATGTCGTTGAGATGTTGGCAAAACGGTTACAAAGTCGTTGACTAGTTTCGCTAATTGAAGTTCAGACTTCTTCGTCATCCTGGAGCTCACTAAGGAGTATAGGCCTTCAACACACTTATACAAAGTCTTTCTGTGAAATGATATCAGCTCAAAGTCTTTCTGTGCTGTGATGAATTGACCGTGATACAACGTTAAAATATCTCCAATTATAAAGATAACATGTAGGGATAAAAATAATGCGTGATTGAAACACTAACTAGTAGACATGCAGACGAAACGGTACCCTTTTAGAGGGAGGGGAACCGGAGATAAAAATTATTAAGATACTAGGAGACATTTTGAGAATTTTGAGATGTACTTTTGGGACTTTATTTTCAAAATTTAAATTGAAAAAGCTTGGTCTTTCGATCTGATTGGACAACGCATTTTTATATTAGCAAGATAGAGACGCACATTTGTGCCATTCGATAGAAGTCTGTCCTATAACACAGTGCTTAACTGCTAATGGTGTTTTCCAGGAAATATACATTAAATTCAGTGGGACGCCATAATCTAGCCAGCAGCTCAGCTGAGTTTTGCTAGTATTAAGTAACTGTGTTCTCAGTTTCGAATTGTGGTAAGGATAAAAGCATTTATCTTGTTTAGTTTAATATTTTGAGTGATTGATACTGCCATATCAAAAAGAAAATGATTACGACAAGTAAGTGCTTGCTCTAGGTCCCCAGCCACAGTTCAGGGTCTAGAGACAAACAAATAATATATGGACACCTAACTAAGACTATGGAAGGCGGATCTATTATTGAGATCAGTGGGAACATATCACCTATCTTATTGAATGAAAGATGAAACTATTGAACATATCTCAGATGCAATGCAGTCTTGGGGAACTGGTACGATGTGAAAATAACTGGGTGAGATGTGTTATGTTGGTCAGAGAGATCTGACCCAGTCTGTGTAATGTTGTTGTGTGGGGTTGTGTGTAAGAGTGGCTCAGTAGGTAGAGTACTGACACATGGCACAAAATTTTGTTTCAGAAGTTTCTGTTTTGGCACTAAAGTGGTGCTAAATGCTGTTGTAAAAATACACAAGCGTGTGCCTGTGCAGCCTAACATTGGTGTCAGTGCAGCCTAACATTGGTGTCAGTGAAGCCTAACATTGTACTCCAGCTACGGAGAGGAGTGAGCCACCAGACTCCTGTACCAGATCGTCACAGGCGAGATAAGTGAAAACCTGGCCTGCTGGAGATTCACAACAATTCCACCATCAACTAAATAAATAAATATTGAACAATATAACATTTACTTCATCCCATAAGTCAATGGACAATGATTTTGGTAGTCACAGATTGGGCGTGATGACGCCACTCCAACGAAACATCCAGTGCTAGTTCTCCCAAAGACATTATAAATAATAGTAATATTAACCAGTCTTATAATATACCTATGTACACAAATTACATTTTATTATGCCACATATTTATGCATTTCATTAATAAATTCATATCATTACATATGTTCTGACCAAAATAAAACTTGGTTCAGAACTAATAAATTTTAAAAAATTGTTAAAACTAAAACCATAACAACCAGAGTTAGTTCAGTGTATTGTAGAGTTTATTATTATTATTATTAGACTTATTGATTACATGTGTGTGTCTGTATATTATATTCACTACACATTACATTTCAGTACCCTAGACTTTTTAACGTAGCTAACATTCATTATAGTAAAACAAGTCTGTTTGAGGTCGTAAGTGGTAGCGGAAAGGCCTCCTGTAATTCACATAAACTTTTATCTCAGGAGCCTTCACAGATGACATCATACAGTACACTAGGTAACATAACAACCATACAATAACATCAAAAACCACTACATGTGCCATGATATCAGCTCAAAGTGTTTCTATGCCATGATATCAGCTCAAGGTCATTCTGTGCCATGATATCAGATCAAGGTCATTCTGTGCCATGATATCTGCTCAAGGTCATTCTGTGCCATGATATCAGCTCAAGGTCATTCTGTGCCATGATATCAGCTCAAGGTCATTCTGTGCCATGATATCAGCTCAAGGTCATCCTGTGCCATGATATCAGCTCAAGGTCTTTCTGTGCCATGATATCAGCTCAAGGTCTTTCTGTGCCATGATATCAGCTCAAGGTCTTTCTGTGCCATGATATCAGCTCAAGGTCTTTCTGTGCCATGTATCAGCTCAATGGTCTTTCTGTTGCCATGATATCAGCTCAATGTCTTTCTGTCCCATGATATCAGCTCAAGGTCTTTCTGTGCCATGATATCAGCTCAAGGTCTTTCTGTGCCATGATATCAGCTCAAGGTCTTTCTGTGCCATGATATCAGCTCAAGGTCTTTCTGTGCCATGATATCAGCTCAAAGTCTTTCTGTCCCATGATATCAGCTCAAGGTCTTTCTGTGCCATGATATCAGCTCAAGGTCATTCCATGTCTTCTTGGTCCTTTTTATGTCTGTTTCTTGTTCTCGTATCCACGTGTTCCTTGGTCACCTTCTACCCTTCTTAAACTGTGGATTCCAGAACAAGGACTGCCTGTTATGCTACCAACAGATTTCCTCAATGTGTGTCCTATCTATTTCCTATCGTCTTCTTCTCATCTCTTATTTCTCTGGCACTTGCCTGGTTCTTGTCATCAGTTCCACATGGGTGACTTTGTCATACCGCTTCAATCCATTCATAAAAATATGTAGGTTTTTTTTTTTTTTTTTTTGGTTGTTGTTTTTGTTGTACCCGTGTTTCGACGCCATACGATAGGACTGACCTGATAATTGAATTGAAGGTTTTGTTTTATTGTGTTGGATGATCGATATATGTCAAGTTACAAATGTTCGTTATTTGAACGATATAAATATTGTGTGTCTTTTTTTTTTTGTGGTTTAAATTTTTTACAGGATGGGGTAACCGGCCCCATGCCCAACCCTCCTTAGTCGCTTTCTACGTCATGCTTAGCAGGGAACAGTGTTACTATACTTTGCTCCCCTTTCGGGCCCCGGTAACACACAAAAACTTCAACAAACATGGACAAGTCAATAAAGAAAATAAAACACAGCCATCCAAGACAGGGGAAGGTCCTCTCGCAGGGAGGCGTATGATGCAACACAGAGAAAGCCGAAAGGAGTCTGTGTTGCTGATTAACCTTCTGTCTTCTAGGAAAACTTCCAGATTTGGCACCTGGAATGTTCGGACATTAAAGAACAAGGGAAAGTGGCACAAAGTAGCAGCAGAGATGAGGGTAATATAAAATCGAGGTTCTGGGACTGTGTGAAACAAAGTGGAAGGGGGTAGACAGGAAGAAACTCATCACAGGTGAATTGGTGCTGTCCTCAGGAAATGAAGACGAAAGTTCACACCACAGTGAAGGGGTAGCTCTTATGTTATCTAAAGAAGCACAGAAAGCACTCATTGAATGGGAAGCCGTTGGATCCAGAACAATAACAGCTTCTTTTAAAACAGCTAAAAAGAAAATAAATGTAAATATCATCACAATGTTATGCACCAACTAATGACAAAGAAGAGTCTGTGAAAGAAGCATTTTATACTAGACTACAGGAAATTATGGAAAAAGTAAAAAGAAGAGACATCACAATTTTGATGGCTGATATGAATGCAACGATAGGTACAGTCAACACCGGCTTTGAAAAAAGTCATGGGAAAACAGGGGCTAGGAATAATGAATGAAAAATGGGGAAACTATTCTCAAAACTTCTGTGCTTCAAATCAATGGCTATAGGAGGAAGCATGTTTCCACATAAGAGAATACACAAGGCAACATGGATATCACCCAGACCATAGAACAGAAAATCAGATTGATCATATATGCATAAACAAGAAGTTTAGATCATCATTGCAGGATGTAAAGGTATATAGAGGAGCAGATGTGGCATCAGACCACCACCTTCTGATAGCCAAAGTAAAAAGGAAACTCAAGCGATATAACTCAAGAGATATACAGCAATGCAAAATTACAGACAACAATTTAATGTAGGACATCTAAGAAATCAAGAAACAAGAGAAATACAGAAGACTATTGGCAGCAAAACAAAACTGAATAGAATGAGACATGTGAAGAAATACTGGGGAAAAGGGAACGACAACAAAAAGCATAGACAACAACAAACCACCAATAAAATAAAAGACAGAAAAAACAAGAAAGCAGATTTTAACACACGCAAAACCAGAAGTTCAAAGCCAAGAAACTGCGAGTTGAGCTTTGGAGTCAGTAGAGTGGTTAAATATGAAATTATGCTTTATGAAATTGGACTGGGAGATGATGTGCGGTTATATTTTGTTGATATGAGAAATAATAAAGTGAGAGTTTGTAATCATGGGCAATGACTACAACCCATAAAAGCCAGATCCAAACCTCAGAAATGAGGTATCTGAGGAAGGTGGGTGAAGTAACATAGAAGGATGACATTGGTACAGCGCAAACCTGTACGATACGTTCAAAGGCCTTAAATCCTACCCCCTGCAGAACCAAGTAGAACAGTCCCAATTAAGATGGTTTGGCCATGTCTGCAGAATGGGAGAAGATCGGATACCACGACAAGCAGGGGAAACAAAGAGCCAAGGATCCAGACCCCGAGGACGACCCAGAGTCCGCTGGGAGGACAACATTAGACAATCTTTGAAGGACCGAGGACTAGAATGGAACCAGGCCAGGAGGAAGACAGCCGATAGGATAGTCTGGCGCTCTCTCTTCCAAACCTCTACACCTCACGGTAGAAGGAGAACGACTAAGTAAGTAAGTAAGTAAGAGTTTGTCATTTTTGACTAAGGGAGCCTACTCTGTAAGTTGCTCCCCTTAAGACAAGTATCAGATTGTGAGTATGAAAACTGGGCAGGTAACTAATTATGCTTTACGATTGTTGAATAACGTTATAGAATGGTACTAAGGGGAATAACAATATATGGAATAGGGACTTAATTAGCGAAGGGAAGTGGATTACCCCCAAACATTATAAAATAAACTTATTTCCCCCTAAAAAATATACCCAAACAAATATACTCCTAATTTTCCTATTTCAAAATAACCTACTCCCCAATCCATCTAATTTATAAACATACCAATAACAATTCCACTCTTCCACATAATTAATACCAATCTCATTACCCCATAAT